>JASEVX010000123.1:0-131531 GCA_031761405.1 Serripes groenlandicus | reverse complement strand
ATATTTTAGACGTTGTGATCGCTCCCTTTAACACATCTGTAATTTCATTTCAGATACAACAGTGATTACACTAGAATGTTGGCACCTTCATGAAGAACAAAAGGGAGGATGCCTTCTGCCAATAATATATATATGTGTATAACGCAGATTGATAAACAGCATCTCATTCCAATCCCCTTGAAAACTGCAATCAGACATTTTAAGACAAATGGGGATTGGACAGTGTTTAGAGTGTGAAAGACGTTTTAGTAGTGATGTCCACGGAGAGGAAACAGAGCGAACGCTCTCAGGTCTTCAAGCACACTAGTTTGTTTCCTAACGTTACTACCTATTGAATATCGGGAGAGCAATCAGTTTAAGTTACTGTTTAAAGAGAGGAACGTTTATTGTCGGGAAATTTCTGGATCTGTAGCTAAAGGTAGCATAGTGAATAAATTCTTAACATATCAAGTCGTTTAAATGTTTTAATACCCCACAATCAGTGTAAGGCAGAACTCCTTATAATCAACTTATAATTCATTTCAGTGAAAAGGAACGTTTAGACACTCTGTGCACAAACTGTTATTTCTCGACAAAAAACTAAACACGGCTATTTATTGAAATATTTCGAGAAAGAGAATATCAAATCGGAACTTAATTTAATCCAGTACAATTAATACATGAATTTAGGGCCATTTTCTTTTCGAGTGTTTTAATGCCCGAACACGGGGAATGAGAATGGGTATAGTAAAGATATGCTTTCCTTGCCTGCGATTTCTACATGAAAACGCAAATAAACAGTATTTTGGGCGAAGAATTCTACCCATTTTAGACAACCACCTTGACTGTTGCGAAATACAGTGGATAATAACCTCAATTAGGTCGGAATTTTTTGCCCAAATTTGAAATAATTGTATCTGCTGGGACGTTTCACTTCTTTATACAAGATAACAAACAGATTGCTCTCAAATTCAAAATATTTTTAAGACATGTTATTATTTTCTTTATCATTTGTTTATTCTTTTTAAAATCATATATGTTTAAAACAAACTAAAATGACTTGTTTTCTTTATGTTCGGTTCAGTTGCATTCAGCACAATGCCTGGTTGAAGTTTTATTTAACATTTACGATGGTGCCCGCGTATTTATTAATGTTTTTACAGTCCCACGGGTTCCATTGTTTTCATCATGCTTTGTTACACACCCAGCTGTCGATATTAGCGCAATTTTGAGACAAAATACAGCTGCTAACAAAGGCATGTGCTTCAACTAGTTCTACCATCAGTAGATAGAAGCTCCCGACACGGAACATATACATCTGCTCATGGCATTACAAAGCCATTTGTTTATGCGGAAATGTTTCCGTCAGCTGTCCAATTTCAGCGCCACAATTGAGACAATAAACAGCTGCTCATGGGATTACAAAGCCCTTTTTGTTTTTGAAAAAAAGTTCCGTCAGCTTTTCGATTATACCGCCACATCGTAAACATATACATCTACTTTGTCTAGCATTCGCTCGCTTTCTTTGTTTTCTGTCTCTTCTTCTCTGTCTGTCAGTATGTCTGTCTGTCCCCCTCTCTATCTTCTCACTCTCTCTCTGTCTTTCCTGTCAGTATGTCACGTCTGTGTCCTCTGTGTTGTGTGTATGTCTGTCTGTCTCTCACTCTCTCTCTCTCGTCTGTCTGTGTCTTGTGTGTATACAGTCCGTCTCTCTCTCTCTCTAATCTGTCTGTATCTGTCTCTCTATCTGTATGTATGTATCTGCCTATATGTGTATATGTCTGTCTGTCTGTCGTCTCTGTCCTGAATGCTCGTTTGTATATTTTAGGGGTTTTTCGTACCGCTTTCAACAACATTATGCCATTTTATATCACGTCGCCAGTCTTAGTAACCGTGTTAGCTCTCGATTTTTAGCGCTCGATCGAGGGTACACCTGCACTAAGGAAGGGAAAATGACATGTGTTTTTGAAAAGATAGCCCCCATCAGCTGTCGATGGCATTAGGGGTATTGTTCACGTTCTTCATATTAACAGACGCAGACAATTTCTCAATTGGGCTTTTTTGTTAGAGTGTACCTGGTACGTTTCTGATAGAACAGCCTATGGTAGTTTTGTGAAATAAAGTAATGGAGGGCCGTTTACAGAAACATCACGTGAGTAGGACATGCGCAATTTCTCATTTTGGCTGCTTAATTTCCTAGAGGTAGGACGTACATGTTAAACGTATTAAAATTGTATTGCTTTGCCATACATGTTGAACTGTGTGCTTCGGCTCGACTATACGACATACTAAAGGGATATATCATGTCCGGTATTGATGTCACATGTCAGGTCCCCCCGAAACAATGAGACAAATCGTTTGGTGGTCTCGGCCTTGAAGGGTGCTACTGAATACTTGCTCCATTGTTAAAAGCGTTCTTGAAATAGATTCATTGTTTAAAAATATGATCCTATGAGGTCATTCAAAAGATGGCCGCCACACATGCGCAGACGTCATATAAAAGTGACCTAGGTAAAGAAAAATGGCGCCCTCTCTCTTGTGTCAATCCTTATATGCAAGATGAGTTACTATAAATAGGTAACTAGGTCAGTTAACTAGATCAAACGTGTTTACAAGTAAACCGCTGACCTTACTACTAATATTATTATTTATTCAGATTTATATAACAAAACATAACAATGGATTTTTTTACATTCTCACTCCGTAAATACCACCGACAATGGTTACGAAAATCGGAAGTTCTCATCGTACCCGTCCGTGTGTACTGGTCCCAGCATGTGCTCAACTAGATCGGTCCAACTGTTTATATATATATAATATATATATATATATTGACCATTTTATAAAGAAGATGGAGAGAGTATCGGCTGTTTAAACCTTTCCTGCAATATTTCTTCACAAATTATCAATATTCAATGAAACTTACGGACAATGTTGAATATATTTTATATGAAATATTTTACCCATCAAAAACATATAAGAAAAAGATGAACTCGTAGCCAAAGCCACGGTATTTAAACCTTTCCCGCAATATTTCTTCACAAAATTAATCAATATTCAATGAAAACTATACGGACAATGTTAATAAATAGCAAAGACCTAATAACACATGTGTTATTAGGTCCTTTGGATATATATGTATGAAATATTGACGCCATCAAAAACATTGTAAGAAAAGGATGAACTCGTAGCCACGGACAGTTTATATATATGACATTTTATAAAGAAATAGAGAGAGTATCGGCTATTTTAACCTTTCCTGCAATATTTCTTCACAAAAATATCATTATTCATTGAAACTTATGGACCAAAGTTAATATATAGGAAATAACTTACATTTCTCAAACTAAAAAGGAGACATGACTCATATTCGAACTTGGCCTAGATATTACTTAGACAAATATTCTGATATAGTTTCAACATGCTCAAGCCAAACATGTGGCTTGAAGAGTGTTAACAAGATTTTTCTTAAATTTGGCCTAGTGACCTAGTTTTTGACCGGACATGACCCATATTCGAACTTGGCCTAGATATCACTAAGACACACATTCTGACAAAGGTTCAACATACTCAAAACAAAAGAGTGTTAACAAGATTTTCCTTAAATTTGACCTAGTGACCTAGTTTTTGACCCAACATAACCCAGGTTCGAACTTGGCCTAGGGTAGATTTGATGTAGATGTATGTTCTGATAAACTTTCATGAAGATTGGATGCAAAAGGTTGCCACTATAGTGTTAACAAGCAAATGTTGACGACGGACAAAAGGCGATCACAAAAACTCATCTTGAGCACTTTGTGCTCTGGTGAGCTAAAAAAGTATAAATTAAATGTTCAGTCATATTGAATTTCATTTCTCATTTGGAGATGCATCCCTTAACTCCTGCTTCATTATTTATTCAAGTTCACTGTGCAGAACAAACGCAGTTGCAAATTAAAATACAATAAAATACTCTAATAAGCATATACTTCTGATATACATTTTGCTTTTTTTCGTAACAATAACTATTATCATGTGTTGTGACAATGCTAGTTATGAAGGGCTACACGCTTTTTGAATTGCATATAACTTTATTGTCTTGGCGTTTTGTATTTCATTTCAACAAGAATCTTCAGTTTTCATTTGTACACTTTTGACAGATGTATCTTATTTAATCGGGGATTTATGCCATAATTATAATATAAAGAATTGAAAATGGTGATTGAGAAGTGCTTTGAAAACTCACCAAGTTAAATCGTTGAATGATGTAATACAAAGGTAACATGTTTCGGGGAAATAACACATGTGTCTACGTGTCATTATGATTGTTTCCAGGATGCTATATCATTTATGATAATGAAATGCTAGTGCACGCTTTTAGGAACATATTGTGTTGCATTCACAGAGATTAAGTTTGTATTTTGTTAATATTAAGATTCAATGTGTATTTTTATCGAATGCAGACTTAATGCAATATCTATGGCTCAGAGCGAGGAAGAATATGCTGATATGGTTAGAGACCTTAAAAAGCAACCCATATATCTGCAGAATAAGTCTTTACAAGGATGGTTTGAGAAAAGATGGTTGTCAGAATACAAGGTAAAACTTTTTGAAGAAATATGGTTTCGGCGGCAGTTGACTGAACGTAATTTAAGTTATGGTCGAAGTCCATGGAAATCAGGTATTATAAACATTAGTAAATTTTAATTATTATCACAGGTGGCTTGACAAGATATTGTTAGTAATTCCCTTTGTCCGAGTGTCCGTATGTGAATACAAAAAAGCCACTATAATTGTATTGTTTACATATGTGCCGCTTTTAACAGTTACTGCACTTTCATTTGCGTGTGCATTAATGATTCAATGTCCGTCTACATGTTATTTGACCCAGGATATATCTGTTGACAACAAACAGAACTCCAGGCTTATTATGTTTTCGATAATTTACCATATGCGAGCCCGTTACGGAGATTCATTGAAACCCAAATTCGCTAGACGCAGCTTATGTACGAACCAGTACTTCAAGATTGAACTTGGACGGGGAGTGTGCCGTTTCGCTTCCGATTTTGTATCAGAGTTTTCAATGTTGTCGTTAGTTTTGATAGTTTAATTCACACGGATTATCTCCCTTCCTTTATGTAGCGTGCTGGTTAGAAGAAATACGGTAAATGATTTATTATGGAACATACGGTAACTTCTTTACTAAAACAGTGCCCACATTTGCTCAACATGTGATCTTAATAAAAATATTAAAGTATCTATGTTCTACAAACCATAACAATATCCATGTGTAACTAGAAGCAGCCGTCATTTAACTCAGTCACAACAGGTAACTCATGTGACACATAGAAGATATTCCATGGAAAGTATTCAAAACATATCAAAGTATGAGATGCCTAGATATTATGTTTTTCTGACTAGATTGCATACATCAAAGATAAGAGGTAGTAGAAACCATAACATCACAAAAAACAATACTTGTTTAAGTATTTTCACTGACAAAAATATTGACTATAAAATAATACATCTATTTGACTGACTGGAGTTTTGAAAAAAGTATAAAATAACATTAACATTTCAGAGTTAAAATCAAACTCTTTAACCCTTAATAAATGAAACCTATATATAATATCTAATCTTATAGTTCAAATGAAAATGTACCATTTAAGAATAAAATCGAGAGCAGAAAATATGGTACTCTGATGTTTCACATTGTGAAGACACAGACCTTGACCTGTGTTTCATACATGAAATCTGATCCAGGTGTGTAGTATGCCAAAATGATACCAAAATAAAACTTTACAGACATCTATTCCAAAACCAGTGGTCAGCTTTTTAAATAATTTGACAAAAATATCCCTTATGTGACGGGTCACCCTCTCGAAATACTTCAAAAATGAAAGAGATGTCTCTATGGAAATCTTAGATAACCATCTGCACAACTGATGGACAGGTTTCAAAATTATTTAGGACTGCTTGACACAAAAGAACAGTTTTCCTTATACTGCTTTAGGGTTCTATACATTTAAAGAATATTTAAAATATTTTGAGTTTCACTATAAAAAGACTTTGACAGTGACTTTTCAAGTTTTGACTTTCAAGTTGAACTTAAAATATGCAGGTCATGTTCTTATCACTATTTCTAGGGGTTGTTTAGTTCATATTACAAGCACATTTTATTTGGTGGAAATCTCCTACAGCCACTAACTAAATACTGCATTACATTAGGCTTCTCAGTCATACTTAAAATGTGTGTTTAATTACCTTAAATGGACTTAAGTTAAAACTGAACATGATTGCATTTTTGCAACAGACTCACAGCTTGGAGACAAAGTACAAGTAGAAGTCAGTCAGCAATATATATAGTTAGTGGACATTACAGAAATCTTCTGAATTTGGAAAAAATACATAACTAGGCATCTATGTAGGATAAATGAGTAGCCAGCAATTTCAAAATAGTGAAACTATACATTTTTTTAAAAGTACTGCAGTGAAATCCTGCTTAATTTGTTTAGCTCACCTGTGCGTATGCTCAAGGTGAGCTATTGTGATCGCCCTCTGTCCGTCGTCCGTCCGTCAACAATTTCTTTAAATAACTTCTCCTAAACCACTATTACCAATTCCAACCAAACTTAGCAGAACTGTTCCTTAGATGAAGCTATTCCAAAGTTGTTGAAAAAAAATGATTCCATGCAGAACTCTGGTTTCCATAGTAACAAAACGGGATAATTTCAAAATGTCCTCTATCAAGTTCGTTCAAAGTATACCCATTGGGGTCAAAAATGGTCCCACCCCGGGGGTCACTTGTTTTTCCTAGGCTCATATAGGAAAAATCTTCTTGGGATATTTTTTTCTATTAACTAGAATGGAGTGCTCCCCGGAGCACGTGTGTCACCTGCCGGGGCCTTGTCAGAAAATTTTAATTTTTGACAGAAAAGGGGCAATAACTCTGATATAAAAATATTTTGATTATCCCCCTTTTGTGAACCAATCACACACATTAATATAAATATTTGTCAGAAGTTTCAATGTAATCCTTTGAGTACAAAAAAAGTTATTTGAAAACGTGACTAAAAAGTGTGACGGACAGATGGAACGTGACGAAAATGTGTGACGGACAGACAGACAGACGCCGGACCAAAAAAAAGTAATCCCTAAGTGCCTACCATGCTACGCAGGTGACACAAAAAGTAATCCCTAAGTGCCCACCATGCTACGCAATATGAATGAAATAATTTTTGACAGAAAAGGGGCAATAAGTCTGATATAATAATATTTGGATTATCCCTCTTTTGTGAAGCCATCACAAATGTTAATATAAACAATTGCCAGAAGTTTCAATTCAATCCCTTGAGTAGAAAAAAAGTTATTTGAAAATTTGAAAGTGTGACGTGACGTGACGTGACGTGACGAAAAAGTGTGACGGACGGACAGACAGACGCCGGATAAAAAAAAAGTAATCCCTAAGTGCCCACCATGCTACGCAGGTGACACAAAAAGTCTTGTTTGTATCTCAGCAACAACAGCACTTTACTTTCTAAACTTTCTAAACTTTTGGAAACAATGTTTTCTACCTTGATCATTTAACCTTAAATGGATAAGGCAGTGAAGACAAACAAGACCATTAGCAACATTGAATAGAATACAAATTATCCCCAATGTATGAAACCAAACTGTTGGACATTGCAAACAGAGTAGATCAGCCAGCACATTGAAAAATGTCACATAATCAGGATCTGCATTGTTTGCTAATCAACAATACCTACTCTGTTCTGCCATTTGGCTTGAGGAATAATCTAGACTCTGATCAGATGAAATGTTTTAATGTGATGGCATATTTTGTTTCATACTTTGAGGCCTGGTGCAGTCATAAGCACCAAACAGTGATAGTGTAAATGTGATTTGGATATTATTAATGGATGAATCTTTTGGCAGATAAAGAAATGACACAAGTGACACAAGTGATGGTGAGGGGAGGAAATGTGGCAATGCAGAGAGGAAGCGCCAAAAGATTTGTGAGTTCATGTTACTCTGAATAAATTCATTGAATAAGACACCATTGGAAAATGAATAGATACCCAGCAATGAATGCTATATGTGCTGAAATAGAATTGACAAAACTAAATAAGATATGGAATATTAGGGCAGTATTATCCAACTGCAAGGTCATAATGACAGACATTGACCTATTGACCCATCTACTAGCATTAACCAATCATCTTATCAAGTTTAAATTTTAAGTTACCTAGACCAACTGGTTGTAAAGTTACTGAACAGGATCAATTTCTGAAAGCTATATACTCCCTCTTCTTTTAACAAGGGTGGCTGGTCTATCGACCAACTGACATAAGCAAGGGATATGGCCATGTTGAATTAATTTAATAATCAAAATAAGAGACGGTCTGTGGACTTCATGTCCTCATAGTAGTTTTACTCGCTTTTTATGTCCCCCAACTTTGTGATGGAGAAAGGGCATAAGATTTGCCTTTGTCCGTCCCTCCATCTGTCTGCCTGTCTATCATTGTCTTTCCATCCATCTGTCCGGGAGTTTGTGTCGCACATATCTCTGCCAGTATTACACTTAGGATCATAAAACTTCATGGGAATATCTATAACATGTAGTTGTGCATCCGGGGTATGGTTTGCCTGACTGGTCTGTAATTGCAGATTTATTATGCCCCCTTCGAAGAAGAGGGGTATATTCCTTTGCACATGTCCGTCGGTCCGTCAGACTTGAGTTGGAGGTTGGGCCTGACCAGTAGATGAACCCTATTTATTTTGAGGTCATTGGGTCAAAGGTCAAGGTCACAGTGACCTTGAACACAAAAACCTTTTTTAAGCTTGTCCGAGTGATAACTCAAAAACGCCTGGACCTATGGTCCTAAAACTTGACTTGGAGGTTGGGCCTGACCACTATTTATTTTGAGGTCATTGGGTCAAAGGTCAAGGTCAAAGTGAATTTGAACACAAAAACCTTGTCTGCGTGATAACTCGACATTGCCTGCACCGCACCCATGGTCCTCAAACTTGACTTGGAGGCTGGGGGGTAACCAGTAGATGAACCCTATTTATTTGAAGTCATTGGGTCAAAGGTTAAGGTCAAAGTGAATTTGAACACAAAGACCTTGTCTGCGTGATAACTCGACATTGCCTGCACCGCACCCATGGTCCTCAAACTTGACTTGGAGGCTGGGGGTAACCAGTAGATGAACCCTATTTATTTTGAGGTCATTGGGTCAAAGGTCAAGGTCACAGTGAATTTGAACACAAAAACCTTGTCCGAGCGATAACTCGACATTGCCTAAACCCATGGTCCTCAAACTTGACGTGGAGGCTGGGGGTGACCAGTAGATGAACCCTGTTGGTTTTCAAGGTCATCAGGTCAATGTCACAGTTACATTGAACACAAAAACCTTGTCCGAGTGATAACTTGACATTGCCTGCACCCATGGCCCTCAAACTTGACATGGATGCGGGGGGTGACCAGTAGATGACCCCTATTGATTTTGAGATCATTGGGTCAAAAATTGTCCAAATATTCTGGACAGCATGGCAATCAGAGGGGCATAATGTTTGACGAACATCTCTTGTTGCTCCTGACTTAAAAAAAATTGTGTCGCACATATCTGACAGTATTACACCTAGTTTCATGACCCCTAACTTATAAAATTTGTGTTGCACATGATATTATCTCTGATGGTGTTTCGCCTAGGTTCATGAAACTTTGTGGGAATTGTTATGACTGTGTGTAGTTGTGAACGTGGTTTATATGGTTTGTCTGACCGTTCTGTAATTGCTTGGTCTATATTACCAGATTTATTGCCCCTGTTATGAATCAGTGCTTGATTTTGTTCGAAAGAGCAGTGTATGGGCATCCGTGTCCTTCGGACACATTTTTAGTTCTTCTCTTTTATTTTATTCCAAATGAGGTCATGTCCTCACAAGACAAATGTGAGATTACCAGTACTGTTGTAAGGACAGTGTGTTCATAGTGTTTTCTCTCTTTTTGGCAAATTATTGTAAGGACAGGTGTCCTCACAATAATTGATTAAAGATAGCCTTTGGATTACAATTCTAGTTACTTTTCATACACTGATCAAATTGTAATTTAAACACTGTTAACCATTATATCTTTAATGTATGTGTACAAAATACATTGTGCAGCCTATATTCTGAGGGTATTTTCAAACAAACAGTGAATTAACACATTAGTATTACACATGACTGTCCACACACAGTGCAAGTGTAACAAAAACTAATTATAAATCGACAAGTTGGTATTATTACTTCTTTTTCTTTCTCTGCAAAAATACAGTTTGAACGACAAAAAATCAAGTTATTCAGAGTTTCATTTAGAGACAAGCAATTTAAAAAAGTATCAAAGATTTGTTCTTCGCACACTTAAGGTTAAAACAATGAATTCGGTCTTAAAGTGATTTATTACTATTTTCAGCAACCTCGAAAAAGAAGTGGACTGAATTTGAAAAACTTGCACTTCAGCCCTTAGTGTCACTAGCTGTGAAGGAAAAGAAGCCCCCAAAGAAGAGAGAAATTCAGCTTCTCAAAAGAAGGACTGATCTATTTCAAGACATGAACTGGATTAATCTTAAACATCAGGTCTGGGCTTTAGCCCAATCAAAGTTAAAACAAAATCAAACATTAAATGTCCAGGCTAAACCATCTTTAAAACTCTAGCAAAAGAAGGGTTGAATTCAATTAAATCTTTCCCTCATGTAGTTGACATTTTGACACATCCGCATCAGATAACTTTTGAAAACATCATGAGAAAAGGTAAAATTGCTCATATTAATCAATTTCACCATTTCTCACATTTTTTTCAATTATAGTGAAATTGCACTTCTATTTGTCTAGCTATGACCATTTTTGTACCAGACTAGCATTTGACTCATAGAATAGCTTATTAGGGAAAAAGTTAATATGGTTTGGTTTGTTACAAAAAAAATTAACCCTTCCCTGATGAGTACAAGTCCAATGGAAGTAAATAAAAAGAAGTTGAAAACAGTGTGATATAACTACATAAAGGGTTAAACAGTATGATATAACAACATATCTGCGGGGGATATCAATTCTACGAATTTGCTTGTTATACGAGTATTCTGGAGCGATATTTTTTTAACCCTTTCAGTTCGGAGAGAATATATCAGTTATTTGCAAAGTAGTGCAGAATCAGGGACTGCCTTGTCAAATATAAATGCTTTGCAGAATACTGCCGAAAACATAGGTTCAAAAAGTGATTAATACGCTTGGGAAATTCACCACTGAACAGGTTAACGTATTGTACCATATTTTATTCTAAGTGTTTGACCACTATACCATACCTCTCCCTCTAGGTTGTTATTGAGGTGAAAATAGTCTACTGCGTGGCTCTTTGATAAGTTTTATTATGCCCCCTTCGAAGAAGAGGGGTATATTGCTTTGCACATGTCGGTCCGTCCGTCTGTAGACCAAAGCTTGTCCGAGTGATAACTCAACAATGCCTGGATCTATGGTCCTCAAACTTGAATTGGAGGTTGGCCTGACCAGTAGATGAACCCTATTTTTATTTAGGTCATTGGGTCAAAGGTCAAGGTGACCTTGAACGCGAAAACCCCTTTTTTAACCTTGTCCGAGTGATAACTCAACAATGCTTGGACCTATGGTCCTCAAACTTGACCAGTAGATAAACCCTATTGATTTTGAGGTCATTGGGTCAAAGGTCAAGGTTTGAAATAATGTTTGACAAACATCTCTTCTTTATACTTATTTGCCTTTCTGAATATTAAGGATAAGTTAATTTAACAGTCCATATAAAATGTAAAGACCAAGTTTCAGTTGGAAATATTTTATTATCTTTTCAGGCATAAATCTGTGTGAAATTAAGGTAGTATAATCATGGATGGCTATCCATTTTGGTACATTATTTTTTGTTATAATTCAGAATTCGAGCAAGCAGCTGTTTTTTGCTTAGAAAAGGCATTTGAGTTTACCTCTTGTAAGCCTAATTTTTTTATTTTTAATGAAACAGAATTTCTACAGTTAAACGCAGTACTGTGCGACTTTTAAAACTGAAGTGAATGTAATCAAAGAAATTCAGATGGACAATGTTCTTTATATGCCAGTACAATCAAGAATCTAAATTTTCCCTTTTTCAATAAGCTGAATCTGATGAAAATGGCTTTGTTTTGTAGTTTGTTTCTGATCAAGTAATGGTTTTTAGATCACCTTTTGTGCTCAAGGTGAGTTATTGTGATTGGGCACTGTCCTTCTGTCGTCCGTTCACAATTTCACAAAATCAACATTTTCTGCTAAACCATTGGATAGAGTTTGATCAAACTGGGCTGGAATGTTCCTTACATGAAGTTCTTTCACTAATTGCCATTATCGCTGAAAGAGTCTTAAATAGCCGATTCTCAGGTGAGCGATCCAGGACCTCATGGCCCTCTTATTTTACAAACTTCTTGTCTGAAAACCACAAGGCCTAGGTCTTCCAAATTTGGTATGTAGATTCAAATGTTCAAATTATACCCGTGGGTCAAAAATGGCCCCACCCTTGGGTTCACTTGATTTACAGAGTCATATAGGGAAAAACTTAAACAAAAAGCTTGTATGAAACTACAAGGCCTTGACCTTTGTTATTTCATATGTAGCTTTAGCTGATGGGTCTCTATAAAGATTGTTCAAATTATATCCCTGGGGTTAAAAGTTACCTTCAAAATCTTCATATCTGAAACTAGTAGACCCTGTTCTTTGACATTTTGTATGTAGCTGCATCTTGTGGACCTTCATCAATATTGTTTAAGTTGTATTCATGGGGTCAAAAATGACCCCAACCTAGACTCATATTGGGAAAAACTTTAACCATCTTCTTGTTTAAAAGTAGAAGGGGCCCTTGCCTTTGATATTTGGTATGTAGCTCCATCTAGTGGGAATCTACCAGTTTTTCCAAAAATTGGCCCCATCTGGGACTGTCACTATTGTATTCAAACCATACCTTATGAATATTAATTAACTGAAAAACTTAAGAAATAGCCTATGAATCTATAGCCTATGAATCTATGACATTTTTGCCATAACACACCGTGTATATTTGGGTCTACAACATCCTAGTAGCAAACGGAGCAGACTCAAATCAGACAAGTGATGATTTAGACCAACTCTGTTTCAAAAGGCGTAAATACTTTCACACACACATATATATATATGAGTATGTGGAGTAGAGAGTTAATTTCATTATCTTTGCCTAGATGCTTTCAAAGTTGTCTGCAGCAGATTTTTGTATTTTGGAAACCCGGAAAAGGTTAAGGAGATGTCATTTAAATTATCTTTAGATGAATGGGCATTGACTATGAGAACTGTGCTCAGGCAAGTTAACAATGAATATAAAATAGCACATAATAACTGGTTCTCCAAATGGCCCTTTGTTCAAAACTCTTGGGCATTCAAGCAGGTCATTTCACCCTTTTCCTCATATAGATTCAATATGTTCAAAGTCGTTTGCTGCAGAATTGTTGTTTTACAATGGGTCAGGAAAAAGGGCATGAAATTGAAGTGAACAATGATAGACTATATATTATGCATTTGTGACCAAGTCATAAGTGTATTAAAAGCATATAATAGTTATCAGAAACAACCAAAATTGGTCCTTTGTATTGAAGATTTTTATAGTTTTAAATAAACAAGAGGCCCATGAGGGCCTATGCTCTACTGGTATGGTTCTTTGGTCATTTTCAATCCAGAGCATTGTATGTATGGTGAAGATCGGATAGTAAATGGAGGCTCTTTTGTGTTCACAAGCTGTATTATAGCAATTTTTACAATTTCATGGGCCATAATCCAGTCTTGCATGGGCGGATCTAGCTGGTTTTCAAAAGGAACCAAGCTCTCATCAATATTTAACTACTATCTAAGTTTGGTGAAGATCAGATAGTAAATGGAGCCTCTATTGTGTTCACATGCTCAATTATAGCAATTTGGACAATTTCAAGGGCCATAATCCAGTCTTGCATGGGCGGATCTGGCTGGTTTTCGAAAGGAACCGAGCTCTCATAGATATCTAACTACTGTATAAGTTTGGTTGAGATACAATCAAACGTGAAGACATTATCGTGTTAACAAGCTCTTTTATAGCAATTTTGACCATTTCAAGGGCCATAATCCAGTCATGCATGGGCGGATCTGGCTGGTTTTCGAAAGGAACCGAGCTCTCATAGATATCTAACTACTGTATAATTTTGGTTGAGATACAATCAAACGTGAAGACATTATCGTGTTAACAAGCTCTTTTATAGCAATTTTGACCATTTCAAGGGCCATAATCCAGTCATGCATGGGCGGATCTGGCTGGTTTTCGAAAGGAACCGAGCTCTCATGGATATCTAACTACTGTATAAGTTTGGCTGAGATACAATCAAAAGTGAAGACTGTATCGTGTTAACAAGAAATTGTTTACGGACGGACGCACGGACGCACGCACGCACGCACGCACGGACGACGGACACATCGCCACGACATAAGCCCTTCTGGCCTTTGGCCAGTAGAGCTAAAAACAGTAAAATATTTTACTTATATGTATATAAAAGGAAAACAAGTGATCATGTTTTTCAAGGATTGGAATATTTTGAACAATATTGTAGAGGGTCACATAGGAACATATATTCAATTTTCTTCTTCAAAATGGGTAAGTATGTATAGTAGATTTGTTCAGTTTTCACTGTATATACATATAAAGAAAACTTTTATGCCCTTGGCAGCCATGTATAAAAAGGGATCAAAATAAATTTTGACAAGAGGGACAAGGAATATTCGCGACACATTATTTTCATATTGGTCAAATACAAATTGCTCAGGCAAATCAACACTTTCTACACATACAGAGGCTTTTTGATCTCTTTCAGCAGATGACTATATATATATATATATATATATATATATATATATATATATAGAAAACATTGCGTAAAAAGGACCAAATTGCTTGTGATGAGCAATTCTCCTTTTGACAAAATGTTTACAACTTTATTCAATAATTGTGCTTTCATTTATACAAAGTTTCCATATTTTTGACTATGTGTGTAGTCCATCATTGTTGATTTATTATATGTGGCAAAGGGTTAACAATGTAAGATATAGCACATAAAAAATTGAAATGTGTCCAAATGACATTCAAGCAAGAAATTCAAACTATAAATGTTTCTTCTCCTTTTACAATGGTCAGGGAGAAGGGTATGAAGTGAACACAAATAGACTAGATATTATGCATTTGTGACTAAATTATAACAATGAATTTAAAGCATATAATAGTTATCAGAAACAAGCAAATTTGTAATGTGGAAATTATTTGACCACATACTTGATATCATCGTAATGACCACTGAACTCTAAAGTAGATAGACACAGTATGTGTGTGAATGCTTTTGGATAAGTCTAGTGAGAGTGGATTAATGAAATATCCAACAAGAGTTGTCGGAGGACAATATAGCTCGCCTATCAGGGCCATCGTATATCAGGGCCTACTTCAGAACAGTTAAAGTATTAGGTAAAGTCGCACAGTATCACCTATTGCAAGATAATACACCTTTTCAATACTTTTGACAAAAATTCTAAGTTCAACTAGAATAGAGTGCTCCCCGGAGCACGTGTGTCACCTGCCGGCGCCTTGTCAGAAAATTTTAATTTTTGATAGAAAAGGGGCAATAACTCTGATATAAAAAATATTTGGATTATCCCCCTTTTGTGAACCCATCACAAAAATTGATATAAACATTTGTCAGAAGTTTCAATTCAATCCTTTGAGCAGAATAAAAGTAATTTGAATATTTGACAGAAAAGGGGCAATAACTCTGATATAAAAATATTTGGATTATCCCCCTTTTGTGAACCCATCATACACATTGATATAAACATTTGTCAGAAGTTTCAATCCAATCCTTTGAGTAGATTAAATTTTTGACAGAAAAGGGCCAATAACTCTGATATAAAAATATTTGGATTATCCCCCTTTTGTGAACCCATCATACACATTGATATAAACATTTGTCAGAAGTTTCAATCCAATCCTTTGAGTAGAACAAAAGTTATTTGAAAATTTAAATTTTTGACAGAAAAGGGGCAATAACTCTGATATAAAATTATTTGGATTATTGCCCTTTTGTGAACCAATCACACACATTGATAAAAACATTTGTCAGAAGTTTCAATCTAATCCTTTGAGTAGAACAAAAGTTATTTGAAAACGTGACGAAAAAAGTGTGACGGACAGACAGACAGACGCCGGATAAAAAAAAAAAATAGACAGACGTCGAATAAAAAAAAAAGTTATTTGAAAATTTAATTTTTTGACAGAAAAGGGGCAATAACTCTGATATAAAATTATTTGGATTATCCCCCTTTTGTGAACCAATCACACACATTGATATAAACATTTGTCAGAAGTTTCAATCTAATCCTTTGAGTAGAAAAAAAGTTATTTGAAAACGTGACGAAAAAGTTAGATTTTTTGACAGAAAAGGGGCAATAACTCTGATATAACTTGACCTTGACCCAGGGTCAGGACAGGTGTAGTGGGGTGCGTAGATGGACCAATAGTTCCTAAATGTATAAACTAAATATGAAAGCAATCAATGTCATAATAGTGAATGCAGAGTGATATGTTAAACGTTAAACGCAAACCTTAAACCTTGTAACTGAACCAAGTAGAAATGACCTTCACCTTGACCCAGGTGCAGGACGGGTGTAGTGGTGTGCGCAGATGGATGACCAATAGTTCCTAAATGTATAAACTAAATATGAAAGCAATCAATGTCATAATAGTGACTGCAGAGTGATATGTTAAACGTTAAACGCAAACCTTAAACCTTGTAACTGAACCAAGTAGAAATGACCTTGACCTTGACCCAGGGTCAGAACGGGTGTAGTGGTGTGCGTAGATGGATGACCAATAGTTCCTAAATGTATAAACTAAATATGAAAGCAATCAATGTGATAATAGTGAATGCAGAGTGATATGTTAAACGTTAAACGCAAACCTTAAACCTTGTAACTGAACCAAGTAGAACCAAGTAGAAATGATCTTGACCTTCACCCAGGGTCAGGACGGGTGTAGTGGTGTGCGTAGATGGATGACAAATGGTTCCTAAAGGTATAAACCCTTAAAACCCAAATTAAAACCTTAAACACAAACCTTAAACCTAGGTGTCTACGCCACCGCCGACGCCGCCGACGGTGCCGACGGTGCCGACGGTGCCGACGCCGGGGGTAACACATAAGCTCTCCTGTACTTCGTACTGGCGAGCTAAAAAGTATATGTATAAGTATCTTCAAGTGAAGTGATCCCAATAATGTATGCATGTGTTTGCGGTCAATAACGTATCACAATATCTATACATTGTATATGTAAATATGTACAACATCAACAGTTTTCTTATGTTTAATTATATCAAATATTCATATTTAAATCAGAGTGTTTAAACAAAGGACCATGATGGCCTGAAATGCTGTTCTGGTTATCACAAGTTTGAAATTGTTTTATGGTTTCAAATTTATAACATGTTATTAGCAAGTTGGTGTGAAACCTCTGGAACCTTTTGCAGTGAATATGAGTTTTTAATATAACAAAGGTGGTTGATAATAATAATATAATATGTTATTTTTTGTAGAATGTATACATTCATGACATGAACAATGATTGAATCAATATTTTGCCTGTGTGACTAAATTATAACAGTGTATTAAAAGAATATAGTAGTTATCAGAAACAATCAAAATTTGTACTGTGGAAATAATTTGACCACAGACTCTTGACATCATCGTAAGGACCACTGCACTCTAAAATAGGTAGATACAGTATACTTGTGAATGTTTTGGATTAGTTAGCAAGAGTGGATGAAACGAATATCATAAAAGTATCATGTCTAACTATCTTCCAGTGCAGTGGTCCAAATGATGCATGTGTTCACAGTCAATAACTTTTCACAATCTAAATATGTACAACATCAACAGTTAGGCTAATTTTGAAACACACCAAATGTTCAATGGATTAAACAAAGGAAGATGATTGCATAAACTGTTGTTCTGGTTTACTGGCCATGTAAAATAACTCAATATAAATATATATATTTAACAACAACAAAACGACCAAATTGGTCCTATAGCTTAGCACCTTGACATAAAAATTGATGGTTCAAAAAACAATCTTCGGGAATTGTTCCAGGCATATTGATCATAAAGATCCTAATTTGCTCACCTGAGTTAATTGGACCGTTTTATCGTTTGTTCTCTATAAATGTATAGAAAATGAGCACTGCCAACGGGTGGTCATTTTTTTCAAGGGATTGAAATAATTTTCAATAACCTGGAAAAGGGAAACAATTGTGTCAAATCATTTTCTGATCATGCCAGTACTTTTGTACTTGAATATGTTTAAAGTTTTAACTTTTGGGCATTTTGTAGTTAATGGATCCGAATTATTTGAAAAATTATTTCAAAATATTTTACCTATATGAACATATAAGAAAACAAGTGACCATGTTTTTCAAGGATTGGAATATTTTGAACAATCTTTGTAGAAGGTCACCAACGAACATATATGCCATTCTTTTTCAAAATGGGTAAGTATGTATCGTAGATTTTTAAAGTTTTCACTATATATACATATAAAGAAAACTTCTACATCCCTTGGCAGCGATCAAAATAAACTTGAACAATCTTGGCAGAAGGACAAGGAATATTTGTGACACGTTATTTTCAAATTGGTCACTCGAATCAACACTTTCCCACATACAGAGGCTTTTTGATGCCCCTTCAGCAAACGACTATAGAAAACATTGTGTGAAAAGGACAAAATTGTTTCTGATTAGCAATATTTCTTTTGACACAATGTTTACAACTTTATTTAATAATTTTTCTTTCATTTATACAAAGTTTCCATATTTTTAGCTTTATGTTTGAGTCGACCACTGCTGATTTATTGTTTGTTGGAAAGGGTTAACAATGTAAATGATATAGCACATACATAACAACTTGAAATGTGTCCAAATGACATGAATGACCCTGACATTCAAGCAAGTAATTTAAACTATAAATGTTTTTTCTGATTAAATTATAACAGTGTATTAAAAGCATATACATTGTAATAGTTATCAGAAACAACCAAAACTTGTAATGTGGAAATTATTTGACCATAGAATCTTGACATCATCTTTATGACCTCTGAACTTATAAGTATATAGACACAGTATCCGTGTGAATGTTTTTGGATTACTTTAGTGAGAGTGGATTAATCATTAAAGGAACATCCAAAAATTATATGTCTAACTATCTTCAAGTGCAGTGATCCCTATAATGTATGAATGTGTTTGTGGTCAATAACTTTTCACAATTTCTTTATGTAAATATGTACAACATCAACAGTTTACCTAATCCGAATTATATTATATATAAAAGTGATTTAAAAAAGGACCATGATGGCATGAAATGCTGTTCTGGTTATCACAAGTTTGAAATCAGTTTTTATGTTTTCAAAGTTATAACATATTATGAGCAAGTTGGTGCCTTTGTCCCTAACCTTATTTAATGAAATTGAATTTGAATAATTTAAACAATCTTAGAGATTTTACTAAAGGTATTTTAATAGCACATTATTTTAAAATGAGCCGATACTTTTGGAGAAGATGATTTTTTTTTTCAAGTTATCAATTATACAAGTGTTTTTTTAACATAAAACACTTTTCTCACATACAACAATTCTGCAACAGATCACTTTAAAAACATCTGGGCCAAAAATATGAAAAAACAAAAATCGAAAGTATTTTTACTGAAAAGACTGCGTAACACTGTGGCAAAAGGAAAACTTGCTTTGCTCATAATGAGCAATTTCTCCTTTTGTAAAATGTTTTCAAATGTCATCTGTTGCAGAGGTGTCAGAAAGCGTCAACATCTGAGAAAGGGTTAAAACGCATTTTAATTGGTGACAATTTAAAACTAACAGCTGCGAGAGATAGCCACCGTCTCGCTACCTTTCAGTTCTACACCAAAGTTCAACGGCCCCAAGGCTGTGGCCATCTCTACCTCCTCACTAGTTAAAACATTCAAAGGCTGATACATTAAGTGCTGAACTTTACCTGGTGACAGGTGAAAGTGTACAAGTGTATAGGTACATGTACACTTTCACCTGTCACCAGGTAAAGTTCCGCAATCAGCTCTTCCACACCAATCGCTTCAACAGTAACCTGTCTTTTTCCCAGGGGAGGATCACATTTCTGTAAGAAGAAAATGTAACAAGGTTATTTGAAATTTAATGAAAAGGCCCTATAAAAGGCATTTCAATGAAGCAAATCGGTCAATTTATCAACATGTTGAAGGATATAGTCAATGAAGATTCACCCTATATTCATTTCATATAGTATTTCAATGAAGTATATTAGTCAATGAAAATTCAGTTATAGAATTCCACACTGGCATAATAACTATTTATCTATTAACCCCCATGTTTCAAGTCATGAATTCAAGTTTGTTACTAATGTTTTGACCACTATTTAAAGGTTACAAACAGTACAGGGTAATAACTCAATTAACATGCAAGCTTGGTGACAGTTTTTGGACATTACACTCTTCCTAACTGCAATTAACTTAAATGCAAGATTGAATTCATTTCATTATATAATGTTTCAGTCAGTGGAGCTTAAAATTGAACAAAACCTGCAATTTTCTCCTTTTGCCACAATGTTTTCCAGTTTAGGTCATAGCTTGATACCATGATCCTAACCAGAGCAATATGTATGCGTCTGTAACAAACAAGTTTGTTATTGACTGGTAAAATCAGTAGAGTTAAGAATTCCCATATTAATATTGAATGGTTAATAAATTATATATAACCTTCGTGATCAATGAAAATTTATGTCATACATGTATTTTTATTTAATTTGTTTTCTTAGTCTGTATGTGCGTTGTGTGTGTGATATGAGGGGTTTTGTCATTAAACAACATTTTTAAAAGCTTGTTTTAAAATAATTTTTGTTTTAAAAGTTTCATTTCACTATTTCCAACACACAGACACTTTCTGACGCCGCTGTAGCAGACGCCTTTTGAAAACATTATAGCCAAAGGAAAAATTGTTTATAAACAATTACTCCTTTGCTACAATATTTCAACTTTATTCAATAATTGTTCTTTCATTTTAGAGTTTCCATTGTTTAACTATTTTCATTATTGCAATTATAATGATACAAGGACCATTGTGATGTGTCTTACCTGGATTATTTTTCCACTTATGGAAATTCTTTGTTTCAATGGGGAATTCAGCGCTTTAGTAATCGGAACCTCTTCGGATGGTTCAGGCCTTATTATTTTCGTTCCTTCAGCAATGTGCTCCTCTGGCACTTCACTAGGTGCAGAAATCAAAATATGACTGGTTTTTTTGTTACAACAATCAAGTTTCCAGAATCTTCGATCTTCCTTATAACTTCTCTCAGCACAAGAGTATTTCCAACCTGAATAAAGGAAACATTTTCTGTATAATCAACAGCCTTTTGTATTCGTAGTTTTTTTCCAGGATGAACACTTATTGTTGTATATCCTCATTTAAAAAAATATTTTCAAAATTTATCATAAAAGCAGGTTAATAGAGCAAAAGCATTTGTCATGTGACCCCTTTCCGTATACCACCTGGCAGCCATGTTTTTCAGTAGAGCCTGGACAATTTTTACAATGTTACATAAGGAACTATTCTAACGTACGGTTGTGAAGTCAGGCAGGTACTTTCACACATAAAACAAAAATTAAGCAAAATATTTTGTAGGACATTCTTAGACTCAACTTTAACATGCATGCGGTCAAACGCATTGCTTGAACAGGTCGTCAGACAGTAGAGCCATTTTTTGAGTAAAATTAGGATACTATATCGTCCGTATACAACGTTGAAGTTCATACCATTTACATTTTCATTTAAAATAGACGTTTTCCCTTTTTGGACTGTAACCTATTTCGCACACAGTCTTTAATGTTTTTCCACGTACGCTTTTGCAGTATCGGATTTTTTCCTCATACACTCTTCAATGTTTCTCTTTCCAGGCAGTTTATTCATCAGAATATCGTTTTCAAAATACTTAAGCACAACTGTTTTTTCCGCTTCTGACCAGAGCCTTTTTTGAAGCTTTCTCTTTTCACCTGAAAAAAATAATATATGAAATAACAGCACCAATGGGAATTGTTAAGGAATTGTTAATTGTTGGAAGCCCCACCACCCTTATAAAGACACTTAGATAAATATTTATTTTTATGCCCCCACGGAATCTCCGATTCGGGGGGCATATAGTTTTTGGCCTGTCTGTTGGTCTGTCTGTCTGCACAAAAAAACCTTTAACCTTGGCCATTACTTTTGAACCATAACAGGTACGGCTACCATATTTCACATGTGTATTCCTTGTGACATGACCTTTCTGTCAGTACCAACATTTTTGACCTTGCGACCTTGACCTTTGACCTAGATGTTGCCATTCTCGAAAAAACTTTAACCTTGGCCATTACTTTTGAACCATAACAGGTACGGCTACTATATTTCACATGTGTATTCCTTGTGACATGACCTTTCTGTCAGTACCAACATTTTTGACCTTGCAACCTTGACCTTTGACCTAGATGTTGCCATTCTCGAAAAAAACTTTAACCTTGGCCATTACTTTTGAACCATAACAGGTACGGCTACTATATTTCACATGTGTATTCCTTGTGACATGACCTTTCTGTCAGTACCAACATTTTTGACCTTGCGACCTTGACCTTTGACCTAGATGTAGTTTTTGGCCTGTCTGCACGAAAAAAACTTTAACCTTGGCCATTACTTTTGAACCATAACAGATACGGCTACCATATTTCACATGTGTATTCCTTGTGACATGACCTTTCTGTCAGTACCAACATTTTTGACCTTGCGACCTTGACCTTTGACCTAGATGTTGCCATTCTCGAAAAAAACTTTAACCTTTGCCATTTCTTTTGAACCATAACAGGTAAGGCTACCATATTTCACATGTGTATACCTTGTGACATGACCCTTCTGTCAGTACCAACATTTTTCACCTTGCGACCTTGACCTTTGACCTAGATGTTGCCATTCTCGAAAAAAACTTTAACCTTGACCACTACTTTTGAACCATAACAGGTACGGCTACCATATTTCACATGTGTATTCCTTGTGACATGACCTTTCTGTCAGTACCAACATTTTTGACCTGGCGACCTTGACCTTTGACCTAGATGCCATTGGGGGCATCAGTGTTTCACAAAAAAATCTTGTTATTTTTTATAACAGGTATCTCATTTGCATATTAATGTTATTCATTCCGTAACAGGGGGTTAATTACGGAATGAATTGCATACTTGTGGGGTGCACCCCACAAGTACACTCCCATGAGTTTGTCCGTCCGTCTGTTAACAATTTCCTACAAATGACTTCTACTACTAAACCAATGGACAGATTTCAAAATAACTTCACAGGAATGGTCCTTAGGTGGTCCCCTTTCAAAGTTGTTCAAAGAATTTAATTCCAATTAGAACTTTGGCTGTTGCGGTTTCAGAAAAGGGGAAATTTGCCAAATCTTAAAAAATCTTCTTGTCCAAATGTGCTGGCCCGATTTGAAAATTATTTTGCACAAATGTTCCTTAGGGCACCCTCTACCAAGATTGTTCAAATATTTCCGATCCGTTGAAAAACATGGCCGCAAGGGCTTGTTTTCCTTATATGTGCATTGTTAAAACTTTAAAAAATCTTCTTGTTCAAAAGTACTGGCCAGATTTCAAAATAATTTCACAGAAATGGTCCTTAGGTGGTCCCCTTTCAAAGTTGTTCAAAGAATTTCATTCCAAGTAGAACTTTGGTTGCTGCATCATCAGAAAAGGGGAAAATTGCCAAATCTTAAAAAATCTTCTTGTTCATAAGTGTTGGCCCGATTTAAAAATTATTTTGCACAAATGTTCCTTGGGGCACCCCCTACCAAGCTTGTTCAAATATTTCCGATCCGTTAAAAAACATGGCCGCAAGGGGGTGGGGCTTGTTTTCCTTATATGTGCATTGTTAAACCTTTAAAAATATTCTTGTTCAAAAGTACTGGCCAGATTTCAAAATAACTTCACAGAAATGGTCCTAAGGTGGTCCCCTTTCAATGTTGTTCAAAGAATTTAATTCCAAGTAGAACTTTGGTTGCTGCGGCATTAGAAAAGGGGAAAATTGCCAAATCTTAAAAAATAAAATCTACATCATATAATGAATCCTATAGATCAGGTGAGCGATCCAGGGCCATCATGGCCATCTTGTTTGTTTCTTTGTGCGTAACAAGACTTAATAGACATAAGCCTGAAAGATGTACAATAACTCAGTGTAATGTGCGGAATGATACTGATCTTGACCGGTTCTTTTGTGAAATTCCTACATGATATATGATAACGAATACAGATTATGCATAGTTTGTTGCACTGTAGCATGTGTTAAAATCTGGCGGAAAAGTACATTGTTCACAAAGCTCAATCTGTACCAGGCAGCGTCCTTCAAACGTTACCGTATTCATACCGTCAATGCTGTGAAATGTAAAATCTACTTTCTTTACTCGGTTAAGTGTAGAGAAAAGTAGATTTTACATTTCACAGCATTGACGGTATGGTGCCCAATCGACGTACCACTCGATGAGTCCTCATCTTCGTCTCTGTCACATTCGGCAACATCATTCATCTCTACCTCAATCTCTGTAAGATTAAGATTAACATTTTAAGCCATATAGCCCGCTATAAAGGGCTTGAGAACAATGTAGCACTCGGTAAGAGGACTCCTATTGGAGCCCTCTGGTCAGATGCTGCACTTTTGAACGTATTTTATGATTTCAAACTATAACACACCTCAACAGGTGCATACCTAGACCAGCTGACACGTCTTCGACATGGCATCTGGTCTGCTAAAATTTACAAGTATTTTAATTTGTTCTCTTTGACTTTGATATGACAAAGACTTTTGTTTACAGCAATTGACCAGGTGATTCATTGTCTGCAGATCACACAGCAGAGTTCAATTGTTAAGATTTTGGTGTTATTTAACAAAATCACACACGTTTGTTAATCTACACGTTTTTCCTATTAAACAATTCTTTTTAAATTTAGGGTTGAAAGTTATAAAACTTTAACACAAGAAAAACATGATGCACATTCAATAACTGATATACGAGTGTTAGGAATATGCACTACCTCATGGAATCCTAAATATAAGTATCGTTTAACACTTTCAGAAGCATTACCATGAATACATTTATCTGTCCAGTGTTTTGTATAAGCCAAATATGTTAACAATTATCGAGGGTTGTATGCAAGACTAAAATATTTATGTATGATTTTCATTTTGAGTTATTAACGTCTTATATGCAACCATGTTGTCCGAATAATCTGTCCACCGACATTCCCCTATGCTTATAAAGCGACCATAGTTCAAAGATCTTGCTCGTAAAACAATTAAGCACAGTAAACGTGCGTCTTGTAGACAGTATGTATCTAGATTAAATTCTAGATCATCTGTCAAAAAGACATGGGACATGATAAGGAAAGAGCAGTTCGCTTAGTGTGAATCATCTGGGCACCTCAGACGGTATCACCACCTCAAAAAAGGATATTGCCAACACGTTGGCAGATTCCTTTGCACAAAAGTCGTCCTCTTCAAACTATTCTCCAAAGTTTCAAACATTTCAAAAGCAGAAGGAGAAACTGAAAATTAACTTTAAATCGATAAATGAAGAGGCCTACAATAAAGCTTTTACGTTAAAAGAATTAGAATCGGCTATCAAGAAGTGCCATGATACCGCTGCGGGTTCAGATGATGTATACTATCAACTGATTAAACATTTACCTTTCCGGTCCCTTTCTTGTTTACTTGACGTCTATAATCAGGTTTGGCGAACGGGGAATCTCCCGAGATCTTGGAAAGAGGCTATCGTTATTCCAATTCCCAAGCCCGGTAAAGATACAATTAATCCTGGGAATTATCGTCCTATAGCCTTAACTAGCTGTATATGTAAAACCATGGAAAGAATGGTGAACGACAGACTTGTTTGGTTTCTCGAAAAGAACAAACTTATTACTACTTTCCAGTCTGGTTTTCGTAAACATAGAAGCACAGTGGATCATTTGATTCGTTTTGAAACTTTTATCAGAGAAGCATTCATTAAAAAGGAGCACGTTGTCTCCGTCTTTTTTTTTACTTAGAAAGTGCATATGACACTACCTGGAAATATGGTATTATGAATGACCTCTATGATTTTGGCATAAGAGGTCGCCTTGCTTATTTGATATCTGCTTTTTTAAATGAACGTCAGTTTAAGGTTCGTGTTGGTGATACTTTGTCTGATCCACATGAACAGGAAATGGGGGTTCCCCAGGGATGCATTCTTTCCGTAACTTTTTAGTGTGAAGATTAATAACATTATCAAATCTGTTTACCCTGGAGTTGAAGGTTTTCTACATGTTGATGATTTCTGTATTTGCTACAGATCAAAAGATATCCATACAATTGAAAGACAATTGCAACAAGTTTTGAATAATTTGCAAAAATGGTCAAACAAAAATGGCTTTAAATTCTCTAAAAGCAAGACCAAATTTATGCACTTTTGTCAACTTCGTAAACACCACCTAGATCCTGATTTAACACTAGATGGCAATCGTATTAACGTTGTGTCTGAATTTAAATTCCTTGGTCTATTATTCGATCCGAAACTAACTTTTGTTCTTCATATTAAATATCTTAGAAATAAATGCCAGAAAGCATTAAATCTTTTACAGGTCATTAATACGATCTAAATTAGACTACGCATGTATTGTTTATGGCTCAGCACAAAAGTCATACATTGCAACACTTGATACCATTCACCATCAGGGTTTACGGCTAGCCTTGGGCGCTTTTCGAACATCGCCTGTCAAAAGTCTCTTCGTAGAAGCCAATGAACCATCGTTAAATTTACGCCAAAAAAAAACTAGCTATAGCTATGCAGTATTTCTTAAAACTTAAGTCTAATCCTTCAAATCCCACTCATAGAGTTGTTTTCAACCCTTTATACAAGGAATTATGTTTAAAGAAGGAACGGGTAATACCGCCTTTTGGTATCCGTTACGGCCCAGAAGTCGCAAAGCTTGATATTGATATTGACGACATCGCGAAGCAAGAGATTTCAGATGCTCCACCTTGGACTCTTAAGTAGTCCATCCTTCATTTATGATCTTGCGACCGATAAAAATGCCTGCACATATCCTATTGTTTTTAAATCCAAGTATATTGAAATTAAAAATACATATTATAACTTTGAGCGTGGAAAAAGGCTGCTGCCGCTGCAGTTCATGATGGCGATGTGATAACATTTCGGTTGCCAAATAATGCTTCTATATTTTCTGCCGAGTTAAAGGCAATTCATTTGGCTTTGGACCATATTGAATCCGACGGTTATTGGCGATATATTATTTTTACTGACTCATTGTCTGCTATGCAGGCACTTCAGAAATACAAAATAGAGAACCCTATCATTGTTAACCTCTGTAGTATTTTGCTGGATCCCCAGTCATATGGGCATTCAGGGTAACGAACATGCTGACTTGGCAGCCAAGTCTGCTCTTTCACAAGATATTTTACCTTTTAAAATACCTTATTCCGATTTTAAACCTTTAATACATGTTTTACTTTACGATGAGTGGCAAAGTGATTGGAATGAGCAAGTAAATAATAAACTGCACTCGATCAAGTCAGTACTTGGTGAGTGGCTACCAGCTTTTAGATCCTGTCGCCGAGAAGAAATTGTCCATGCTCGTTTACGCATTGGGCACACATGGTTAACTCATGCATACTTACTGAACGGTGAGGAAGCACCTCAATTTATTCCATGTTTTACACAACTTTCAGTACAGCACATTCTTCTGGAATGTGCTGATTTCGCTCCAATACGTGATAGGTTTTTCAAGGCTCAAAGTATGCGTCAGCTCTTTGAGTCTGTCAAACCTGAACTTTTATTTGATTTCCTTAGGGAAATTAATATTTTTTAATAAGATATGATTATTTCTTAAATCGTGCTTGTGCACATTCATTACTCTTACTGATCCTGTTCCACATTTCCTCAGATATTATTTATCTTTATGTTAAGTATTACATAGTAATGTTGGACTTATTTGCCTATATCTTATTTTATATTGGCTTACATGTTATTTTATATCTATTTTAGGTATCGCATACATCATGTTTGATTATTTCACCATTATTTATTAAGTAAATTATTAAGCGCCCAAAATGACCTTAGTTGTCGACGGGCCTTAAAACATCATTCATTCATTCATTCATTCATTCATCAACATCTAAAACGATTTCATCTAGGCTTTTTCCAGCTTGTTTCGTTATCCACTCTCCATAGCCATCAGAATCTTCGACACTTTTGTAACTTGCAGAGTGGCCAAGGATATTATATTAAGACAAGTATATTTTATTTTGCACCAAATAAAGTTGTGTTAGTATTATAATAAGTTGTTGTATCATGTATAATTTGTGTAAATAACAAGTGTACCGCAAACGGTACATCATACGCCCGTCAGGAACTTCTTTGTAACTCATTCAGAATTTGACAAAAAGGGGCATAACTCATTCAAAAATTTACGAAATTTGAGAAACATAAATGTGTCTATTCTCAAAGTTACATTATCTTTGATGGATGTGTATATTTTCAAAGTTACCTCATTTTTGATCATGGATATTTATATTCTCAAAGTTACCTTATCTTGATAGTGTATACTCTATAGGTGACCTTATCTTGATAGTGTATACTCTAAAAGTTACCTTATCTGGTGT
This sequence comes from Serripes groenlandicus, assembly GCA_031761405.1. NCBI lineage: Eukaryota > Metazoa > Mollusca > Bivalvia > Cardiida > Cardiidae > Serripes > Serripes groenlandicus. Next base: position 102,727 of record JASEVX010000123.1, on the reverse strand, counting down.
AAATGATGTGTATATTCTCAAAGTGACCTTATATGTTATCATGGATGTTTATATTTCCAAATCTACCTTATATTTTATCATGAATGTGTATATTCTCAAAGTAATCTTATCTTTTATCATGGATGTGTATATTTTCCAAGGATACCTTATATTTGATCATGGATGTATATATTCTCAAAGTTACCTTATCATGTGGCTTGAATGTAGTATAACCTTTTTCACTATTTCAATAAGGACAGATGTTTTGGTATTTCTGCTTGCCAAAAATCCCATATGCCTTCCCAATATTTTTTTCAATGTCCTTCGTTTTTATTTGTTCTAAAGCTTTAACGTCACTCATTATGATGAGTCCTCTTAGAAGTGAATGGGACATTTCTTTCTTTTCCATTTTATATTCCATAATTGTCTTAAAAGACGATCAAGTGACGACAATAGCTCGTTTGTTTTTTTCTTCAAAAGTCAGACGAGCTCATACATGACATGACATATGATAAAACGAAGAACCGAAAGTATAAATTATTTGAACTAGGGAGGAAAGTATATACAACCGATGGTCAGCAAGATTACGCCAATCCAAGCTAGAACATTATGTAAAACCATCGTAAATGAAATGTTACGATTGTTACGATTGAAAGTTTGACAAAGGAAACAGGACGGATGTAAAACCTTTGAAAATTTGTTGCCGACCGTAATAAATTTTGACCTTTGTGTTGTGTAAGCGGATTCTTCAGAATATAGTGACCTACTTTTTGTGATATATAAGCGTATACATTTGTTTCAAAAGTTACGTTCAGTTCCTCGAACAACACGTGATGAAATATTGTTGCTAACAAACACAAGACCTGTAGTCGATAGATAGCTGATGTCTGACAGAACTAATGCTATAGTTTGCTAGATGAGCTAGATTAATGGAATAAATCGTAAACCTATTATTTATACTGTTCTTCGAAATTTAAGATCAACTCTGCATATCAGGGGGCATACCATACCGATCAGCTCACGATGTCAGAAATGAATTATTGAGGAAATAATGAAAGGTGAACTAATCGATAAGAACAAAGAACTTTACGGCGCTAAAAGGTCGATTATTTGATGATGAATGCGCTTACACAGTACGTACTAAATAGGTCACCTTGAAATGGCGAATTGAAAGATATAACCTAAGGTGGAACCTCGACATTTGCGAACAAGAACATCTATCATGGAAGAAACAAAGTTAATGATTTTGTTATCGTTGTTTTATCGAGTCCGTTAAAAAAAGTTCACTCGTGGCCATCGATTATTTTCTAATGAATGCGTTCAATATGGGTAAATTCTACTCGCCGGATTCGTGTTAATATTACGTCGTTTCAACAACGTGAAACATAAGACTAATAGTACTCAAATTCAAAAGTTTTATGGGAACAAGTTACGTAAGCTTATTTGAATTACTCATTTGAATATTAACCGAGGCTAGGCTAACCTTGCTGAAGCTAATAACTGCATGCCCTGTATCGTGTATGAAAATAAGGATTTCGCTAGCATCAGCTTTTATACATTAAAGTATCCGAATGTCTCCTGCCACGTACTTATCGAACATGCTGACTTGGCAGCAAAGTCTGCTCTTTCACAAGATATTTTACCTTTTAAAGTACCTTATTCCGATTTTAAACCTTTAATAAATGTTTTACTTTACGATAAGTGGCAAAGTGATTGGAATGAACAAGTAAATAATAAACTGCACTCAATCAAGTCAGTACTTGAGTGGCTGCAAACTTTTAGAGGGTCTGTATATAACGCAGACGCATAACGCAGACAAATGGATTATAGAGGGGAAAAGCAGACGGGTATCTAAAAACGCAGACGACCAATCAGATGCCGTATTTGTGTGTATTTTATATACTAGGTGTTAACGAGTTCACAGGTCAGCGCACACTTATTAAATGTATATTGTGTTGTTTAGTTTGAAAATGTATTTTTAATTACTTTATCCCAAAAAGGTTTTTTAAAACAATGTTTATAAAATCGATAATTATATTCTTATTCGTCTTTATAGAATAAAAAACATATCCATTAAAAATAATGGATCGAATTCATTGCCCATGGGGCTGTTTATCAAGTGATATGGAGTTCGAATCCAGACTCGGATTTATGTCGAGAAGGGAAGAGAGATCGAATCAAGACTAGGACAAATGTCGAAGGCAGCAGACTTTGTGAAATATTTTTTCATTTATTTCCTTCCTTGTTCAACCACTTATTCCACGAAAATCAGAACTGATGTAATGCTGATTTTCGCGCAGACTTGGGTAGATAAATCGAAGCCAGACTTGAACAAATGTATTTCTGCGATTGACAAATTCAATCTGGCTAGCGCCATTCCGTGTTCATATAGGATGGTATTTATACGTATATAGGAGGGATATGTTTGCGTAAAAGCCATATAAGACATTGGTCGCTAAGATGTCCGCTGTGATATAACTACAACAATGTGGAAAATCCCAATTGACTTAAATTAGTCAATGCTTTTAATAGATGTGTTCTCCTTTTTCCACACTGTTTTTCAAATGTCGTCTGCTACCAGGCTTCTGTAATTTATGAAGCGTTAACGTTCCAAGCAACACATGAGAACACAAACTACGGATTTAAAAGCTCTAATGACCAATAGACCTTTTCTTTTAGCCCGCATTAAGAATCGATTCTTAAATTCCAATATTCAGCGAAAACCACCATCGTATTTATTAGCTCTTGAGGCCTTCGGACATTTATTTAGCTATAGACAATTATTCTTTAATCAATTATTTTTCAAACAAATTACAAAACAAAATAAAAAAAGTAGGACATTAATAATACATCTCTTTCTTTGATATATTTCTTGGGTGTTTTCAGTTCGGTCAGTTCTTAGAGATGCCATTTTAAAGCTCATATAACCTTCGGTTTATGAGCTGAACAATGAATAATTTTATAATTATATGCAAATATGGTGAGTTCTTGTCGCTTGTGGTTCGGTTAGTTAGTTGGTCATTTGGAGTTGATATGTTTGGTGTTGTTGGCCGTTGTTTGCTGGAGGCTAGTTAGTTGGTAATTTGGCTGTCGCCAGTGGGAGGAATTGTTGGCTGGTATCGTCGGCTTGGAGTTGGAGGATTTGTATTTGTGTTAAAACAAAGTTGTAACAATTTAACAATAATTGCAACAGAAAGATTGTTCAGCATTAACACTGTTTGATTGGAAATTAACACACGACTGATGGTACCAGACGTTACATCTATCACATTGGATCATGTCTTCTACACACTCCGGAAGGTTGCATGTACAGTTATTATCTACGATCACAGATTTCATGTTATCTCGACGTCTAGAGCTGGTTGTTTTAGAAGTTAATGGGAATTCTGACATTTTATTATTTTCAAAACATTCAAGTAAATGATTTCGCAATTTAGTGGAATCATATATCAGTTGATGCGGCGTTGATTTTCGTAAGCAAAACGATGTTATGAATGCTAGTGCGAATAGCCCACAGTCCGTACTGTTTGTTTGTTTTATCACACTTGGAATATTGACACGAATATTGTTTTTATCTTTACCATATATTTGTGATAATTGTATTTTTAGTCCATTGGTTATTAACCTATCTGGAGGGCGATCATTACCTAAGCTGTCTAACACATATATCTCATTATTGTAATACATGGAAGCTACCCAGTGATCCTTATGATTGTGGTGTATTTGACAGGATGGCTGTGGCGCTGGATCCATAGGTAACTTATAAATCCATTTCTGATTGATTTCGTCAAAAACTGGAACCTTCACTGTTAATTGTAGACCTCCTATCGAATTACCCACTATTTCTCTCAAAAGTTGACTCGCAGCTTCCATGTGGTTTGAATTTAATTTTCTATTATTGATTAAATCTTCTCTATCACTCATTGTTAAGCCTAGTTCTGGTTTCCATAGTGGACTGGTATATAATTGGGACTCATGGTTATCGTCTCGACTAGTCTGTAACTCAATTAGTTCGTTTTCTTCACAAATTACGGATAGGCTTGTTTCTAACGTTGGTATATTTAAGTCGTCGTTTTCGTGGAATTGTAATTTTCTTGGCGGATGATGAATAGCAATTTATTGGTTTATTAAGTATCGATACGGGCGTGGAACAATCAAATAGGTTCTTTTCGCTTTTGAGTTGTTAAGTTTATTTGTATGGCTGTCTGGAGTCGCACACTTTATTTCACTTTCACACATTTTCATACACGAATCTGGCGCTGGTAAAACTGTTTTCTCTTCGTCGTTATCACCCGTCCTACCCCGTATGTACCGCATTTTTTCATATGTTTTGGTCTACAGTTTCGTCGTAATTGAGAAAGGTTATATACTTTTTTATCGTCTGGTATCGGCATACCAATCGACATCATTGCAGCTATTATGTGATAACACATTAATCGGACGTGATGCGGAGTGTGTGTTCGTCTGGTAAATGTTGGTGTTCGTATGGTAAGTCTTGATGTAGGTTTGGTAAGCTCTGGAGTTATATTTCAATTTTAATCATTTCATAATTTACAGTAAGTAAATTATTAAGCGCCCAAAATGACCTAAGTTGTCGACGGGCCTTAAAACACCATTCATTCATTCATTCTTGTAGGCGCTTGTACAGGTGTAGGTCTGATAGGCGCTTGTACATGTGTAGGTCTGATAGGCGATTATACATGTGTAGGTCTGATAGGCGCTTGTACAGGTGTATATCTGATCGGCGCTTGTACATGTGAAGGTCTGATAGGCGCTTGTACAGGTGAAAGTCTGGTCGTAGTGGGTGTTGGTGTATGTCGCCGTACTGCAGCTTCAATGGATGATGTTAACGTCTGGGTGCCGTCGTAGCTAAGGTGGAGTCCATCTTTACTCAACAAGTTTGGCTCCAAACATGGTGAAGAAGTCAGTATGTTGAATAACCTGTATCCAAGAAACCTTTTTCGACAGTTCATGGATGTTGTAGTTTACGATTTCTGCTTCTTCGTTCCAACGCTCTAGGTAATTTAGTCTCAGCTGGCTACCAGGGAAGAGATTCTGTGCTCTCGGTAAGACTTCCGAAATAACAACAGTGCAGCTTGGTGATGCTTGACGGATTTCATAGCACAAAGACTATATGTCATTAACTACATGTCATTAACTACAGCTTCTGGAGACTTCGAAGTTATGTCATTCGCAAAATCAGTGTATAATTTTCAAAATACGATACTACAATTTGATTGGATGTCTGCCTTTTCTTAATTAAATATCTGCTCTATCGAAAACATATTGATGTGTAAGGCCAGATTCTTGATTGTGATTGGTGGTCTGCCTTTTCTAAATATAGTATCACATAGCATGCAGACTGCAATAGTTGAATAACGCAGACGGTCAATCAAGAAAAGGGAGATAACAATCAAATTCGTTGAAGGCAATTTCATGAGGAAACATTGCTGGAAAAGGAGGATTTTTTACATCCCTGCATTATTTATTCTTTTAATGCTGATACATATAGACATTTGGCACAATGTTTTTTTTAGTTTGCATAAGTGTGGAAAATAAAACATCTTCAAAGACATAAACAGCTTTTATCATCAGTAATCAGATTTTAATTAAAGAAAATTTAAATATGGGTAATCATGATTGGCATTAATTAGTACAAATTAAGTATACTTTGTTATTCAAACAATCGAATTAAGGACAGAAACATCTGACTGAAAACCGCGATGTCTTAATCAAAGGTATTTGAGACACACCCCCAATAAATAACGGCTTCTGATTGGCGGTCTGCGTTTTCCAATACCCGTCTGCGTTTTCCATCTATATCCCAGAAGAGACAATTCCTCAAAATTGTCTTTAAATCCACGACAGTTCCACTGGATTATGGAATTCATTTCGGAAGTCCTTGGAATACATGTTCACATATTTTGATTTCAGCTACCGAAGTCTGCCAGGAATCAATATTATGATTCCAGTCATCTTTCGGATTTGACCATGGACTAGGAGACTCAGTTTCCTGTGTTTCCATGTCATCCAATTTCTCATAACGGTTTTTAATTTTAGTTGTAGAGTCACTAGTATTATCTAATTGAACTTTGATTTTTCTAGATCTTTGTTTCTCAAAGCCTTCAGCATCGGGTTTTGAGATTGATTTCGACCTAGGTTTGTTTTGTTGGTTTGGTTTAAGTGAAATAATTGAAGTTTTATTGGTATCAGGTGATTTACTTGTATGTTTGGAAATGTCTTTAACGGTAGAAGATTTATTTATTTTTTGAAGAAGTTTCATTTTGTTTTGAAGAAGGCACATTTTGTTTTGAAGAAGATTCATTTTGTTTTGAAGGTTTTGAAGAAGTTTCATTTTGTTTTGAAGAAGATTCATTTTGTTTTGAAGAAGATTCATTTTGTTTTGAAGAAGATTCATTTTGTTTGGAAGAGGTGGCTTTTTTAATTGATGGTAACAATGTATGTGAAGAAGTAGAGGGCTGTTCATCTGACATAATTGCTTTTAATTGTAGACTGATGCCAGGAAATTTTTCAGATAAAAACTTCAAAAGGAGTTGGCATGTCGTACATTCTTTTGGCTGTGGTCTGATAACAGGAGTGGCAACAGTTGGTCTTGTTTTATTGGCAAAACTGTCTCCTTGAAAACTCGCTTGAGTGTTTTGTTGCTGAGCAACAATCCTTTTTGGCCTCCACAAAACTAACATTCTGCTTATACTTTACACTAAGAATGTCTTTCTGTGTAAGCCAAAAGGAACATTCCTTTGAACTTGTAGCGTGATTAAGACTACAATTTGCACATTTGATTGAATTGGAACAGGCTGAGATTTGATGATCGGCACCAACAAGAGAACATTTACCACATACTGGAATGCCGTAACATTTATCTTCATGATGTCCAAACTTTTGGCATCGATAACAGCGCAAGGGATTGGGTACGTAGCAATCAACCTTGGCTATTTGATAACCAATTTTAATCTCTTTTGGCAGAATTGGCTCATTAAAAGTTAAAATGTAAGTGTTGGAAGGTTTCCCAACACCTTCTCTGAAAAATTGCATACGTTTGACATCGGTTACACCTTGACCTTTTAAATTTTCAATAATTTCATCAATTTTGCAGTTTTCAAGTTGCCTGCATCTTATGACACCCTTTGATGAATTCAGAAAAGGGTGAGCAGATATTTTGACAGGGACCTTAAAAAAGACGTCTTGTTTCAATAGATTTAAAGATTGTTGTTTAGTTGATATTTCTACAATTAAAGAACCATTTTTTAAACTTTTTACTGATTTGGGTGTCCCAATAAAACTTGAAATTTGCTTCTCAATTACAAATGGGGAGAGCTTTGAAATAAATTGATTTTCATCCGTCGATTCAATTATTATGAATCGAGGAAAAGAAGAACTTAACCGGTGATTTTCATCATCGGAATCTGAATGATCAGTTCGGTTACGCTTGGCTGATTTAATAGAACTTCAATAGTTTTCAAAGGTTTTACTCTTTTTAGGCCAATACTTTTGGACAAGAAGATTTTTAAAGCTTTAACAATGCACATATAAGGAAAACAAGCGCCGCCCCCTGGTGGCCATGTTTTTCAACGGATCAAAGATATTTAAACAATCTTGGTAAAGGGGTGCCCCAAGGAACATTTGTGCAAAATAATTTTTAAATCGGGCCAGTACTTTTGGACAAGAAGATTTTTAAAGTTTTAACAATGCACATATAAGGAAAACAAGCTCCGCCCCCTGGCCGCCATATTTTTCAACGGATTGGAAATATTTGTACAATCTTGGTAAAGGGTGCCCCAAGGAACATTTGTGCAAAATAATTTTTAAATCGGGCCATTTCTTTTTGACAAGAAGATTTTTAAAGTTTTAACAATGCACATATAAGGAAAACTAGCTCCGCCCCCTGGCGGCCATGCTTTTCAACGGATCGGAAATATTTGAACAATCTTGGTTAAGGGTGCCCTAAGGAACATTTGTGCAAAATAATTTTCAAATTGGGCCATTACTTTTGGACGAGAAGATTTTTAAAGTTTTAACAATGCACATATAAGGAAAACAAGCTCCGCCCCCTGGCGGCCATGGTTTTCAACGGATCAAAAATATTTGAACAATCTTGGTAAAGGGTGCACCAAGGAACATTTGTGCAAAATTATTTTCAAATCGGCCCAGTACTTTTGGACAAGAATATTTTTCAAAGTTTTAACAATGCACATATGTGACTTGTCCTGACAAAAATGGCCCAAATGCGGTATCTGGACGAAACTGAGCTTTGCATATTTTCATGATATACATTATGTCTACAATCCAAAAAAAGTAATTTTGAACTTGTGAAACCGTGTTTTCATTAAAAAAAATGTCTTTTTAAATAGTGACTAAAACTCAATTATTTCAAAAAATAAACCTTTATTCTTTAAACATCATGGATATGTAAAAGATAACACATCTCAATTTTTTTTTTAATGAACATGTGAAGTAACACTTAAAAGAATTAATCAATACTTGAAATCTTAAAGAACAAAATAAACAAACATAGACTCTTAAGTATGACAAACAATCGGTTGCTATGGAAACCAAAGTCAAGATTTCTGAAATAATAGATACATGTATATACCTCTATTTCATCTCTACATACATGCATAACCTGCAAGGGTTACATGATAAACAAATCGATGTATGTCATACACAAACATACATCCATACATGCAAATACATTATATAAAGGTATAAAGTAAAATGAAACTCTATCTAGACAGAGAGTGTGTGTTAGTCTAGCATAAATATATTTAAAATGACGTCGACGTCATCCTATGAATGAGCAATACCTGTCTTTCTTTGACTGTCCATTATGGGGTCAATATTTGTAGCATGCTTCTTTAAAATATATCAAATGAAAGCAGAAATAATGGACTATATGAAAACGAAAAGATTGAAAAATCGAAAAATTTACACCATTACCCATTTTTTAATGAGTAGTGGATTTTGTTTTGTTTGTTTGGAGTTTAACGCCGCTTTCAACAACGATGGTCATATCACGGCGGTCAGTGCACCTACCCATGTTTTCCTGGCTTGCCCACACAAGAACTTACACAACATTCTTTCGAAGCCACTGACTACTTTCTCACATAGATCAGAGGTGAGAGGCAACGGAGAAAACGCCCGAAAGAATGTCGCCGCAACCGGGTATCGAACCCGTGACCTCCAGATCACAAGTCAGATACGCTACCAATTGAGCTACCCGGCCGGGCCCTCATGAGTATTGGAAATAATAGGCTTATTTCCTATATATATGTATAATTGCTTATCTGAATGTCATCTTAAAGTTTAACAGGTATCTTCAAATTCATCTGAGGTTTTTTTGTATTATATATGTACTATTTGAATTTGGATGAAGGCTATAAATCATTGTATGATATTTTCAAATGTCATCTGCTGCAAATTTAGTCTTAATCAGATACACGATAACCCTTACCCACATAGAAATGCTTTCTGACACCTCTTCAGCAGAAGACTTTAAACAACATTGTGGCAAAATGACAAATTGCTCATAATGAGTAATTTCTTCTTTAGCCACAGTGTTTTCAGCTTTATCCAAAATACATATATTATACTTTCATTCATAGATATTTCATAGATTTGCTTAGATAGTCAAAGTCGTCTGCTCCAGATATTTGTGTTGTATATGGGAAAGGGTTAATAATCAAGTGCTCTATAATCCTATATCAGACTTATTTGATAAATGCATTTTTGTTTTAATTAAATTCAATCTCTGTAAGTAAATGTTCATGTGAGACATAGCCAGTAACAATTCTCTTTACCATTTCCAACATAAAGACACTATTTTAAGCCTCTGCACAAAACAACTTTTGAAAACATAGTGACATATGGAGATATGCTAAAAATAAGCCAACTTCTCCTTTTGTCGGAATGTATTCATTTTGTTCAGCAAGTAATACTAGTATACTAGTATACACAGTTACATTAAATGAACATTTCCTCATACAGTCGCTTTCTGATGCCTCTACAACAGTCATATTTTTGAAAACATGGCAACAAAAGAAGAAAATGCTCAAAACAAGCAATTTCTCAGTTTGTCACCATATGTTCAGCTCTATTCAATTATTGTACTTTCATTATAAAAGGGAGTTTCCAAATGTGTTCTGGTATAATTTCAAAGTAGTCTTCTGCAGATTTGTTGTATGTAGGAAAGGATTAATGCTCACCAATGTTTTTGCAATTAATATTTATCCACTTACAAATGTTAACATTCTAACATTGTAACAATAATTTATATAAACATGAATGAATATATATATAATATTTATATAACTATTTTTCAAAATCAGTTGAAAATCTTAATATTTACAATTTATTCTTTCACTTAATTATTTCTTTCCTACATACAGATGATTTCAGACACCAGCAGGAGACTTTTGATAACATATCAACAAAAGTAGAAAATGTTCAATACAAGCAGTTTCTCCTTTGTTTTTATGTTTTCAACTTTTTCTGTAATTATACTTACATTTAAACATTTTTTTCCCTGTATTTGCTTACATTCTTACAAAAACTACCGCAGATTTATTGTATGTTGGAAAGGGTTAAAAAGCAATTTTAACAATATTTCTGTGACATTTTTTTAGCCACCTCGCCTATACATGATGTATTTCCTAGATTCTATGTCCAGTACTCTACAGTAAACCATTCACCAAATTTTGAATGGTGAAGGCAATACATGATTGTACATTCATTATTTATGTACAATATACCCATTTTTTAGGGTACATGTTAAATTCATCTCAGCATTAACTTTAAAAACTTAAAGAGTCAGTCAAAAAGATCTGACACAGAATGAAATGCCTAGTTTAAAGACTAGATTTAAATGAACAAACCATATTTATAACATTCTTCTATTTGCAGAACCAGGAAGAAATTGCCATAGTAACCCTTTCCCTCATATAGACACTTTCTGAAGCCTCTGCAGCATACAGCTTTTTGCTTTTTGAAAAAGTGCAATTTCTCCTTTTGACACAATGTTTTCCACTTTTTGTCATAAGTTTTCCATTCAATTACAGAGAGTTTCCATATTTTGACAAAATATGTTCAAAGTCGTCTGATGCAGAATTGTCCTATGTGGGAAAGGGTAAAATTTCCTCAACATTTTTCAACTTTAGAGATTTTCAGTGACTTTTAAGTAGGCTTTGGGACTACCGGTTTTGGACAGGCACTCTCACTCTGGTCACATAGTGGTCCAATCTCCTCATATAGGTACCACAAACGTTGTGGATCCAGTCCTGGAAGTGGAAGTATTTCTGGGAGCCTGTCTGGAACTATAGCATCTTTCTTCATAACGGAAATTTCAATCTCTTCATCTTCAGCATATTGTTTAGCAAATATGATACCTGGTCGGGCTGATGTCATCCTACAATGAGTTAAAACAAACAAGAAATATGTGAGATACTGCTCACTAGTGATACCCCCGCTCATGTTTTGAAAGACATATGTGATGGTGGGGTAAAGGGCCATAACTCCGTGAAAAATCATCCAACCGGAACGCAAACACGATATGCGCATCTACACTTGGTGGTGATCCTTCCTATGAAGTTTCATAAAATTCCAAAAAGCGGTTGCAGAGAAATAGCCCGGAAATGAATTTAGTCATACATAGCCTGATGGTGGAGTAAAGGGCCATAACTCCGTGAAAAATAATCCAACCGGAACGCAAACACGATATGCGCATCTACACTTGGTGGTGATCCTTCCTATGAAGTTTCATAAAATTCCAAAAAGCGGTTGCAGAGAAATAGCCCGGAAATGAATTTAGTCATACATAGCCTGATGGTGGGGTAAAGGGCCATAACTCCGTGAAAAATCATCCAACCGGAACGCAAACACGATATGCGCATCTACACTTGGTGGTGATCCTTCCTATGAAGTTTCATAAAATTCCAAAAAGCGGTTGCAGAGAAATAGCCCGGAAATGAATTTAGTCATACATAGCCTGATGGTGGAGTAAAGGGCCATAACTCCGTGAAAAATAATCCAACCGGAACGCAAACACGATATGCGCATCTACACTTGGTGGTGATCCTTCCTATGAAGTTTCATAAAATTCCAAAAAGCGGTTGCAGAGAAATAGCCCGGAAATGAATTTAGTCATACATAGCCTGATGGTGGGGTAAAGGGCCATAACTCCGTGAAAAAAAATCCAACCGGAACGCAAACACGATATGCGCATCTACACTTGGTGGTGATCCTTCCTATGAAGTTTCATAAAATTCCAAAAAGCGGTTGCAGAGAAATAGCCCGGAAATGAATTTAGTCATACATAGGGGTAAAGTGCCATAACTCCGTGAAAAATAATCCAACCGGAACGCAAACACGATATGCGCATCTACACTTGGTGGTGATCCTTCCTATGAAGTTTCATAAAATTCCAAAAAGCGGTTGCAGAGAAATAGCCCGGAAATGAATTTAGTCATACATAGGGGTAAAGGGCCATAACTCCGTGAAAAATAATCCAACCGGAACGCAAACACGATATGCGCATCTACACTTGGTGGTGATCCTTCCTATGAAGTTTCATCAAATTCCAAAAAGCGGTTGCAGAGAAATAGCCCGGAAACGAAAGTGTTACAGACGGACGGAAGGACGGACGGACATGGGTAAAACAGTATACCCTTCCTTCGGAACCGGGGGTATAAATATACTTTAATAAAATGAATTATCATTTATTCCTTCTCCAACATAAGAGACTGAGTGTAATATTTGGAGTTGATATTTGAAAACACTATCTGGTAAATTTTCTTTAACCCTTTCCCAAATACAACAAATCTGCAACAGAAGACTTCTGGTCAAATATATGGATACTCTCCATAAAAGAAATGACAATATTTGAATAGAAAAACATAATGAAGAAAGGAGAAATTAAACATAATGAGCACTCCTTTTGCTTTATTGTATTCAAAAGTCACCTACTGTAAAGGGGTTTGTAAGTGGAAAAGCGTTAATGGATGAATAACAGATGTTTTCTGTCTTGACAAATTGTTTGCAGCAGAAGACACTTGAACATATTTCCATAAAGGAGACATTGCTTATGATGGTCAACTTTAATTCTAATATTGTTTTCTACTCTATGATATATTATGAAATAATTCATTTCATTTAACCCTTTCCCTCATAGGTCTGCAGCAGATGACTTTGAAAACGTCTAGGCAAAAGTACAGAAAATCCCTTTAAATGAAAGAACATTTATTGAATAGAGTTGTAAACATGGTGACAAAAGGAGAAATTACTCATTTTGAGCAATTTCTTCTTTTGTCGCCATGTTTTCAATAAACTGTCTGCTGCAGAAGTGTCAGAAAGCGTCTATATGAGGAAAAAGAGGGTAAAGGAGATTTCAAGAGTTTTTCTAATGGGGTTTTTCTCAGTTTTGTATACTGCAAATTTGATTTATTTTGGAAAATCTTAAATTTATACAAATAAATGTACTAAAATAATGTTATTCTCGCTACATCCAAATACAAAGAATTGCATAAGTAGTTACAACGGAACAACAGGAGAGGTTTAATTTCCTCTGTTGTTTGATTGTTTACTTCTTGCACTTATAGGGAAAATTACAGTTGTGTTCAATTCTGTGTCTGATATATAAATTATAAAAAGAACAACTGTTGACAACAATTCCTATCAATGTACAGTCTTTGAATGAACAACTCTGTCTTTGTATACATAATACATTAACCAAACAACATTAATCATCAGCAGCTGCTGCTGTCCTTATACAAGTTTTGCAATATTTATACCCCAGATACATAGTCACGCTTGTCGATCAGTCGGTCATTTTGTCGGTCCGTTGGTCTGTGGACATTTCTTGTTAACACTATTTCTCAGCAACCCTTGGTTAGAATTCAATATAACTTCACAAGAATGATTGATACCAAGCCTAGTTGTTCATATTGTCGGCGTGTTGCACTGGATTTTTTTTAAATGAGTTATGGCCCCTTGAATTTCTCATACATATGTATATTGTCAGGCACCAGCTGCGGGTATTCATCACCTTCAGTGATATTTCTAGTTCCTGGTAAAATCTCTTTTTTCTTTCCTGGAACAAAACTGGACTTGATGACTGTTCACTAGTTTTCTCATCATTTGTTTGCATACAGACTTGCACATTTTTGGAAGAGAGCAAGTGCTTGCTGTTGGGATTTTGGCAGTCTCAGGTCTCACATATAGTGCCAACCTGCCTAAATAGTATTTTGCCAGTAATACAATCAGTTGATACTGTAAATCAAACTTTATCAATGATAATAATACAAGTTAATTTGATAATGTTTAAATAATTTTTGGTTAACCCATGACCTGACCTATATGTGTAATTTTTGAAGTTATCTGATGCAGATTTATTCCATGTTATTGTATATTAGAAAGGGTCATACAGGTTATGGGTTGGATCACTATATAAACAAGAGGGCCATGATGGCCCTGGAATCGCTCACCTGATTTTCTTTTTCACTTTAGCTATATAAGCCCCGAATAATCAACATGGCTTAAAGGAATCTGATAGAGGGTCATCCAAGGAACATTTCTACAAAATTATTTGAAAATCGGCCTGACACTTTTGCAGGAGAAGATTTTTTAAGTTTTCACTATAGCCATATAACGCAAAAAAGCCCCGCCCCCCCTGGCGGCCATGTTTTTCGACCAATCAACATGGCTTCAAGGAATCTGATAGAGAGTCACCCAAGGAACATTTCTACAAAATAAGTTCAAAATTTGCCAACCAATTTGGGAGGAGAAGAATTTTGAAGTTTTTTTTCGTTTCGTTGCCATGGAAATCAGAATTCTGCATGGATCCCAATAATTTGAAGGAATTCTGGTGAGGTCATTGAGAGGATGCTTTCTGTGAAGTTTTATCCCAATTAACCCACTGGTTACTGAGGAGAAGATGTTGAAGATTTTTTAAGTTTTCACTATAACCATAAAAGGCAAAATAGCCCCGACCCCTGGCGGCCATGTTTTTCGACCAATCAACATGGCTTGAAGGAATCTGATAGAGGGTCACCCAAGGAACATTTCTACAAAATTATTTGAAAATCGGCCTGACACTTTTGGAGAAGAAGATTTTTTAAGTTTGCACTATAGCCATATTGGCAAAATAGCCCCCCCCCCCCCCCCCCCCCTGGGGGCCATGTTTTTCGACCAATCAACATGGCTTGAAGGAATCTGATAGAGGGTCACCCAAGGATCATTTCTACAAAATAATTTGAAAATCGGCCTGACACTTTGGGAGGAGAAGATTTTTAAGAATTTTGAAGTTTTTTTCATTTCGTTGCCATGGAAACCAGAATTCTGCATGGATCCCAAAAAATTTAAGGAATTCTGGTGAGGACATTGCGAGGATGCTTTCTGTGAAGTTTCATCCCAGTTGACCCAGCGGTTACAGAGGAGAAAATGTTGACGGACGACGGACATAGGGCGATCACAATAACTCACCCTGAGCACTTCGTGCACAGGTGAGCTAAAAATATATCATAATTGCCCATACATAATAAATATTTATTTACTTCAGGTGTCATTCCAATGGATATGGTTGTTCTGAAGTCAGAAGACCACACTCTTCAGAATAAGCTTGACAGATGTGACCACTTACACAAGTTTAAACCCAGGAACAAAGCACAAAGCTTGTATTTTTCATTGCAAGTCAGAGGAATAAGAGATAATGAGAGAATCTCATTTGTCATTCTCCTTTTCTCACAATGCTCTCATGTACCAAATACAATGCTCATCCTTATTTGAACACATCAGAAGAAGAATAGGGGCACATGTTGATAAGGCATAGAATAAAACAATGGATAAGGATTACCCTTAATCTGATGTGTTATCTTGACTTTTTCAAAATGAAAATAAGAGTATGAAAAATGTTAACAAACTTGTATAAAATGTTTGCAATGAAGAAAACGTTTTGAGACATATTGAAATTATTAACCTTTTCCAACATACAACTAATTTGCACCAGACAAATGAAAACATATGAACAACAATATGTACAACCTTTGAACCAGGAAGTGTAAGTCCTGCAAAAAGAGTTCAAAACACTGTGGCAAAAGGAGAAGCAACCCATCATGAGCAATTTGTACTTTTGCCATAATGTTTTCAAAAGTTGTCTGCTGGAGAGGCTTCAGGAAGAGTGTTGGAGAGGTTTAAAACTTGTACATGTAATTCAGTACCACATTGAAATAATATGAGAAATAAAAAATCATAAAGAAAAACATTTGTTTACTTGGATATATGATTGTGTTCAAAATATATTCTCAATATATTACCCTTAAGAAAGTGTAAAACCTGTGGCAAATGACTTGCCTGTGCATCCACACTAAGGACTCAATTGGATACCGATTTACATAATTTGTACCTTCTATGACCAATTTCTAATAGTGCTGAGTGCGATCAGATGTAAACAAGTCATTTTACACCGGTCTGGGACCTAATGGTTGTTTTTTGGAGAGCCTTACTGAAATGTTCTGGGAAAAGGTGGAATTCGTAAAATGAGCGGTTCAAGGCAAACCAACCTTGATATAATTTTAACAAGTGTACATAAAGATCCATGTTAAAGGATCAAAATGGTTACCGGTACAGTTTCCTCTGACTTTTTAGTTCGACTATTCGAAGAATATGAGAGCTTTACTACTCGCCCCGGCGTCGGCATTTTCATTCATAAGTATTTGTGGTAGGGCTTTAATATTTGGAATATAGTTATATCTTATACCTTTCTTCACATTGAATGTTAAAGGTACTGAGTGTGACCTTCTTTTTGGGGTAAAAAACCTGATTTTCGGTGGTTAAAGTTTTAGGGCAAGTTAGTATTTTTTTTTTTTTTTTCTCAATAAGTACTTATGCTAGGGCTTTTATATTTGGAACATAATTACATCTAATACCTGTCTTCATATTGTATGCTGAAGATTCTGAGTGTGACCTTCTTTTTGGGGTAAAAGACGTGATTTTGGGTGGTTAAAGTTTTAGGGCAAGTTGGCCTTTTCATTTATTTTTTTAATTTTTCTCAATAAGTACTTATGCTAGGGCTTTCATATTTGGAACGTAGTTACATATTATACCTTTCTTCACATTGAATGATGAAGATGCTGAGTGTGACCTTCTTTTTGGGGTAAAAAACATGATTTTGGGTGGTTAAAGATTTAGGGCAAGTTGGCCTTTTCATTTCATTTTTTAATTTTTCTCAATAAGTACTTGTGTTAGGGCTTTCATATTTGGAATATAATTACATATAATGCTTTTCTTCACATTGTATGTTGAAGATGCTGAGTGTGACTTTTTGGGAATAAAAATAACATGATTTTTGTTTAATTTTAAGAATTTTAGATAAATTCATAATTTTTGGTTACATTCCTTTCTAATTGTGATCATTCATTTATCAAATATAATTCTTCAACATATCAAACGGGTTTTGCATGATGTCAAACATTTGGTAAACCTTTTTTTAAGGTTTTGCTATTTTTGGACTCGGTCAGTTTTAACATTTGCGTTTAGCTGACCGTTTAAGTTTCATAATTCAGATCACTTCATACTTCACACATTTGTTAAGGACCATCGTACAACTAGAAAGGTTGTTTTTATGAAAAAACATATGTCTCCCCATTGCAGTTTGTCAATGACTATTAAAATATTGAACAAGGGGAGATAACTTTGCAACGAAGTAGCCCAGAGTTATAATTCTTGCAAGGTGCACAACTTCACATTGCCATCTATCTATATTCCAAGGTTCAATAAATTCCTTTAAGTACTTTCTTAGTTCTGCTCTGGAGAAAGTTTACACTATTAAAATATTGAACAAGGGGAGATAAATCATAATTATTGCAAGGTGCACAACTTCACATTGCCATCTATCTAAATTCCAAGTTTCAATAAATTCCTTCAAGTAGTTTCTGAGTTCTACTCTGGACAAAGTTTACACTATTAAAATATTGAACAAGGGGGAGATAACTCATAATTATTGCAAGGTGCACAACTTCACATTGCCATCTATCTATGTTTCAAGTTTCAATAAATTCCTTCAAGTAGTTTCTGAGTTCTGCTCTGGACAAAGTTTACACTATTAAAATATTGAACAAGGGGGAGATAACTCATAATTATTGCAAGGTGCACAACTTCACATTGCCATCTATCTATATTCCAAGTTTCAATAAATTCCTTCAAGTAGTTTCTGAGTTCTGCTCTGGACAAAGTTTTCACAATTAAAATATTGAACAAGGGGGAGATAACTCCGTTATGGTCGGAACATGGGTTCTGCACATCGCCTTCGTGAGGTGAACATCTGACACAAGTTTCATGAAAATCCTTCAAGCCGTTTTGGAGATATGGAGCGGACACGAAAAACAGGCTCAAACCTTTGACCTTCAAGCCTGACCTTGACCTTGAACCGGTATGGTCGGAACATGGGTTCTGCACATCGCCTTCGTGAGGTGAACATCTGACACAAGTTTCATGAAAATTCTTCAAGCCGTTTTGGAGATATGAACGGACACGAAATTAAGGCTCAAACCTTTGACCTTCAAGTCTGACCTTGACATTGAACCTGTATGGTCGGGACATGGGTTCTGCACATCGCCTTCATGAGGTGAACATCTGACACAAGTTTCATGAAAATCCTTCAAGCCGTCTTGGAGATATGGAGCGGACACGATTTCGGACAGACAGACAGAAGGACAGACAGACGCCCAGGACAAAAACAATATATCTCCCCTGTATACAGGGGGAGACATAATTAGGTTAGATAACTTCATTGTTTCCTAAATATGGAGTAATGGCCCTTGAATTACTTAGAAAATTTTGCCACGATGTTTTCTAGTTTTTGTCATAGGTTATACATTCAATTATGGAGATTTTTCTATGTTTTGACAAAATATGTTCAAAGTCGTCTGCTGCAGAATTGACATATGAGAGAAAGGGTTAATAGTACTTCATTGCAATATAATGAAGTAGTGCTTTATGTGAATAAGCGGCATATAGTCGAGCGCGCTGTCTTCCGACAGCTCTTGTTATGACTAAATGGTGAATGGCCAAGAATGGTTATGCACACGTTAATCCAGATATTCATTGGCACACATGCCTTTAGCTTGGTTTCCAAAATTGATTGGTTGGGGTTAAACGCATTTTTTCAACAATTTTTCAGTCATATCAAGGCAACTCTACTCATATGTATTCTGGATTTCTCACACCAGTTCTCCACACAACATACTTTCCAAGCAACTGGCTGCTTTTCCACATAGACTTTTAACCCATTGGTGAATGACACTTGTTACTGACTTGTCAAACGTCGGAAAGAATGTCGCCCAATCTGGGGTTCGAACTCACAATCCCTGGACAATAAAATATTGATAAAGCATGAAAACAATCAAATTCTTGCTGGTTTATTTATTGCGTCTACCAGTGTAGCAATTGAATTTGAATATAGTACGCAAATAGAATAGAAGATTGAATCTTAACCTTTTCTCAGAGACAGAGACCTAAAATAAAGATGTTATTTTAGGTCTTTGCCTTATCTACAGCTAGATTTTTATTTTGGAAATGTCTTTATCAGGTAAAGGGTCAAATAGAAGTTCTTTGTAAACAATCCTTGATTTCATTTCCAGATTGTTACAATTTTAAATCATCCATATAATAGTGCAAACATGAAAACGTTGTAGGGAAAGGAGAGATTGTAAGTTAGCTGTGAAAACCCGTCTCTTTTATCATAATACTATAGCTAGATATAGAGGCTATTTATAGTAACACGATATTTTATCGTCGATATAGTGTGGTTTACTTTACTGTTTTACTCAAAAAGATAATGAATAATATTAATTTCTCTTACAATGCTAGACAATAACATAGCGCATAAAAAACTCTTGTCTGCGGAAATGTCAACACTGACAGTATGCGGTTTCTCCGTAACACTTCGCTGTTGTAATACAATGTTGTCATCCATAATCATTTTGACAGCATGAAAATACATTTCGCTAAATTACTTATATTAAGCCTTGTACTATTTTTGTTTCAACGAAATAGTACTGTATTAATAGCGAAAAACCAGGTGCGACGTGCGTTAAGTTTTCAATACGATACACCACTTTCGCCGACACTTTCTTGTTTGTCTAACGTAACGACGGTTGTCATGGTGGGTGGGGCTCAACTCAAAAATTCGTAGCGTCAATTTGTAAAGAGACATTAGATGTGGCGAAAAAGATCTCTACTCTTTTTAATTAGATTACGAAATACGGCATTTTCCGACCAACTCCCGGGTAACTACGGAAGCGGCGGCCATAATTGTTGTAACTAACAAGGTTTTGTTACATGGCATTTGATTGGATGCGTAAAACTTTCTACGCATCCAATCAAATTGCAGAGCGGGCATTTCAATTTCTAAAGAGGCCGTCCGCCAAGGGTATTTATGGGAATGGTAATGTACAAAGTAGCCATGGCTAGCGAAGATGACTTTCTCTTGACATATTGGCAATTAACCTGATTTTTTGTGTTTGTTTCTTGAAACACAAATGT
This sequence comes from Serripes groenlandicus, assembly GCA_031761405.1. Lineage (NCBI taxonomy): Eukaryota > Metazoa > Mollusca > Bivalvia > Cardiida > Cardiidae > Serripes > Serripes groenlandicus. The sequence continues at coordinate 82,198 of JASEVX010000123.1, read as the reverse complement.
TTAAAAAGGTGAATTAACCCTTTCCGTCATACAATAAATCTGCAGCAGACGACTTTGAACATATTTTGTCCAAAAATAGAAAATCACTATAATTGAATGGATAACCTTCTGGTAAAATTGGAAAACCTTGATGCAAAAGGAGATATTTTTTTTTTTTTTTTTGTCACTATGTTTTTTTAAAGCCGTCTATGTGGGAAGGGGTTAAAGTGTTTTTAGATGACTTGAATGAAAGGCCCATTCTGATATATTACATGTAGTTGAGTGTTCTATCCCATAGATAGATAATATGAAGCTTTTTGTTTGTATAAGGGGATACTTATACTGTTTTGGTATATAGCTAGCTTTTATGGCAACGTTGAAGAGTGTTCACCTCCGGTAGTTCAAGCCCTGTTCTGGTCGGACTCTTTCACCTGGGTTAGATTGGCACCCAACGTAAATAACCCGGAGTTATGTGAGATAGAGTAGTAGTTGTTGTTAATTGAAGGATTCAAGGACGTATCTTCACATGGAGGGGGAGTATGTATTGTATGTAGAATAGTGTTCTATCCCATATATAAGACAATAAGGAGCTATGTGTTTATATAAGGGGATACTTAAACTATCTTGCTATAAATCTATCTTTTATAGTGATGTTGTAGTCTTCGCCTTTGGGGCAACAGGTCCCTAGTTCTAGCCTTGTTCGGGTTTGACTCATTCAGCTTGGTAACATACGTTTAGCTTCAAAGGATATAAGCTATGATGCTCTCTAGTCCTGATATATGTCTTTCACAAATTGATTTGCTTGATCTTCAGACCCATATCCTTAAAAATATACATTAACCATTTATGATAAAATTTGTTTTACACTTAAAAAAATAACACCAATTTCCTTAAAATGATAGCAGACAATTAGCTATTTTCGTGCTTGCTTGATTCCAGATAATTTCTCAGAACAAAAGTGTTCAAGCTATTCAGTGTTTTAGCCCGATGTTTATTAAGTCGTCTTTTGCAGATGTGCTTTATGTGTGAAAGTGTTAAGGAACTTCATATCTATATTTTACCCTAAAATAAGACAATAATTGTGTACAAATTACAGGAAAACATCAACATTTCAACTGTTTTTCCGATAAAGAATACTTTTGATCGCATATCAAATTTTAACAATACATTTTTGTAAATATTGCACAGGCTACGGAATAACCTATACCACATACAACAAATCTGCACCAGACAACTTTGAACACATGTTGTAATAAATGAAAGTAATGTTATTTAAGTGTTTGCTTTTTAAAATAAAAGAAACTAGTTATAAGTTTAAACAAATATTGTCTTAAAATTTATGTATTATAAATATCGAAGTGATGACGTTCGTGCATTCTTCATATATTTTTTAAATATTAAATTACAAAAATCTAAATTTTTAGTTAGATTTTCAAATTATTCATGTTGGTGAGTACAGACTAAATTCAAACTCAATTTTGTTGAATAATTTTGATTTAATCCAAAAATCTAATTTCAAAATCAAATTCTTTGCATAGCACTTATTCTTAGCATTACGCACTCACAGCCAATTAATTTCTTGTTAATGCATTTATGACCATTTGTATATAAAATTAATTTTATTTTGCAGTGGGTGATGAGTCAGATCATAATCCTGAGTTGTCTTTTGCCACCACCACCCTTATATCTCAGTCTTCGGCAAGACAAGGTAATACTCCTTTAGTTTAAGCTTATGGATCACCATGTGGTGTGTTTTAACTGACATATGTGTTCATTTAAACACCTGTTGAATAAATTGATTGTAACTGTTTAAATTGATTATTTAAGCCAAAGGATGGGACATTGAAATCTATAAGATTTCCACTTTTTGCCATAATGTTTTCAATAGCTGGTTGCTGCAGAGGTGCGGAAAAGCGTGCACCTGTAGCAAATGGGGGTAAAGCCTGACTTTTTTTTTACTGCTAATCACGAGTTACAAGAACTTTCCTAATGCTTATTCATTGGTATATGAATTCTATTAATTACATTTACAATCTAAAGAAATCAATCAAATACTTTATAAATGTATTTTGATAAAGAAAAAGTCATGTTAACCCTTTCCCTCATAAAGACGCTTTTTTACCTCTCTGCAGCAGACAGCTTTTTAAAAACATAGTGACAAAAGAAGAAATTGCACAAAACGTGCAATTTCTCCTTTTGCCACAATGTTTTCCACTTTTAGTCATAGGATATTCATTCAATTATGGATATTTTCTATTTTTTGACAAAATACGTTCAAAGTCGTCTGCATAATTTTCATATGAGGGAAAGGGTTAAGAGTGCTTTGATGATGCAAAAGTTTACATCAACATTGATTTTGGCATACTATCTGATGTCATTACATATAATATGGTCGAATTATAATCTTCTATGATAATTATATCCTTGGGTGTTTAAAATAGATATGTCCTTTCAAATAGTGAAGTTAAACAGACAATGACATTTTTTAGATTTATTTTTAAATAAGTTTTCAGGTGGCAGGAGTTTTGTGTTTATTTCATTAGTTGTTATTTTCTCATAGATAGTCGAAACTTTAAACATATTGTGGGAAAAGGAGACAGCACTAAGAGGCATTGTAACTTATGTTGGGCAAACGTATTACACTTTCATCTGATTATTCACTGTAACATATCTAGTGTTGGGTGCAAGACTCCTGTAACTGCTCTTTTTGTCCAAATTGACATTTTGATGTTTTTAAATACATTTTTCATGCAATGATAAAATATGACAGAAAAAAACTTTGATAAATGTGTAAAAGTATTGTAACTGAAAATGTCCTCTTGTAAATAAATGTGTAAGCTATGTATAACCCTAACAGTTGACACATATTAAAGGTAATAACAATCTCTTCTATGAACAGATGTTTTGGTTGTTCTGGATCTGCTCATGGGATAACAATGCATCTGCATGATGTACACTTAATTGATTTGGGTTTAACACCTTTTTTAAAAACTGTTCAGTCATATCATGGAGGCCAGTTCATGTACTCATGTGTTTTATGGCTTTCTCACACCAGTAATCCACACAACAGACTTTCCAAGCAACTGGCTGCTTTTCCACATAGGCTGTTAGCCAATTGGTGGTAGAAGAAAGATGCTTGTCACATTGACTTTTGTAAAATGTTGAAAAGTGTGTTGGCCGAGCTTGGGTTAGAAATGATCGTTAATCTTTTTAAAATTGATCTGTACCAATTAATTTTCAGGTCCAATATTTAAAAAGTGGAAAAATAATGTTACAGACCATGACCAGAGATGGATCTCTTCAGAACTGTTCTTCTCAGACCACCGTGGGATTTCCCACATGAAATTTGACCGGGTCACAAAGATCTGGTGGAATCCTCCAGAACCCCCAATAGTGAATCAAGCTTCTCCATTTATTGAGAACTATTTCGGACACAGACTGTTTCTGTGGATGCCGGTAAAGCTGTGGCGTATTCAAGTTTACTGTCCACATTCAACATGTCCACGTTCAGCGCTGTTCTCCTGTGGTGTTTACCAGGTAATAAGAAAGGTAATAGATGTTTCTGACTTCTATTACTTAGCTTCAGAAACGCTTATCTGAAAAGGTTGTAAGAAGAAGCAAATCTCCTGGAGCCATTCAATATTGTCACAACTAGACATTGGACATAGAAGCATGTTTCCCTGCATTCTAACAACTATGAAAGCCTGCGACAATAAGGTTGCCATTTTAATGAGGCAGAGGGGCTTGGGAAACAGTGCTACCCAAATACAGAAGAAAATCCAGGAACAGCACAGTACTGAGTGGTACTCCAAGATCATTCAGTACCTTACAGCCTGCTCATCTATGAAAAAGGGTTTTGTTTTTATGAGAACGGCACCCATAATGGAAGAAACACCATCCCTGGCCGATATTCCTGGATATCACTGGTTCATGCAGGTCTATATCCAGGATGTGTTGCAGCGCCTGGATGAAGTTAAAGCTAATATTACTTCAGTTTTCGGCAGGATTCTGAAAATGGATTCCACGAAAAAAATCACTAAGAAATTAGCAGGACCTATGTCAGGGACCGTTGAATGGGCAACCAGCGTTGGCAATGAGCATGGTCAAATTTTAATGTGTGTTTTAACTTCGTCTGAAGGAAGATTTGGTCTTTATCGAATGGCCCAGGGATTGATGAAGAGATATACGGACTCAAATGAGTCACATCCAGAGGCAATATATGTGGACAGAGACTGTTGTGGGGCCAACACTATTGAGGTTCTCTTTAGTGATTGGAAAGATGTGATAATCAGGTTGGACATATGGCATTTCATGCGTCGTATCTCTTCGGGATGCCAGACTGACTCGCACCCTCTTTACGGTCTCTTCATGCAGAGGTTGAGTCATGCCATCTTTGTGTGGGATGAAGATGATGTACGCGCTCTTAAAGCCGCCAAGCAGTCAGAGCTTACTGCCCAACACATACATAATCCATCGGAGGCTGACAAAATGCGAGCTATAACCAAGGCTGAGCTTGCTCTACACTGCCGAAGAACAACGCGGGGGGAGGCAGAAACGACCAGGCTTATACAGGAGCTCATTGATGCCTTCGATGGAGACAAAGGCAGAGACACACTAGGAGTGCCACTCATTAACAGTGTACGGATGAGTATGGAGTGGGAAGGGCAGAAGAAACATGTGGGTTGCCTCCAAGATCCACCTGGGGTCCAACTCTACATCCAGACTGGCACTCTGAACAAGTTTGGACATGTTCTTCCAACATACAGATGCTGTCGTGGCTCAACTTCCCTGGAAAGTTACCACCTTCATTTGAACTGATTTATATCAGGTAATTTCTTTTTGTATCTGAACAATCTTTTGATTGATGTGTCAAGCAGCAAAAGATCTGTCGTTAATTATTTCAAACACCTGCATGGCCCTTTAGTATTTGTTTTGATAAGCGTAATTTGTGTTCTACAAATGGGCTAAATAATCTTCTATGTTCAAAAAGAGGCACTTACCTGGGTGTGTCATGTTATAAGTGAAAAACACTTGAAGACTGCATTAAACTGAAAGGAACCATTGGATCAATCATTCCTTTTTAACTAAGCAACTTATATGAGGTAACCATCTTCCAAAATTGATTGACAAATGCTGGAATATAAGAACATCTGTTATTGTGGGTTATTCTGAATAAAGCCAATAGTTTCTCATCCTAAGTCGAGTGAAATTTGCCTAAATTATTAAAACTTAAATTAATGTAAATTTGAGGTTTACTGTATGGAAGCCATCTTAAGAGTATTTAGGCAAGTATACCACATGATAACTTTACACATCCAAACAGTATGATCTAACTGTATTGCGTGATAATATTGACCCAACCCTGACCTTTCTGGTAATTATTATGATACATTGAAAATCTTTATTCCTTGAGAAATCACAAATCCTAATCAAAATTAGCTATCATCTTTGCACAAAGGTCAGGATTGTTCAAATTTCTGTTAATTTATTGTTTAGTATATTGCATGTTAGAGGCTTCCTGAAGCACCTTTGACATAGAAAAACTATGACATTCCAGTTCAATCAGCACTTATTTGCAGGTTGATATGAATCTACACCAAAGACAATGATATGGTTCTTTTTCCTGTACAATGTATACACCAAACAAAATCTTTCTTTGTTTCCATGTAAATCGACCATTTTTAGTCCTCAATTGTCACACTTTCTAAGCGTTTCTCATGTAGAACACCATATATCATTGAGAAGAGTTACCTCGTAGCTTTAAAACAATCAAAAGAAAATGTGGAGTCATGCATTATGCAAGAAATAACTGACCAGGCGAAAATGGTTACCGTCATTTCAGACCAAATCGGGCCCGGACAAAACCGGTGTTTAGCATTCTCTACTTTAACTTTCAAACAAGGTCAAAATGCTTAAAGTGATCAAATCAATCATTTCCAGTGTATCCTATACACATTCACAATGCATTTAAACTCAATGTCATATATTTAATACATTCTGGTGATGCTATACACTCATTTCCACACAAACAAAGGTTTTTTTGCCGGATTGCTCTAGCAATTCCGATCTATAGATTGGCGATGTCCGTCTGTATGTCCGTGAACATTTTGGTTAAAGTTTCAGTTTGAGGCCAAATATCAGCACTGGAAAGGGTTACAAACTTGAAACATTGCCTGAAGGTAACCAGTAACAAGTTCTATTGATTTCTATGGTTACTTTGACCTTGATTTGTCGATTTTCAAGGTCAAATTGCTGTCAGTCCTGCCTTACCGTCTTCAGCGGTTTCTTATTTAGGGACTATAGTGGTGTAAATCAGCAGATGCATTTAGCGTAATTTGACCTCTAGAACAGTTCTTTGATATTATATTTTGTTTTTCAGGTACTCAAGCAAACGATATGGATTTTCAAGCTTACCTGGTAGATGGTCTGTCAAGATGGAACCAGGATCGGGCCACAACAGCTGCTGGAAGTCATGAGCCCACTACATACAGTGGACTTATGCGACACACGGCTAATATGCTGTCCCAGAAGGTATTTAAGAAGAACGTGTCCAGCTACACAGCTCCCAGAGTGTACACTGGTAAGTTATTTATTATGTTACTTGTATATGTATTTTTTGCCGAATTGCTTTAGCAATTCCGGTCTATAGTTTGGCGATGTCTGTCCGTCTGTCTGTCAATATTTTGGTTAAAGTTTCAGGTGGAGGCAAAATCTCAGCACTGGAAAGGGTTACAAACTTGAAACTTTGAATACAATGATACTGAATTATAGTTATGCAACAGATACTTTTGGGTCCTGACTATTAACATCCAACATTTGAATTTTAACTTCTTTTCATATTATCAAATAAGTTTCCACAGTATTTAACCACTTTTCATGACAGTTCTAGTTTAGTATGCAGTTTTGTAACTATTTTTTATGTAACAAATTTTCAGGTGAACTGATAGGACTGGAATATCTTAATGACCAAACAGGCCGTCCTCTACAAGAGTATGACCAGGCTATTCAGACAATGGAGGAAAAAGGTCTGCCAGTGGATAGGAATGAAGAGGCTACTACTATACAGGAAGATGATGACATTACGGTTAACCTTGTAATCGATCCACTTCCTGAACCAGCACAGCTTGTCCCTCCTGTTGCAGGTAGAGGTATGTTATGTTTCTTAAACAAAGCAGACTTTTTCTTGGTGTTTCAATACCAAACAAGAGCTGTCGGAGGACAGCGCGCTCGACTATATGCCTCTTATTCACATAAAGCACTATTTCATTATATTGCACTTAAGTACTTTTAAATTATATATACCCTATATGTAAAAGCAACTGAATAGATACATACATTTAAAAGTCAATCAAGGGCAATAACTCTATATTAAAGTTAAAAATCATGAATGAAAGGTATTAGATGTAATTTTATTCCAAATATGAAATCCCTCGCACAAGTACTTATTGAGAAAAATTAAAAATTAAAATAAAATTCCAACTTGCCCTAAAACTTAACCCACCCAAAATCATGTTTTTAACCCCAAAAAGAAGGTCAAACTCAACATCTTCAGCATTCAATGTGAAGAAAGGTATTATATGTAATTATATTCCAAATATGAAAGCCCTAGCACATGTACTTATTGAGAAAAATTAAAAATTAAAATAAAATTCCAACTTGCCCTAAAACTTTAACCACCCAAAATCATGTTTTTTACCCCCAAAAAAAGGTCAAACTCAACATCTTCAGCATTCAATGTGAAGAAAGGTATTATATGTAATTATATTCCAAATATGAAAGCCCTAGCACACGTACTTATTGAGAAAAATTAAAAATTTAAATAAAATTCCAACTTGCCCTAAAACTTTAACCACCCAAAATCATGTTTTTTACCCCAAAAAGAAGGTCAAACTCAGCATCTTCAGCATTCAATGTGAAGAAAGGTATTATATGTAATTATATTCCAAATATGAAAGCCCTAGCACACGTACTTTTTGAGAAAAATTAAAAAATTAAATAAAATTCCAACTTGCCCTAAAACTTTAACCACACAAAATCATGTTTTTTACCCCAAAAAGAAGGTCAAACTCAGCATTTTCAGCATTCAATGTGAAGAAAGGTATAAGATGCAACTATATTCCAAATATGAAAGCCCTAGCACAAATAATTATGAATGAAAATGCCAACTTGCCCTAAAACTTTAACCGGACGCCGACGCCGACGCGAGTAGTAAAGCTCTCATATTCTTCGAATAGTCGAGCTAAAAAATGTACATCGTCCATCACTTGCAAAGGAATCCTTTTTCAGCTATTAACCTGTTGACGATGTAGCGTTTTTAACCCGAAAAATTGACATTAGTCCACAACTTTTGCTTTATTGTAGGGATGGCAACGGTTACTGATATTACTAACCGGTTACTCGTACAATTTTGTAACCGGTTACCCGGGTAACCGGTTAACCGTATAGATTCATAGACATAAATATCCACTGTTATTGTTGTTGTTATTTTAACTCGCATTTCCTGGTCATGTATAAATCAGACTAGAACGTCGTTATCGGAACGTTTTCATTCATTGATGCTGAGCTTACATTGCTGATTTGTTGAATGAGACATTCTTTGTCGTCGTCGTAGCGCTTGATAACTCGGGCTTTTAGTGTTTTCTGCAAGGCACTTTATAGTTAGGAGCAACGATGTTCAGGAGTTTAAGGAACCGATCTCCCTCTACCACACTTAAAGGCATGTAGTCTGTGACTATCATATCAGGGATGGCTATAGTAATGTGCCCGCTCTGTGGTGCTGACAACTTTGTTGATGTGTTGATAAAGGACGTCATTGATGGCTGTTTGTTAGACAAATTGGTAGGCGAATTAAGGGAAGTCTGGTCTTCTGACGGATGTTTTAGTCGAATATGGTTGCGCATGTTACTGGTTCCACCAGTCCAAAACAGTTCATTACCACACAAACTGCACTTGACTTTGTTATCACCAGCACAGCGTTTGAAATACTTCCAGACAAAGGATGTAGAAGGCGTCATTTATGGCAATATATTCTGTAGATCTTTTTTTAACGAAGTGACTGTTATACGATTTATAATATGTCGAATAATAGAGGTACATAGCTGCATATCTTTAAATACCAAGTCAGGGGAAAATGTGTTACAAACTTCAAATTACTCTTTAAATCTTAAATAATAATTTACAAAAACAACAATTCAAATGTAGCACACTCTCTCCAATTAGTTGTATTATCAAAACAAATGCCGAATATTATTAATAGTCATTATCTTATAATTTCTGCTTTTATTAGACATCAAAGTTATTTTAAAAGAAACAAACCGTCCTTTAATTGACAACTATTCGATTAACACTACACAGACACACGATCATCAATAAAATCGAGTGCGGCTGTTATCACAGTAATGTAAACACTGGCCGATCGAGGTGTGAATAATTAACCTCTCATGTCAGTTACGTGTGATAAATTGAAAAGAACAAAAGGTGAAACATAACAGTGTATATATTTTATTTTTTCTTCCGAGTACTCGGTTACCGAAATTACTAACCGATTAATCGGAAAACATACGGTTAACCGGGTAACCGATTAATCGTTGCCATCCCATGTCATATTTTCTGGGAGATATCACACGCTAATTTCAATACATCTTAAATTTACGGCTACAACTTGAAACTATAAATGTCAAATGTCTATTTCAACCTGAAAACGCAGTATGTTCTACGAAAGATACATTTTTAATTCTACAATGAATTATTAAAAGGATTGTGGCATAAGAATAAATTGCGCCTTATGAGCCAGTGAGGAGTTTCTTTTCAGTATGCACAACATCCGGTTTCATAATGTCATAAGAGGGATATTGAGGGAATATATATATACAAGTTAACTCCTTATTTATGACTCTAACAACCACATTCAATTCCTTTCAATACTTCACTATTTGTCGACAATTTCAATTTTTTGGTTACTCACTGTTATGCATATATGTTATCACAGTCTTCAAATTAGCTGTACATAGGAAATGATTATAAGTATACATTTTACTTTACAGGTGACACTGATTCTAGGCCAGTGCTGTCATACCCGACAGAATCCCAATACCAGGCGTTATGGGAACCCTACGATAAAGTAAGATGACTAATCAATTATTACGCTGTTATCAGTACACGTATTTCATAAACTTTTAAAATTGTCTTTATATTTGCAACCACAATACATTTTATTCAATGCAACCAAATGATTTAATAGCATTTATAGCATTTGGATTGTCTTTCATCAATCTTCTTGCGGGGAAGAACATTACACCAAAAGTATTGAAAGATTTCAAACCAAACTTGATCAAGGACAGTAAACGACTATTTGTACATAATAGCACTGTGATCCAAGTCATCATGGGGACATTTAGCAGATGTAATCTGATTATCTGGTCATCAATTAAGCTGTCTATTGCATAATATTATCTAGAGCGACTAAATCCATTTCTTGTTTATCTGCGTAGCATGGTAGGCATTTAGGGATTACTTTTTTTTTTGTCCGGCGTCCGTCTGTCTGTCACTTTTTTGTCACGTTTTCAAATAACTATTTTTTCTACTCAAAGGATTACGTTGAAACTTCTGACAAATGTTTATATCAATGTGTGTGATTGGTTCACAAAAGGGGGATAATCCAAATATTTTTATATCAGATTTACTGACCCTTTTCTGTCAAAAATTAAAATGTTCTGACAAGGCCCCGGCAGGTGAAACACGCGCTCCGGGGAGCACTCCATTCTAGTTGTTTTAAAAATTAATGTTTGACTTGCTTTTATTTTGACTTTCATATTTTAGCCTGTAAGTCACCAAGCCACACCAGAGGCGCATGATACTTCACAAGAATCAATAACGCTGGAAGATGGTCATCAGACAGATTTATCCGGAACCAGTGACCACATTGAAGTAAGTACATCATTTTATAGGTTATTGCATCTGTATGGGAAAGTATTTTGTTTGATTCACAATATAATATTTTCCCATAATCATGAAAAAAAGCTTTATATTGTATAATTTGATAAAGCCTATTGTCAGATAAACTTATATAGACCATCAAAAACAACTATAGCCTAATGTGTAGCAAGAAACTATAACTCAGGACAGATTGAAACAAAATCATTCAGCATTTTGAAATAAGTTCATAATAGTATAGGTGATTGCATCTTTATGGGAAGATATTGTGTTGAAGTCCCAATACAATGGTTCGCCATAATCATTCAATAAGCTTCTTGTTGTATAATATAACATTGTCTAATGTCAGATAAACTTATATATACTGTCAACGGCTATTAAATGATTTATGTGTATTTATATTGCCCATAAATTTGCATTTAACCATTTCTGACATCTAGATGCTTTCTGACTCCTACTTAGCAGACACGTTGGACTTAGAAATTCTTATTAAAGTTTTCCAACTACATTTAGAGTGTAATCTCAGTAACAACTTGAAGCATTATATTGAAACTTTATACAACCTTTCCCAATTTCACAACTATAAACACAACCAATTAATCTCTATCCTGCAAATTGTTATCCTTTTTTTACTTAGAAATTATGGTTAAAGGTTTGCTTGCAACTACATTAAGAGTCCATATCTTAGTAACTACTTGATGCCTTCCATTTATAGGTTAAATAACTCTATCCTGCATATAATGCAAATTATCACCCTTTAAGAAATTGTGGTTAATGTTTTGCATGCAACCTAATTAAGAGTCCATTATCTCAGTAATTCAAATAAGTGGTGGAATAGCCAAGCGCGCTGTCCTCCAACAGCTCTTGTTATGTTGGAAATGGTTAATATAGAAACATAATACATGTAATACAAGTGAATGTTTAAGATGGTTATATGGTTATATATATATGTCATATTTGCCATGAATATCCATATCTTTCACTGGTGATATAACATTTTAAGACAATATTAATAAGCAGGGACTGTTTTGATCGAGGTTTTACTTGTCACACATGAGATATAAGTATTATCCCGAACATTCATCCTTCATATGTTCCCTTTTATTGGCCATAGCATAAGTTCAAACAGAAATAATGTTAACATATATATAAAAGGAATGATAATTCTTGATAATGACTTAAACTATTTTAGGAATCTGTTGGTCCAGACAATATTCCAGGGTTTGACAGAGTCCAGGCTCTTGCTAAGTTCCTGGCCACACTGAAGGACGGGGAACTTTACCTTACACAGTCACAGGCAAATGAATTAGTCAGTTTATGGGGTGCTCTGACAGATCATGATAAACGACAAACCAAGTTCTCCGCTATCTACTCTAAGAAGACCAGAGGCAGGTTCAGCACCAGGGATAGAGCATTCAGAGAGGTAAGTTTTTCTTATGAGTAAAATATTGTGATGTCATGTGTCAATCTAGTATAATCTATATATAATCACTTTTTAAAACATTTCTTAAGATCTTTTTAAAGTCATCTGCTGTGCTGTATGAGGGAAATGGTTAAATGGTTAATATTTGTTCTTTATTATATTGTAGTATGATGACTTTTTAAAACATTTGTAAATATTTTTTTTTTAAGTCATCTGCTGTGCTGTATGAGGGAAATGGTTAATATTTGTTCTTCATTACAATTCAGTATAATGAAATTATTGTGACAATAAGAGAAGCTGCTAATTATGACCAATTTCTCTGGTTGTAACAATGATTTTAAGCCAGCTGAGCCCGGGTAGCTTAATCGGTAATGACATGTGCTGTCAATGAAGGTTTTGTGAGTTTGAATCCCAGCATTCTTTCCGACTTTTAACAAAAGTCACTGTGCTTCATTTGTCTTTAACGAATGGGCTAACAGTCTATGTGGGAAAGCCGCCAGTTGCTTGGAAACTATGTTGTAAACTACGTTAAAACGCCAATCAATGCAAAAAGCAATGATTTTAATCGTCTTTTGATGTATAGTGTGTGAAAGGGTTGATATTTGAACATAGATATAATCTGATGTAACAACTTTTGATTTCATTTTGACAAATGAAAAATTTATCAGCAATTTCTCCATTTACCACAATGTTTAAAAAAAAAAGTTTTGATGCATATTTATTGTATGTGTTAAAAGCCTTAACGTTTACATATGTGTCTGTTAGGAGAATCCGATATAATGACTTTTGAAAACATTGTGACATAAGCGGATATTAATCAGAACTATCCATTTCTCCTTTTGCAACCAGGGAGTCAATTATTATATTTCTATTTACATGAATTTTGATCAAAACAAGTAATTTCTCCTTTTGCCCATTTCGTTAGCTAGACTTGATTGACTAAAGCGATATGGCTAGTTATCGAACTTGTCCGAGATATTATCCCAATACACATTCTGACTAAATTTGGTGATGATTGGACATAGGCTTCTAAAGTTATTGAGCTGACAACATATTGGACGCCCGCCCGCCCGTACGCCGCAGGTAAAACTATAATACGATCCGTTTTTTCAAAACGGGCGTATAAAAACTAAACATCCCGCTTTACAATTAAATTCAGCATATAAAAGGAGCCGTTATTCCAATGTTCTCACAGCTTCACAGTGGCATCATACGCCAATACTGATACTATGATCATGAACGAGTCGGGGGAATTGTGAGGTTTTTTTAAACATTGTTACTTATTCAGGATTATGATATTTATACTATATACATATAATACATGTTTTATATCTATTATTTTTTCCAGCACATCAATAGCTGATCCTTGGGAGGAAGATGATGCCTTCATACATGAAATTATGGAGACTGGGAAGTCAATAATGTATGTCAATAATGTATGTAAATAATGATAAATAAAATAATCTATTATTCTTTAATATTCATGATTCACGTTGAAATTATTATATTTATATAAATTTTTTGTTATTATAAATATTTTGAAAATAGTATATTGTTATGCAGCGTAAGGGTTTTGTAATCATGTGCTTTGGGTGGATGTACCCCCTACTATGTCATGATGGTTATCGGGGTATCATATATAGCTGAATTAATGTTGAAACGGTTTAAAACAACAATAAAACAAATGAACTAATTTTTTTTGTTTTTCATTTTCAGATGTGTAGAGAAAATGAGAGAAATGAACAACAAACAACAACAACCACAACAATCCTATCAGCAACAAACAACACCAACACATGGCAATGATATAAGTTTATTTAAAATTCTATTTTTACTTTATTGTGAAATCTTATTCTATTTTATTACTATAATATTTGATAAAATGTATAAACTCTTAATTGACTTAATATCACACATCTTAGTTTCTCTTCCTCTCATTTCAGGGATAGGCACATAACAAGACCATTGAGAGTGTTACCCGTAAAGGGTAACATGATACAGCTAAGAGACAGGTTAAAGGCCAGTCTCGAAATTATTGAACTATTTTGTTGATTATGAAAATAAAATTAAAACAAACAATGGATCAAGATGGCCCTAAATCGATCACCTGAATGATAGTTAATTAGAAGCAAATATTTCACTGCAAATATCTGTAAAAAGTGATAACGAATGGAAAAGGAAACGACATTAACGAAGCGAAAAGAAGACTAAGACGGTATGCCAGACTCATTCAACGTCATGGATGGCCTGTGGTATTATCTAAAATTAAAGTGGTGACCATGTCCGCTTCCTTTAAAACGGGGACTCTTGAATTTAAATAAAGTGGTTCAATATTACGGAGGACGTTATGAACCAGAACTGTTTCCATGTTTATCAAGGATTCTATTCATTTTACGTGTTTTCATACGGGTTCTGTATTAATGAACGGTATTAAGCGTCAAAAGCAAATATATGATGTATGTATGCCGGTTTTAATTGAATTACCGTTATTGTAAAGGTGATATCACTCTATTCACATGTGTACTGTGTTGAGAGGATGTCAATACAAATTATGTTCACCTAGTATTTACTTCATATGTTTTCGTCATTCCTAAACTTAATCTCTCTTCTTTTTACTAGGGAATAATAATAAAAGAACAAATTTTTTTTAAGTTACAAATGAAGAATTTACATAGGGCTACGCAACTTTTTCCTAGAAATTAGAACGAACTCATTAACTCGTATTGTTGTTCTTGAGAATTTATCAAATAACATTTATAATATCGTTGAGGCTTTTTCCACAGATATTTTCAGAACAGGAAAAAAGAGGATAGCCTAACCGTTCCACATGTCTCGGTTCCCGATCGTCTAAGGTAATATTTATAAATCCGCCATTTAAAGTTGACCTATTTAGTACGTACTGTGTAAGCGCATTCGTCATCAAATAATCGACCTTTATCTTTGTTCTAACAATTTCGTTTTACATAGAAATTCTCGGACCCTTTATTATTTCATTATACAACCAATTTCATTCTGACGACGTGGGCTGATCGTAATGCCCTTTTATATGCTGGGTTGAACTAAAATCTTTCGAAGAATAAAGTAGAGTAATAAAATTACATTTTACTCCAAACTCCATTGGTTTTTTAGTGTAACACACCTATTTAGCAAACTAAAGCATCAACTTTGTCTGACATCTATCGTTATATCAGTGTTCTATCGACTACAGGGCTTGTGTTTGATAATATCATGCTCCCGGGACGAGTTTGTGTGTGGTTCGTGCAAACGATTAACCGGAAATGAACATTGCCTCTAAAACAAATGAATACGCTTATACATCACATGGAGTAGGTCACTATATACTAAGAATCCGCTTACACAACACATAGGTCAATATGATTGAATAGGTCGGCAAATATCGATAGGATCTGTCAGAATGTCATCAGAGTTTGCATAGTCGCAGAACCACAATGCATTGCGCATGACAAATCTGTTTTCGGACAACAGTCGTATTGAATACATGAAACAGAGTATGTAAACAAGCCTTCAAATCATAGAATGCAGACGTATTAGACGATAATTTTTACTTAATGATGGAGAAACCTAAATGGAAAGGATCGATGAAACATTGTGCCTTTGGAATGTGTAATAGTGAGTCACGATACGCTGACAGGCCTGCCATGGAAAATGTTTTTTTTTTCATTCGCTTTCGAGAGCAGTCACCAAAGACAAGTACATCTGCAGTCTTCATTTTGTCGGAGGAAATGGGCCCACAGACACGCATCCTGACCCAGTTCCTGCAAACGCAACCAAATACGATGTAAGTATCCGGTCAATGTGCTGTAGTTTTAAATGTCAAAATGTTGCTGTACGCGTTACTTTCTTTATTTTTTTACAAATGCATAAGCCTTTAAATACTTATTTATTTCCATTATGGGAAAAGGAAGAAATGCTCATAAACAGCTATTTGTAAAGCTCTTTTTCCCAAACTATTACTCAGAATATGAAAATACTGCTCGTTTTTTCTTTCGTATTTGTACCTCTTTCAAGCGAATGAAATAATTAAAATATACTTTGTTACAAGTTTTCTAGGTTCTTCGTTTGTCAAAGACACCAAGACGTAAAATTAAAAGGAACTCAGTCCTATGTGAAACTTCTCCAAATATAGCTGGGAAAAGAAAGCATTCTGAGATGGAGACTTCAGAAGTAGCTGAAATTCTTCTCTCACTGTCAAGTCAGGTTAGTATAATATGCATTGTCCAAATGTATCAGATGCAAACAGATTCATGCATTTAATCTTAGAGTTAAAATATGTTTCAGTACCTGTCCATTCTGAGCCGATTTCTTTTTTAATTTTGAGCTTTGTACTATATAACATCCTAGAGCCAGATTCAGGAGGAGCAATAAAAAGTCTAGCCCCAAAGCATCCACTTCTAGCTCAAAACAAACTCAAAAGAGTCCGAGATCCAATGAAAACAAAAGTTCAAGTAAAGTGGTTGCGTCGGATCGTATTCCCAATGGATACGATGACCAAATTAAAAACCATAACCGCTACCAGTGTCTTGGTGAAGACATGGAAGCAGAAGATACTATTACAGATAATAATAAGCAAGGTAAAATTATAAGATAACCTTTACAAAATGATTAAATCCATACTTCCTATTCTGTGTTCTGTCTTACTGATGTATTCAATGATAATGAGTAACACTATTTTACAATGGAATTGTCGAGGTATAATTTCTAATTTTGAAGAATTATCCTTACTTATCAATGAATATAAACCAGTAGCTCTTTGCTTACAGGAAACTTTCCTGAAAGATTCTGAAAAACTTACACTAAAGTATCACTCTTGTTATCGCACAGCCTCTCGGGCTGGTGACCGTGTGTGTGGTGGGGTTGCTGTAGTTGTTAACAAGTTATAACTCAGTCCCTCATAAGCTAATACATCTTGATACAACATTGCAGGCAACTGCTGTTAGAATTTCTATTAACAAAGCAGTGACTTTGTGTTCATTGTATCTCCCACCAAGTATGCCACTAGATATAGATAAACTAAACAACCTTATCTCTCTACTCTCGAAACCCTTCATTTTAATGGGGGATTTCAATTCCCACAATACATTGTGGGGATGTAACGACACCAATATAAAGGGTTGAAAGTTAGAAGAATTTATTTTTAAACAAGATCTTTGTCTTTTAAATGAAAAATGATATACATACTTGCACCCTGCTACTGGTTCTTACTCATCTGTTGACGTTAAAGGTGAGTTATTGTGATCGCCCTATGTCCGTCGTCCGTCAACTTCTTCTCCTCAGTAACCAGTGGGTCAATTTGGATGAAACTTCACAGAAAGCATCCTCTCAATGACCTCACCAGAATTCCTTCAAATTGGGATCCATGCAAAATTCTGGTTTCCATGGCAACGAACCCGAAAAAACTTAAAAATCTTCTCCTCCGAAAGTGTCAGGCCGATTTTCAAATAATTTTGTAGAAATGTTCCTTGGGTGACCCTCTATCATATTCCTTCAAGCCATATTGATTGGTCGAAAAACATGGCCGCCAGGGGGGGCGGGGCTATTTTGCCTTATAATGGCTATAGTACAAACTTAAAAAATCTTCTCCTCCAAAAGTGTCGGGCCGATTTTCAAATAATTTTGTAGAAATGTTCCTTGGGTTATCCTCTATCATATTCCTTCAAGCCATGTTGATTGGTCCAAAAACATGGCCGCCAGGGGGCGGCTATTTTGCATTATATGAAAACTTAAAAAATCTTCTCCTAAAAGTGTCTGGCCGATTTTCAAATAATGTTGTAGAAATGTTCCTAGGGTAACCCTCTATCAGATTCCTTCAAGCCAAGTTGATTGGTCGGAAACTATGGCCGCCAGGGGGCTGGGCTTATATAGCTGAAGGGGGAAACAAAATCAGGTGAGCGATTCCAGGGCCATCATGGCCCTCTTGTTTAACTTATTTTTTTCTCACATTGTTTTTCATCTATATTTTGTTGTTTAATTTTAAGTCGAGTATAAGGAGTCTGCCGTACAATGATGTGTGGTAGTAAAACTTTTAACACTGGATATGTTAACTATTCACAAGTTACCTTAGCTACGGATCCTGAAATTCCACAATAAACGTTTTGATCTTTTACAGTCACTAAACCGACTGCTCCCATATTTAGAGGAAATTCTCTCAACAATGCTGGTGACAATGTAAATTCAGTTTCTTCCGTCGATATAACCACGTTTTAATTATTTATAAAACACTGTCCAATCCCTGTTGTTTTTAAATATGGTTTGGCACTTCCCAGTGGTATGGGGAGTAAATGTCTGGCAAATTGGTTCAGCATAAATAAAATATCGGCAACGTCATTATCAGTAGTAGTTAAGTGGGTACGCAAAACTTAATACTTAACACTTAACACACCTAAGTCACTTCCGGTATAGAGTGGGTGCGCATACTTAACACTACGTCACTTCCGGTATAGAGTGGGTGCGCAAACTTAACACTCCTACGCCACTTCCGGTATAGAGTGGGTGCGCAAACTTAACACTGAACACTCCTACGTCACTTATCCGTTGTAAGGGTGGTCGCCCGTGTTAAACAGTGAATGCGCGACTCCGATAGAAAGGGGACCCCTTTTCTAAACATGCGGGAACTTACGTATTTCGGACGGGTACCTATATTTATTTTTTTTGAAATCATAAAGCGAATGCATTCAAGATACCCGTCAAATTTATTTCTCATTCTAATAATTATCTACATTTCACTCGCATTATTTAGTTCCCAGGTGTCCCAGTCAGTGTCATCATCATCGTCACTTTCACTGACTGGATTGTTAAAAATAATCCGTCGCAGATCGCCCACTTCTTCCCAGTCTTCCACCTCTTCTTCTTCTTCTTCCACCTCCGCCACTTCTTCTTCGGTCACCTCTTCCACCTCCACCACTTCTTCTTCGATCACTTCTTCCGCCTCCGCCACTTCTTCTACGGCTACTTCTTCTTCCCTTCCCTCCACTTCTTCTATTACCAATTCTCCCACTTCTCCTTCCATACTAAATAAAGTATCCATAGCAGATTTTAAAATAATAATGTCTATCTTTACTTTAGAAAGTTGAGCTTCGTGTTGCTTTTTAAGTTCTTCAAGTTTTAACAAATCTTGGTTTAAATTATGTATATTAAAAAGTATGGCTTCATTCAAATGCTGATCCATTTGTCTATATCAAATATATAATGTCTATCCTGAGAGTTGAAGAGAAAATGTATATTTAACTAAAGAAGTTTATTCTTGTAAACAGAAAAATGTTAATATCATTTTCCTCCCACGCTTTTCGGTTTAAACGGAGTCATTCTGCCTATAAGACATACCCGTAAATAGTCATTTCAATATGATAATTCATATTGCCTACGTAAACATATGATGCTGAATTGCTTGAGAAATGTTATTCTTCTTTTCTTCTTCTGTTCTATGTGTCTGAAAATGCTGATCTACATCAAATTAAATGCGGAATCCGAAAATACCTCCCCACCTTTAACATTTTATTCTGTTCAAAACTCTCTTTTTCATATGCACGACTTTTAAAGTAAAACATTTCTTTTCGCGATTACAAAGGAAAAAGCATTCGTTATATAAATGTATGAGGAAAAGGAAAGCTAACAGTGATTAATGTGTTTTTTACGTCCTACTCATGATATGATCTTTTCAACTGTATTTCAAAATATATAAGTCCATCCATGACCTATATACCCTTACTCTTTCTGTTACGTTCTGTCCTTCTTATTTCTATAACAGGTCACCTTCAGTCTGTATATAAATGCGATATTATTCAAAAGCTATTTGCTTTATTTTCCATTTATACCGATATACTCTACTTTGAATTAAATTGCATTCAAAATTGTGTCATCATTTGATAGAACTGACCATGGTAAATACTTAAGTGTGAGAACACTTTTTCAGCTAAAAGACAAGTTTTAGTCATGTCATTGTGACTTTTTATTTCGCAATTCTGTTTCAATAGAACGGGTGGATGATTGAACGTGTTCTATTTTTCCTCCCTCCTAAAATATGAGAGATGGTTACGTGGCACGGCACAATGTACGTTTAACAAATCATTATCACATACTAAGATCAGCATGCATTTCGTTCTTCTCCTCTGTATACACAATTCAATCATATGCTTCTATAGTGGTTATCGTCGAGATTTGAACCGGGTTCAATCCCCCAGTCGCAAATAAGTGAACTGTCGTCGTGATATAACTGAAATAATGTTGAAAACTGTGATAAAACAAACGTATTCTTCTACAACTATCGCAATAAATATCAAATTAAAGAATAGCTCATAATCTGATCTTATTCTTTCAAAACCTAAAGAGCACGCTTTATATATGTTACGCTATCCATTTACGCCCACGTAACTCCGGTTCGAATCCTATATATATTCGCAGTTTTCGAAAAACGAGTTATAACACGTTTTCACGTAAAACCATTATAACACGTTACATATATTATATAAGTATGGATAAAGAGTGTAATTCGCGACTATATGCGTTGGTAGGAGAGTACTTAGACAAAACTCGGCAAGATGCATTAACCATCAAACAATTGCGAGATGAAAGTGAAACCATGACGAAGGAGTTGCTTAATGTGAAAAAAGACTTTATAACAAGCGAGGAGGTGTGTGCAGGTTTAAGATCAAAGATAATTAATCATTCTAGCGAAATTTTAGATTTAAAATCCAAAATTGATAATTTCGTTTTTAAAAATGATTGTTTATCAACCCAAAATGAACAACGTTTAATTTCTTTGGAAGAGTATAAAAAAGAGAACAATGATCTGAGGACGCGTGTAACATCTCTTTCAATTTCGATAAACAATCTGAAGAAAGAGGACGATACGACGAAAATCGAATTGAGTACTGCAAAAATTAAGTTCGCGAAGCAAAAAACTTTAGCGAAGGAGCTTCTGAATGAGAGAGACGCATTAAACATTAAAAACAATGAGCTCTCAAGTGCCTTTAACAAACTAAACACTAAGTTAATCACTGCTATAACGATACAGCAGCAGGAGTCTGCATCATTTTATACAAAATTACAAACTGAAATTGACTTTATATCAAATTCAGTAAGTGATCCAACTTTTAAAACGCAATCAAGGAAAAGGGAAAACGTGTTTGATACATTTTTAGCGAGGTTGAAGGTACCTAAAATATCAGCTCCTTCAGAAAACGCATCTTCTCTTTCGCTCAGCGCTAACATTTTGGACAAAGCAGAGACAGAAAAATCCACTACCACTAACATCGAGATATCAGTTTCGGAAGGACCTTCAACATCAGTTTCGGAAGGACCTTCAACATCAGGAGTTATTAATGACATCCAAACATCACTTCAACCGCTAAACGATCAACACATCTCAATCCAAGATTATAACGATGTCATTGCGCCTCATATTCCGATGTATGAAGCAATTTCGGATTCCGTGGACGAGTCCACACAAGAATATAATCTAAATTAATAGTCATTGACGATTGTATAACTGTTCTCGTCGTTGAAAATTAATTTATGTTACACTATCTCGTTATCTCTTTATTCTGAGCATATTGAGACACATATTAATATAACTATGTTTTTATTAAAGTAAGACATAAAATAGCTACTACGTATTATTTTTATTAATGCTCTTTGAGTACAGAATACTCTTAACATTTCTTATGATTATAAAATGGTTCGTAACCTGCTAAAATCATATGTTTATGTGTAAAACGAGATAAATTATAATCAGAGAAGATCATCATCATCAGATCAATATTTACATCGTTTTACAATTCAAAAATATAAAATTCTAATTTTAGGATATGTTTTTTCGCTTTTATCAGATTAAGAATAAATCAATGACATGCGTCAGACAATTTGAAAACAGTGGAACACTCTGAATGTCCTATGCATGTATATAATTCCGTCAGAGCGGAATGAATACGACGTGTAATGAAACATGTAACTGTATGTATGTATTCAAATTGCTGTTCACAGACTTGTATATTGTAATACTTATCAGTACCACCTTTAACACATATGAAGGGAACTTAATATACATATATCACAGCTCGCAGTTACGAGTATTTTAAAAAATCAACAAAACTAAAGCTAATATATATGTTTTTACATTCTATATGTTTTTAAAAGTTGTACGTCATGGGTAAAAATATGTTTTACAACTTACAAATGATTTTTCTAAAAAGCATTGCTCATAATTGTAAATGATCTTTTCTGAATAGTGTAGACTAAGATCAGTCAATACATGTGTACAGTATGATGTAAAATTAAATAAATGTTCTGAGGTCTCGACTTGATCAGTATCAAATGGAATTTATGCGTTCAAGTGGAAATGCAAAGGGATGATGGAAATGAAACAGCTACATCTTCGCCTTATTTTCGAAGGCATGGCGCCATAGTTGGCGCGCCTTAAAACCCTATTCAATTCAATTCAATTAACTGTTATTTTCCTGAGCGTGAGCTCTTCGGATTATTTAGAGAAGTTGCGAATGCGATACTTGGCGCCATTTTTGGAAAACATCCATATTGACAACAATCAGTGTTTCCAGATCATCTTCTAGCGACAATGGAGAACTATGTAAGTAAAGTTTGTAAAATTGGTCGTTACAGTATATTTTATTTTCCTATTAGATCTATATTTTTATATCTGTAGACAGAGACAGTACAGTCCAAGCAAAATAAATTAAAAAGCAACAAGGTTGACATCAGCGCATAAATGTAAATGTAGGCCGCATGTTTTTCAAATTTTCATAAAAGTCAGAGTAGAATGTATTTCATTAGAAGATTCATTGTTTTTTTCGTAAGATGTTCAATAAAAAAAATAATGCAAAAAGTAAAAAAAAAGAAAAAAAAGTAAAAAATTCTGCCCATCCCTAGTGTCCTTTAAACCCCTTGTGCTCTATTATGCGACCCTTGATTGTAATAAATCTTAATATATTCATGAAGAGGACATGTTCACCTTTGTTTTGACACTGTTCATCTGGGGTCCGGACCAATTATTTTCAAAGTATTTTTTAGTTTAGAGTTCATCTTTTAGTGCTTTTAAAAGAGAAAAATCGAGAGAATATCAAAACATGCGGCCTACCAACCCAAAGGAAGGCATACAGTTTAGTTATCGCATTGCCTAAATGCGTCTGTCAGAAATTGTGTCTCAGCCATTTCTCTGAAACTACTAAAGGTAATTATGTTAAACTTCACACAAATGATAATCACTGAGAATGTGTGTCGCTCGTAAAAATGAGGTCCCTCAGATGTCCGGGTCATACTTGGAGGTGAAAGGTCATTGTCCATCACAATTCGTGTCTCAACCATTACACAGAAATTACTGAAGGGAATTAGGTCAACCTTCATACAAATGTTAATCACAATCAAAATGCGTGTCACGTAAAATTCGGGTTCGTACCTCAAAGGTCAAGGTCACACTCGGAGGATCATAAAATGCCTATTTCACTGGAACATAAATAATAAAGCACTTTGTGTTATTAAAATCGATACTGTGTGACGATACATGTTAACTTATAATACATTTACAAATATAAATTATGAGGTAGATCGACAGGAGCTATCTGATGTGGAAAAATCCAGTCTAGATCTTTTCTGCAATGACGTGAATCTGTCAACACATATTAATGTCCCAATTAGAATTTAATGTTGTTGCTTTTTTCATTGCAGAAAAGATCTAGATTGGATTTTTCCACATCAGATCTGGAGGTACTTGAAGATGCTTGGGGTAGAGGAATGCAAAAGGCTGCACAATCCTGCAGAAACTTGATAGACGAAGTTGTGGAGAGACTTCAAATACCAGCTGAAAGGGTTCATGTAAGTAAAACTTAGAGCCATTTTTAGTTGTAACTAGTCTATATTATATATATACTGGTCGCGGGCCACTTTCCGTCACTTATGTAAACATGAACTAATTTTTCAGACGAATCTATGTATCCTGACAATTTTTACTCCACTTTCTATTAGGTTCACTGTGACCTCTTCCTGGAAATTTGACACAAAAGAATTTTGTTTTATATAAATTATCGAAGTGGCACGTGACCATTTTATAAATAGACTAAAACTGAGAAATCATTTTGTTTAGGCCCAAAACAATGATATGTCTGTTTCAGGTTACTCTAAAAAAATAATAGGGTAGGTCTACTGTCCGTGTTTAGCTCGAGTGATCAGAGATCAGCAGAGCTTATGCCGTGGTGCATCGTCCGTCCGTCTGTCTGTCCGTAACCTTTTTTTTGTAGTGACTACTCCTCCGAATCTACTGAATGGATTTTCATGAAACTTTACAGAAATGTTGCCCATAAAGTCTAGTTGATCCTAACAAAAATTCATGATGATGTGAAATCCAAGATGGTTGCCAAATCTAAAAATAGGTTTTTAAAAAACAAGTTTGTAGCGACTACTTTTTGAAAACTCTAAGTGATATTGATACGGGACTTTTTCTAAAATGATCAGCATGACATGATGTTGGTCCTTGTCGATAATAGTTTTGATTCGACGTTAAACATGGCTGCCAGCAGCCATCTTTGTTTACATAGAGTTATAGAATGAAACCTTGTAGCGACTACTCCTCTGAAACTACTTGACGGATTTTCATGAAACTTCACAGGAATGTTGCTTTTGATGTCTTATTGAACCTAGCAAAATTTCAGATTGTCCGGAAATTCAAGATGGCCGCCCTGGCTAAAAATAATTTTTCAAAATACAAGATGGTGGCGACTACTTCTTGAAAACTATAAGTGATATTGATATGGGACTTTTTCTAAAATGATCAGCATGACATGTTGTTGGTCCTTGTCAAAAATCGTTTTGATTCGACGTTAAACATGGCTGCCAGCGGCCATCTTTGTATACAGAGAGTTATATAGTAAAAACTTGTAGCGACTACTCCTCTGAAACTACTTGGCAGATTTTCATGCAACTTCACAGGAATGTTGCTCTTAATGTCTAATTGATCCTAGCAAAATTTCAGATCGGCCAGAAATTCAAGATGGCCACCACAGCTAAAAATAGATTTTTAAAAAAAAAGTTTGTAGCGACTACTTCTTGAAAACTATAAGTGATATTGATATGGGACTTTTTCTAAAATGATCAACATGACATGATGGTTATCCGAGTCAAACATTATTTAGATTCGACGGTAAACATGGCTGCCAGTGGCCATCTTTGTTTACATAGAGTTATATAATGAAAATTTGTAGCGATTACTCCTCTGAAACTGCTTGACGGATGTTCATGACATTTCACACGAATGTTGCTCTTGATGTCTTATTGATCCTAGCAAAATTTCAGGTCAGCTTGAAATTCAAGATGGCCACCATGGCTAAAAATAGATTTTCAAAATACAAGTTTGTAGCGACTACTTCTTGAAAAATATAAGTGATATTGATATGGGACTTTTTCTAAAATGATCAGCATGACATGGTGTTGGTCCTTGTCAAAAATCGTTTTGATTCGAAGTTAAACATGGCTGTCAGCGGCCATCTTTGTTTACATAGAGTTATATAATGAAAACTTGTAGCGACTACTCCTCTAAAACTACTTGACGGAGTTTCATGAAACTTCACACGAATGTTGCTCTTGGTGTCTTATTGATCCTAGCAAAATTTCAGGTCGGCCGAAAATTCAAGATGGCCGCCTGGGCTAAAAATAATTCTTCGAAAATATGTTAGTAGCGACTACTTCCTGAAATCAAAATCAATCAGTAGAGCTTCAAGGTCATTGACCTCTTGTTTTAAATTTATTTATTATTATTATTATTTTTTGAAATGTCAGATGTTATCATTTCACGGCTAATATAAATGAAGCCAAACTAGCACTTTAATGGTATTTTGGCATCATAGTAAATGCAAAGTATTAAACCACTGACTAAGCAATCATTAATGATGGGGAATATTTGCCATATAGCTAGCATCGCGGCAGTATGCACACGCATCTCCAACGCCATATAAGGAAGTAAAGACAATTTTCGAAGGAAATCCCTTTCGTTTTTGTACAGCTTATTTACTTTTTTATTGTTTCTTATGTTTCCAATCTTCAACTACAACTGGTGCTAAACGTCTGTCAATAAGTAACATCGCGTAAGTAATTTGCAGCGTAAAACCAGTTTTTAAATGAGATGACGGAAACTGGGCTTGGACGGAAACTGGCCCCTAACCAGGATATATATATATATATCAATTAAAACGACACATGCACAGGCTCATTAAAATGAGTAAGTAATGAAGTTTTTTTTTGCTGTTGTTGTTTATAGCTGTACTGGCCAGAGCTTTTGGGATGGAGAGTTGTCCGTCTTCCGTCTGTACCGTTAACTTTTTCTTCAAACAAATCTCCTCTGAAATGACTGATTAGAAATTGACTAAACTTCAAGGAAGCATCCTTGCGTGGTTCTCTCTCAGATTTTTGCAAATTGTTCAGATCCGTCAACAAATATGGCCGCCTTTATTAAAAACTGAAAAATATTTTCACGACTTCTAATGAACTGCCTGGTAGAATTAGACAAAACTTCACAGGAAGCATCATTACTTGGTCCCCTCGCCGATTTATAAAATCATCGCGATTCGTCAACAATTGTGGCTGCCATTATTAAAAATGGAAAAATCTTTATAAACGACTTCTTCTCATGAATTGCTGTGTAGATTTTGCTGAAACTTCACAGGAAGCATCCTTTTGTGGTCCTCTCTTGGATTTGTACGAATTGTCCTGATATGTCAATAAATATGGCCGCCATTACTGAAATAGAAAAATCTTTAAACGACTTCTTCACATGAACTGCTTGGTAAAATTAGACGAAAATTCACAGGAAGTATCCTTATGTGGTCCTCTCTTAAATTGTTACAAATCGTCCCGATCTGCCAACAAATATTGCTGCCATTTCTAAAAATAGACGAATCTTTAAACAACTTCTCATGAATCAGTGACCCAATTCTTTTGAAACTTCATCAAAAGTATAGTCTCATAACACTTTCTCAGATTTATACAATTTTCCGTAGCTGTTAGTTAATATAAAGTATGGCATCCGTTATTGTAAAGTAATTTTAGCCAGTATAAGGTCTTCTTAGGCCTCATGGCTTTCCCAAGGATTTTTTTAAGGAGGGATGGGTGCGGGAAAGGGGGTTGTACCCGCTTCCCACGTCAATTTCGCTCCCCCAACATCTTTTGTTTACTTAACACTTAGAATATACCCTGCCAGACATAACACAAGCTGTGTGTATTTAGTACCACGTGACCGCCTTTACTGCATCAACACGCGTCATAGCTTCAGGCAGTTTACACACAGTCAGGTAATCAGCTGTTTAGGAAGGGACAACTTGAAATGTTGATAGGATTAGGGATCGCGGCAACTGATTTAAAGCACCGCGGCTACATTAAGGCGTCGCGGTAAGTCACTTTCTGGTTTGAAATCATCGTGGCACCGCCACGCCTTAAATGGCTGGGGAAAGCCCTGGGCCTCTTTGGTCTCTTTTTCATAAGGGTCGAATATGTTTTTTGTTTTTCAAAGCAATCGCAGCGAGCAGATATCTGTCACAAAAGTCGCTTAATCTTAAATGTACTCTTTATTATATATGTTCAAGCTGAAACACACTCACACAATGTATAAAACAAGTTGAAATAAAGGTATTAAAAAAATGTACGAAAGTATTTGGGGCTAATCATCATACCCAGAAAGGAAGGCAACTCTGGTAATCCGTTTCGGAGACCCTTTCAGCTCTGTTACGAACATTAATACAATGTAGAAAAGCATTTCTCAGTTTGAATCTTAGGAATTGTCGTCATTCGAAAACTACTAGGTTCATGAATATAATATGTTAATAGGCAAAGCCTAGGTCGTGTGAAAGCAAGAACAATTAATTAAGCACTGTCTGTCCCCCAACAAGAAACAAATTAATAGGCAAATTGTAGAAATTTAAGTTACAAAAACAGAATTTGAAAAACATATTGAAAAAAACGAAACTTAGCATGCATTTAAGTTTAATTTGTACATATATATCTGTTTTATTTTTTATTAGGTCAGGATTGTAATAGACTGTAAGATTTCCAAGGATGTTGATGGAAAACAACACTAGAAGGCATTGAAGAATGTTCTGATTTATTTTTACAAATGCCAGTTATTTGTAAACTAGTAATACATATAATTGAAAACTGACTCTTACCATGGTTGATTGAATGACTTCCGCTTAACATTACTCCACACAACAATCTTACAAGGCAGATGGCTAACTTTGCATGATCTGGCTGAATGTATAATCTTGAGACAATTTAAGATGACTGAGAAAAATGTAATTTTTGACAAATATTTTCAAAAGTCCCATTTATATATGATGTATGTTGGAAAGGTTAAAGTTTAGCCGGCCTTGTCTGATGTAAATTACTTGATTTCTGTGACTAATCCGAATACATTGTCGGAATGGTGTAATTGATCCAAAATGAACATATCCAAAATGAACAATATGTTCCTATTCAACAACATTTTCACTTTGAACACCTATCTCCTTTTCTGGTTTTTAATTTGTAAAACATGAAAACAGCATCAGATTATTTGTTAATAAGTACCAGACTTAGTGTCAACAACAGTTACTGAATATATATACATGTATCTGAAATATGTTGTTTGAAAAAAAAATGGATAATATAAGATCTGATCAATATATTCAATATACATTTTATTGCATAAAACAATAAACAGTATGTTTATAGCAAATAAAGAAATTATAAAAAGTACAAACAGAGAAATGGATTTTCCAGAAGAATTTGCAATAATTTAACATTGTTAGTGATCATGTTAAAATTGCTCTATTATAAAAATATGATGTATAAATTTCGTTAAAACTTTGATATTAGAACGGTTATCAAAGCTGGATCAATCCTTGAACATGTACAGATTCTCAGAGTTATCAATGTTGATAACCATTCCTTTTTTTAATTGTTATTGCTCAATTATAAAAGCTTTTGAAAAGGGTACAGGGAGTAAACTATTTTCACTAGAAGCCTGGATAAAAATGTAATAAGTGTTTAAGTAAGACAACTCCCCACAACATAATTGTTTCATGTATACATTGTTAAGTTTAGTTGCCTCTTTCAAAACATGTACCTGCTGAGATTTGATCTTAGAACTCTTGTTAGACCAGGTGTTTTACCATTAAACTACAGTATAGGTTTTTATTTTGAGCAGCAGTTCATGAAAATATGTGTACTTTTATTACCAGTAAAGTATAAGATTTTTTTTGTTACAATGAATGTATACCAATTTAAATTTTACCATTTCTATTGTATAGATTATACAATTTCACACAGAAAAATGGATTTCACAATAAATTACATAGAAAACAGATACATTTCTGTGGTATTTCAGTTATATCAGAGGACAGAACACTTATGTGAGGTCACTGGGTGACTAACATAACTGACATTAATTATGAACTGCCTTATAGCCTTTTTCTGTTGAAAAACAGATTACGTTTTCTTTATTGTTCAACCAAAATGTTTATACAAATTTATTTGAATAAAAAGTATTTTGAGTGTTCCTCTTTATCTACAGATTTCAATGCTCAGTTTGTTTTTACCTTATTTGAGTTTGATATAGTTAGTGTACATTGCCCTGTTTCATAGACGGACCTAAATCGGTGACCGTAAAAGGCTTTTATTTTGCATTTGCTCTTCAATTTGAAGAGTTCTATGACATCATTGGTTGTTGTGCTCCCAAGTATGAAAATAGTGCTGTCAATAGATGTTGAATCTTTTTCAAATATTGTTTGAATACATACATGCAGGGTATTTAAAATAACCTAGTGAAAATAATGTTTAAATTCTTAGTACCAAGTTTGTCCAATCTGATCAATAAACACATTTTGGATATAAAAAAAAAAAAAGGAAACTACTAGAAATTCAGCCTGTTGAAAGAAAAGTAAAGTGTTTTACTGATAGCCCCCATATGACATCATTTCTTTTAAACAATCATGACTCATTTGAGTTTGATCAATAAACACATTTTGGTTAAAAAAAAGATGAATCTACTAGAAATGCAGCCTGTTGAAAGACAAGTAATGTGTTTTACTGATAGTCCACATATATATGACATCATTTCTTTAAAACAATGGACTCATTTGAGTTTGATCAATAAACACATTTTGGATAAAAAAAAAGATAAATCTACTAGAAATTCAGCCTGATGAAAGAAAAGTAATGTGTTTTATTGATAGCCCACATATGACATCATTCCTTTAAAACAATGGACTCATTTGAGTTTGATCAATAAACAAATTTTGGATAAAAAAAAATATGAAACTACTAGAAATTCAGCCTATTGAAAGAAAAGTTATGTGTTTTACTGATAGTCCACATATATAACATCATTTCTTTAAAACAATAGACTCATTTGAAGGCATGAAAGTGTTTTCCTCTCTTTCAGGTTGGAGGATATAGACATTAAGACATTTACTATGTATACCCCAAAATCAGGGTGAACTGATTCTGGTCATACTTTCATGATTTGACAAAGACTAGGTCATAGACATAAACTGTTAAACTGTACAATGTAAAAAAATAATGTAAATTGAAGGCAAATAATTTGAAATTGACTGTAGTGCAATAAATAGATAAACGTCTTAAAGTCAATACAACTAGACAGTCGAAGATATGATAGTTTTAATAGCTATTTTCTTGAGTGGAGTCAACATTTGACAAGACGGCTTCGGCTTCAAATGACAGATACAGTCATAAACGATATACACCATGTGACGTCACGCGATGTGACGAAAGCATCGTGGATCGTTCCCAACAGATATATAACAAATAATTTAGAAATGAAGTTATATTTTTAAGCAAATTATTGATATAATAAATAGCTTACCTTGAAATGAAGCTATGCCGATACAGAAACAGAATTGTTCGTCCTTTTCAGTTAAAATAATATCCGAGGCCAGTGTAACGAACGATAACTTCCGTTGAAATTATTTACAATCATTTTCAAGTGTTTATTGCTTCTCTATATTGCAAAGATATAAAATCCATGAAATAATGATGACAGGTACAAAAGAATAGTCGACTTAGCCTTCATAAAGTCCTTCCAGTGAATGAAATCCATTTGTGACGAGTCAAACTATCTTTTCCTACCATTCCTGTCGTTTTCCTTTTGTTATTTATTTATTACTTGCCTTACAATGACGTCACATTTGGCAATCTCTATTACATAGGCGCTCTCACTCTCTATTACATAGGCGCTCTACATTCACCAGTAAGACCGGAAGCAAAATGGCCGAAAAAAAGTGCTATGGGGTTGAGATTTGATATGTGAAAAACAGTAAGATTGTACTGAATTCTCGTTGTTTTGATCTCGTATGATGTGTTCGTACGTGTAACCTATAGGCGTGCTTCGCTCGAGCCTTCGGCTCAAGCTTTCACACGTATTAACACAAGCATGCTGGAGGAAGTAACAAGCAAGACTGGAAGTAACAAGCAAGACTAAGTGTTTTTTTACCGGTTTAAAAAATCATTACATCTATATAATTTAAATCCGACCTACCATCGCTAATTTTTTCCAATGTAACGTGAACCACACATATTATTTTATTTGGCCGAACCATATATTTTTATTGTCGCTCTTTTCTAATAAAGATTTCGCTCCCCACCTGGTCATACTGGGTGTGGCTGGATTAAAGATGTGGTTTATTTGAGCAGGCATACTATGATCGCTTAAACCTTTTAATATTACAGAAATATTCACCAGGAAAGCCCAAAAAAAAACTACTTACTAAAATTGTTAGTCCATAGCTTCATTTTTTTTTCACTATGTTACTTGAATATGAAATTTAAATAAAGATTTTGTACACACATTTTTTGTTATAAATATTTTAGGCATGGATTGGTAACCGTAGAGGTAAAGATAAAGGATCAGCAAGTGGACAGGCAAGAAAAAAAAAAGTCACTCTACAAGGTCCAAATGGGTATTCGCATTTTATAAGCAAGCAGGACCGAGGTATTTGATTTTTAATTTATGCAAAATTTCTTTAATATGCCTTTAATTTCAGTGCTATTTTGAATTTCTGTTTTAAGAATTGTCTTTAATTTCAGAGTGTAAATCACACTTCACACCAAAACCTTATCTGGAGCTCTGATATAGGTGATTTAGCCAATGTGAGTAATCAATATTTAGTCCAATGAATCGTCCAGGTTTTAATGTACTATAAAAGCAAAACAGATATCTTGATTTAAACATGAAACAACTGCACAACAATACATTCACAAACCGGTAATAAGTACAGGTATATTGACAACATTAAATAGAAGCTTTCACATTGTATGGGTGCTGTATTTGTGGTAATCTTTGTGTTAACGGAGGGAACTTTTTGTATTGCTTTGCCATACATGTTGACTGTGTGCTTCGGCTCGACTATACGACATACTAAAGGGATATATCATGTCGTATTGATGTCACATGTCAGGTCCCCCGAAACAATGTAGCAAAAGGTTCTGTAGAATTTCTCCCCCATTATTTTCGAGGGTTCCAACAATATACCCGCTAGAAAATGTTGGTAGAAGGCTTGAGACAAATCGTTGGTGGTCTCGCCTGAAGGGTGCTACTGAATACTTTCTCCATTGTTAAAGCGTTCTTGAAATAGATTCGTTGTTTAAAATATGATCCTATGAGGTCATTCAAAAGATGGCCGCCACACATGCGCAGACGTCATATAAAAGTGACTAGGTAAAGAAAATGGCGCCCTCTCTTGTGTCAATCCTTATATGCAAATGAGTTACTATAAATAGTAACTAGGTCAAACGTGTTTACAAGTAAACCGCTGACCTTACTAGTAATATTTTATTTATTCAGATTTATATAACAAAACATAACAATGCATTTTTTACATTCTCACTCCGTAAATACCGCCGACAATGGTTAGAAAATCGGAAGTTCTCATCGTACCCTCCGTGTACTGGTCCCAGCATGTCTCAATGGATCGGTCCAACTGTTTATATATATATATATATATATATAGACATTTTATAAAGAAATGGAGAGAGTATCGGCTGTTTAAACCTTTCCTGCAATATTTCTTCACAAATTATCAATATTCAATGAAACTTACGGACAATGTTAATATATTTATATGAAATATTTACCCATCAAAAACATTGTAAGAAAAAGATGAACTCGTAGCCAAGCCACGGTATTTAAACCTTTCCCGCAATATTTATTCACAAATTAATCAATATTCAATGAAATTTACGGACAATGTTAATAAATACAAAGACCTAATAACACATGTGTTATTGGGTCTTTGATATATATGTATGAAATATTGACCCATCAAAAACATTGTAAGAAAAGGATGAACTCGTAGCCACGGACAGTTTATATATATGACATTTTATAAAGAAATAGAGAGAGTATCGGCTATTTTAACCTTTCCTGCAATATTTCTTCACAAAATATCATTATTCATTGAAACTTATGGACAAAGTTAATATATAGGAAATAACTTACATTTCTCAAACTAAAAAGGAGACATGCAATCAAATTCATTCATACTTTTTTCCACATAAAATGACGATTTGCAATATGATATATTATAAGCAATGGAGAGATTATCTGCAATTTTAACATTTCCTACAGTATTTCTTTTCAAAATATAATTATTCATTTTAAACTAGATCTAAAGGACAATGTTTGAACTATCGTAATTACATGCATACATTTTAATTGAATTTACATTGTTACAAATATACATTTTAATTGAATTTACGTTGTGTTACAAATATACATTTCAATTGAATTTACGTTGTTACAAACATACATTTGTTACATGTAATCAATAAAATTACTAAATCAAACATATTACATAATCAATCATTAACAACCTTCGAACTCTCTTAATTATTCTAACAGTTACAACTATATCTCTTACAAAAAAAAAGGTAGGCCTAAAAAGTTTTGGGCCGAATCCGCCCGATACGTAACTTTTACCTAGAAAACTTCTGAATTTGAGAACTATTTCTTTTCATGTTTCGCGTTACAATACGTAATTGTTTAAAAGTACGACAAAACCTGTACTTGCATTTTAATGAGATTTTTACAACTATTGGTAATGGCTGGACAAGTTGAAACGACGCAATATTCCAAGTTAAATTGACTCACATTGAACGTTCAGTATAAGCGCATTCATAAAAAAAAATGAGTGACCTTAGAAGGACTCGATATTACAACTAGAACAAAATCATTAACTCGGATTGTTGTTCTTGAGAATTTATCACATAACATTAATAATTTTGGTGAGGATAGCCTAACCGTTGCACATGTCTTGATTCCCGACCGTCTAAGGTAATATTTGTAAATCTGCCATTTAAAGTTGACCTATTTAGTACGTACTGTGTAAGCGCATTCATCATCAAATAACCGACCTTTCGGCGCGGTGAAGTTTTTGTTCTAACCATTTTGTTTTACATAGCAATTCTCGGACTCTTTCATATTTCATTATACCCTCTATTTCATTCTGACGACGTGAGCTGATCGTAATGACCCTTTATATATGCTAGGTTTAACAAATCTTTCGAAGAATAAAATTACATTTTCCTCTAAAATCAAAGGAAAGTGGTTTTTTAGTCTCACACACATGTCTAGCAAACTAAAGCATCAACTTTGTCCGACATCTGTCGTTATTTCATCGTTATTTCGACTACAGGGCTTGTGTTTGATAGTATCATGCTCCCGGAACAAGTTTGTGTATGTCTGGTTCGTGCAAATGATTAACCGGAAATGAACATTGCCCTTAAAACAAATAAATACGCTTATACATCACATGAAGTAGGTCACTATATACTAAGAATCCGCTTACACAAAACTTAAGGTCAATATGATTGAATAGGTCGGCAAAATATCGATAGGATCTGTCAGAATGTCATCCGAGTTTGCATAGTCTCATAATTCGTTTATATTTCACACAATTGTCAAATGTTTCACATGCGACCCATTTCCGTTGTCGAACGTTCAATCGTGCCACTCTTATTGTTCGATTGTTTTACACTGTTCTAGCTTTGACAATATGGTGCAATTTCATGCAGGTCATCTTCCCATATAAAGGTTTTATTTACTTCCCTCTCTAGTTTAAATAATCTAGAATTTCGGTTCTTCTTATTATCATGTGTCATTTATTTGACAACCGATGCAGGAAAACAACATCATGAACACAGACCATATTTTATGTCTTTCTTTGTAGGACGACTTTCCTCCACATACCCAGCAAGCCGACTCGATCACAACGGGCTCGTGAATTATTTTCTTATCTTTGAAAAAATAAGTTGAATAATCTCTATATAATTGATGGTTTTAATAATCTTTATCAGCGAATATCTACACAAAATTTGCGATGCAATTTAGCCCCAAGAAAAAGCTGAAAAATCACCTTTCTTAAGATATATAACATCTGATAATATGGAATGTTCTCTCTCCCTCTCTCTCTCTCTCTTCTCCCTCACGTGACATTATGTGTATTTAATTTGTAAATGATAGTGTTACCTTCATGTGTCTCATTTTGAGACTTAGAAAAAATAAATTAAACGATAGTTTGAATAACAAGTTTATTCATTTGTAATTATTTTGTATCAATGATATAATAGAGTAAATAGGTATGAGGTATTGGAAGATTTATTTCATATTGATGAACTCACATCCCCTGGATTCATAACTTTCATCGTTATCGACTGAGCTAGCATGGCTCTAAATCCTAGTTTGAAGTAGACAACTTAAACATAATGAACAATTTCTTACCAATCCTTTTACTATCATTTGTAGACCTTTCCCATATTTCTGCTTCTAAGATCCTCTAATTCATAATTGCTTTATTTAAACAAGAGGGCCATGAGGCCCTGGAATCGCTCACCTGAGAATGGGCTATTTAAGACATAACTCTTTCAGCGCCAATGGCAATATCACCAAGACAAACTTTCTGACAAAGTTTCAAGCTGCTCAAGTCAAAAATGCGATCTCTATAGTGTTAACTAGATTGTTCTACACTTTGGCCTAGTGACTTAGTTGTTGACCTGACCCATGTTCGAACCCTAGATATCAAGACAAATATTCTGACAAAGTTTCAACATGCTCAAGCCAAACATGTGACTTCCAGAATGTTAACAAGATTTCCCTTAAATTTGTCAAGACAAATATTCTGACAAAGTTTCAACATGCTCAAGCCAAACGTGTGGCTTCCAGAATGTTAACAAGATTTCCCTTAGTGACCTAATTTTTTACCTGACATGACTCATATTCGAACTTGGCCTAGATATTACTTAGACAAATATTCTGGTATAGTTTCAACATGCTCAAGCCAAACATGTGGCTTCAAGAGTGTTAACAAGATTTTTCTTAAATTTGGCCTAGTGACCTAGTTTTTGACCGGACATGACCCATATTCGAACTTGGCCTAGATATCACTAAGACAAACATTCTGGCAAAGGTTCAATATACTCAAAACAAAAGAGTGTTAACAAGATTTTCCTTAAATTTGACCTAGTGACCTAGTTTTTGACCCAACATAACCCAGGTTCGAACTTGGCCTAGGGTAGATTTGATGTAGATGTATGTTCTGATAAACTTTCATGAAGATTGGATGCAAAAGGTTGCCACTATAGTGTTAACAAGCAAATGTTGACGACGGACAAAAGGCGATCACAAAAACTCATCTTGAGCACTTTGTGCTCTGGTGAGCTAAAAAAGTATAAATTAAATGTTCAGTCATATTGAATTTCATTTCTCATTTGGAGATGCATCCCTTAACTCCTGCTTCATTATTTATTCAAGTTCACTGTGCAGAACAAACGCAGTTGCAAATTAAAATACAATAAAATACTCTGATAAGCATATACTTCTGATATACATTTTGCTTTCTTTCGTAACAATAACTATTATCATGTGTTGTGACAATGCTAGTTATGAAGGGCTACACGCTTTTTGAATTGCATATAACTTTGTTGTCTTGGCGTTTTGTATTTCATTTCAACAAGAATCTTCAGTTTTCATTTGTACACTTTTGACAGATGTATCTTATTTTATCGGGGATTTATGCCATAATTATAATATAAAGAATTGAAAATGGTGATTGAGAAGTGCTTTGAAAACTTTTTTCTAATTTGAAGATGTATCTGTTGCATACGACTTTTCATACCGAATTACTACGTTGCTGTTTCTTTACTCAACTTACATCGTGTATTTAAGTTAATTTTTATAACGGACTATTTTTTCTTTTACCATGGCGTTTTTTTATAGCCTTCAGAGGTCCAGAAAATAAGGAGTATCCGCCAGCCACGCGATATATCTGCCATCATCCAACCAAACCCGTTGAGGTGGGTAGTCAAAAGAACGAGTCATTGAGACGATTCTTTTGAGTACCAACATCTCAGGGATGTATACGGGGCGCTTAAGTTAACAACTTTTAGTGACGTCTTTTCGGTTCCAGTCCGCCCCGATTTATTGAAATTCATGGAAGCTAACTGAGATAAACATCCAACGCCAAAAGGGGACTTCTTTTAACCGCATCGTAATACTTGGGGTGATGAAATCCGAATGGACAAACACACTTGTTGGTGAATTCATCCTAGTAGATACTTGGGGTAAAGAAAAAGGAAAGGACAAACACAAGTTTTTGGTTAATTCCTTCTAGTGAATTCGGTGGATTTAACATTTATTCGGTAATTTAAGACATAACAGGTATCATACCAACAACCTCCCAATCCTGCGACATTCACAATTACAATATTGTAATATGAAAACTTTGAAGGCATATAAAAAACCTCGTTCTTGATTGCCACTTTCCTTTCAGAATGGAGGTGCTTAGAGTAAATAACACTGCGTAATGTATCTGCCCGAGTAGCCTGTAGTGTCCGCGCAGACTGGTCCGGGTCGACACATTACGTCTAATGGCTTAGTGCAAGACTATTTTAACTGCTCTTTTGTAAATGTTGACATCTTAATGTTTTTGAGATACATTTATTTATGTATACATGGCATGATAAAATATTACATAAATAAACCAAAAACTTTGTAAACTATAACACAAAATTTTAAAAGTGTGTTACACAAAACTAACACTGATTGGCTAATTGATACAATAGGTATAAAATAATATTAAAAATCAAGAAACCGCTGAAGACGGGTTTGGCCGGACGGCAAAAAAACTAGAATTTGAACTAATTGACCTTGAAAATGGACAACTTAAAGGTCAAAGTCAGACAGACAGACAGACAGACAGACAGACGAACATCAATCTATAGACAGGAATTGCTTAGAGAGAGCAATCCGGCCAAATATAGTGAAGAATGTATAATGGTAACCAAAACTTATTATTAAATATACCTTGGATCAAGCATTTTTGTGCAAATCAGTTCTGTATGGAGTCGTTCGTAAATGATTTCTATTTTCTGAAAAAGAGAGAAAAGTAGTAAGGCATATGTTTCTTACTGTTATATTTCATTACTTATTAAAAACTTATTGAATTAGTTAACTAGAGATTGCTTTTTTGAAAAAGCGCTTGTCTCCCCAATTGTGGGGTCGAAGGGGGACAAAGTAATACACACGTAACTATTTTCGGCTATTGTACTAAAAGTGTATACTAAATGCATTCAATTTGTGTAATATTTAGCTCTTCTGGCCAATGCCCAGATGAGCTAATGGGATCGCCTGGCGTCTGTTTATAATGTGGTTGTTTACACTCTAGCATCCATAACTCTGAAGCAATATTAATCAAACTTAGTTACAATATATGTTTCCACAAACTCACATAAGTTGAAATACATGCTTGATCAGACCAGAAGGTCAAGAGTTATCTGCCCTTGATTGCTTAATTTTACTTTGTTATCCCACGCCTGTTTACAGGGAGGCGGATATTGAAATGGCGTTGTCCGTCCGTCACATCCGTCTGCAGCCATTTCTCAGTAACTACCTGGTAGAATTTATGAAACTTGAAATAAAAGTTATTCCCCTTCATTTATTGAAAAATCCACGTCCGCAGCCATTTCTCATTAAATACATAGTAGAATTTCATGAAACTTGAAATAAATATGAACCAACATACTGGGATGATGCCCGTCCGATATTTTTTTGGATTGGTCAATTTTCCTTAAGAGTTATTCCCTTTGATTTATTAAAAAATCCATGTCCGCACCCATTTCTCAGTAACTACCTGGTAGAATTTCATGAAACTTGAAATATATATGAACCAACATACTGGGATGATGCCCGTCCATTGTTTTTTTGGATTGGTAAATTTTCCTTAGAGTTATTCCCCTTGATTTATTAAAAATTTAACGTTCGGACCCATTTCTCAGTAACCAGCTGGTAGAATTTCATGAAACTTGAAATAAATATGAACCAACATACTGGGATGATGCTCGTCCATTGGTTTTTTGGATTGGTCAATTTTCTTTAGAATTATTGCCCTTTATTTATTGAAAAATCCACGTCCGCAGCCATTTCTCAGTAACTACTGGGTAAAATTTCATAAAACTTGAAATAAATATGAACCAACATACTGGGATGATGCCCGTCCATTGTTTTATTGGATTGGTCAATTTTCCTTAGAGTTATTCTCCTTGATTTATTGAAAAATCCACGTCCGCACCCATTTCTCAGTAACTAACTGGTAGAATTTCATGAAACTTGAAATAAATATAAACCAACATACTATGATGATGCCCGTCCATTATTTTTTTGGAATATGTTTATCTGTCTCAATTTCTGTTCATACCCCTTGTTCTTGTGTGAATAAGTTGAAATAATTTTGCAGGTCAATTGCACATTTAACATAAATGCCTTCATTCACAAACAAGCCATCAATCACAAACAGGCCATCATTGGCGGGGGATATCAATTCATGGAAATTGCTTGTTTATACTCTAGCATCTTCATGTTTTCTTTAACAATTGTAATCATATTAATACATAATGTTTATGGCTTTAAAATGTCTGATGAGTTTTATTTTGAACCAGAGTTTAAGGGCCCTTGATTTTACAAAAAGTGCTCTATTTGGGCTTGATTACACTATAGCATGTCTAGCATTATCTGCAGTAACGGGACTCTATTGAGATACCGTCAAGACAGTTGACACAACGGTGAAATGACTTTATTTATATAAAACCTTTTAGAAAAAACACAAGAAATTGAAATTTTTCATTGCAAGCAAATTAAATATTCAGATTAAGAAATTATGAACTTACCTCTCAATGTATAGCATTAGGTTAATTATTGTATATTTGAACTATCACTGTTTCACTTTGCTCAATATTAAAGTCAAAATACAATTTTACGTCTTGCAAATATTATGACTGAAATGTGTAGCACAAAAGAAGTAAATTCACTTCAGTCAAAGAAATATTTGATATTTGTTACTTGATGCGTATGAATGATAGACAATTAATTTGAATTCCAGCAAACCATATACAGGTGGCATGGTAACCACAATAAAGGACATACCAGTTAATTGTACACTGGGGAATATCTTCAAACGTGATACCATGTAAGTAAACTATTACATTATAATAAAGTGAAAATTGCAAAATGAATTTATTTTCACTTTTAGATATTAGGAGTGAAATAAAAATTAACTAGAACTATCACTGAAGATGATAAAAATACCCCCAAAACTGCACATTGACCTACACCATAACTTAACAAGGTAGTCCTTTAAAACAGAACTCATTTTGATCTTTGAGGTACAAGCCACGCTCATCATGATGAAAGTTTGTGCCAAGTTTCTTTGAAATCCTTTGATGCATGGTTGAAATGTGCGCCTGAAAAGGTAGTCCTTTCAAATAGTACACATTTTGAACCTGGACCTCAAAGTGTGACCTTGACCTTTGAGGTACAGGCCTGGGTGAACGTTTGTGCCAAGTTTCTTTGAAAAACTATGCTGCATTTTTGAAATGTGGGCCTGACAAGGTACAGTCCTTTCAAATAGTACTCATTTTGACCTTTGACCTCTAAGTGTGACCTTGACCTTTGAGGTAAAGGCCTGGGTCTTGTGGGTGACACGCCGCCTCATGTTATAGAAGCTTCATGTAAAATTGTATTGAATTCCACCAAGTGGTTTGTAAGAAATAGGCCGTACAAAGTATGGCTTCCATTTTGACCTCTTAGTGTGACCTTGACCTTTGAGGTACATGCCTGGGTCTTGTGCGCGACACACCACCTCATGGTTTTAAACCTTCATGTTAAATTTTATTGAATTCCACCAAGTGGTTTATCCGGTAAGAAATAGGCCGGACAAAATATGGCTTCCGGCCGACCGACAGACACAGCGACTCCTATATGCCTAGGAACATGACTATGTATAACGGTCAAGGTCACACTTAAAGGTCAAAATTAACAAATGTGTAATATATACCTTGCCCGACTATTGCTTACACGCTAATTGACCGTTTAAACACGTATTTAAAAAATCTCATTAACCACGGACAGACACTCCTGTCCATATCATGGACACAGTTTTCTGTGTTGCCTCCCTTGCATTTCCGAAAGGAGTTATTATTTGTATACACTGTATATAC
Source organism: Serripes groenlandicus (assembly GCA_031761405.1). Classification (NCBI taxonomy): domain Eukaryota; kingdom Metazoa; phylum Mollusca; class Bivalvia; order Cardiida; family Cardiidae; genus Serripes; species Serripes groenlandicus. The sequence goes on along the minus strand of JASEVX010000123.1, from coordinate 40,314 downwards.
GCAATGGTTCCCGGTTTCATCCGCTTTATCAAAAGCCGCACACCGCGCTACGAAAACCAGTCCGAGAATTGTGGGTACCGGAAATCATATACGGCATGGTCGATCGGGAAGAAAAGCAGGCAGACTAAATCAAATTTGGTTTTAACGTAAGTAGGTAAGTGTTGCTTTCGATTTTATTTTATTTTCAACATTTTTTAAACCTGTCAGAAAATATGTTCTTCTCTTTTTGGGGTGTAGAACCTAGCTATTCGATCGTTTTCTCTTATAATTTCAAACTGCAAAAATCAAGTGTGAAGTCTTATCATGTCACATTTTCATGACTGAGTAGCATTCATAAAACGATTATGCTAGGTATGTCAAGTGTTTGTTTATCAACTATACATTTATCTTGACCCATAATTAAGACTTGAGACCGTTTATCCTCGTACAATGTACGTATTTTGGTCACTTCTGAAACAGAAAGTAGCTGGATCCAAGATGGCGGCGATCGTTTATATCCTCCATGACCCAGTTACCTGTGGTTTTAATGAAAACGATCTGTGTAAAGTTGAGAAATCATTTTTCATTTGCTTTAATGCAAGTTTTTAGTACATAAGCATTTTCACAACATGTCAAGGCCAAGTTTCCACACCACCGATCTCTTTAAAGCTAATTGACGCTTTATTTTATAAGTCGGAGAATTTGATCAGAACTGATCTAAGACAATAAATCCTAAACATTTACATTCAATAAACATATTTCTTTGGAGGGAAATATTTAAAAACAGTAAAATTACAAGCGAAATGCTGGAAATTCTGCTGCAGAAAAAGATGGAAATCATACATGTTTGCAAATTAAATCACATGCCGGATGATGTCACGCACAGTGAGCCAATCGTGCATCACTTACCGCCCCAGCAGACACATGCAGAATGTAAACACATCAACAATTAGAATGAATTACGGCAAAGAAGCTGTTTTCAATAAAAAATAATCTGTAGCAATGGAAAGAATAAAGATCACTCATAACAGGTTAGGCGAAAATTTGATGCATTACAAACTAATAAATACAAAAACTCGATTCGACACATCAAACTTTACCAAGTTTGCTGTTGGTTTGCATCGAAAGAACCGGACCCTACAATACATGTTTGTCAAGCAGCATACACCTTGATGATGAACATTTCCTCAGTTCACGAGAGAAGATCATTGTGCAGGCTGTACGTGGACTCTACGTGCAGAGATCAGATGCGGCTAGTAGATTTTTACCATGCCGCGTATCGCACTGATTAGGTGATATGAGTCGTAGACTCCGCGGATAATTCAGCTCTCTTGAGACTCAGACTTTACTCTAGAACTGGGGATAGGAATAATGCCGATATTCTTGCAAAATGAATTCTTGCCGCTTAGAGCGAGAGGAATAAGCAAAAATCATGTAAGCTGTACTGTATAGAATGTTTTGTCCACACTTCAAGAGCTTTATAGTTGTCCGTTTTTGTGTGCTTTTGTCCATCATTATGTGGTTTTTGCAGAAAGAACATATTTCAGAGATTGTTTCTTTTAGTATATTTTGTCCACACTTTAAGAGCTATATCATTGTCCAGTTTTGTGTGGTTTTGTCCATAATTATGTGGTTTTTGCAGAAAGAACTTACTTTTCTTTTAGTGTATTTTGTCCACACTTTAAGAGCTATATGCATTGTCCAGTTTTGTGTGTTTTATGTCCATCATTGTGGGTTTTTTTGCAGAAAGAATATACCGAAGGGTTTGTTTCTCTTAGTACATGACTGTATATAATATTTTGTCCACACTTTAAGAGCTTTATCATTGTCCAGTTTTGTGTGATTTTGTCCATCATTATGTGGTATTGCAGAAAGAACTTACTTCAGGGTTTGTTTCTCTAAGTATATTTTTTACACACTCTTAAGAGCTACACTGAGCGGCTTTAAAAACACAACAAATGCAAATTGAAGAAAAAAATATATAGGATCTGACACGAGTTCGTTTTAGATAAGCTTTTCTTAACCCTTTCCCTCATACGACAATTCTGCAGCAGACGACTTTGAACAGTTTTTGTCAACAAATAGAAAATCTCTATAATTGAATGGATAACCTATGACTTAAAGTGGAAAACTTTGTGACAAAAGTAGAAATCGCATGTTTTGTGCAATTTCTTCGTTTTTCATTATGTTTTCAGAAAGCTGTCTGCTACAGAGGCGTCAGAAAGCGTCTATATAAAGGAAAGGGTTAAACGAGTCTAGAAAAAATGTGATTATGCGAGCCTCTGGCGAGAGAGCTGTGTTGTTCTTAGACAATTCTTGTTTTTAGCTCACCAATGCACAAATTGCAAGATGAGCTTTTGTGATCACTCACCGTCCGTCGTCCGTCGTCGTCGTCGTCCGTCCACATTTCCTACAAACGACTTCTCCTCCTAAACCAATTACCCAAATTCAAAATAACTGTACAGGAATGTTCATTGGGTGGATCTCTTTCAAACTTGTTCAAAGAATTCTATTCCATGCAGAACTTTGGTTGCCACGGCACCAAAAAAGGGGAAATTAACCAAAACTTAAAAAATCTTCTTGTCTGAAAGTAGAAGGCCCATGCCTTTGATATTTGGTATGTAGCATCATCTAGTGAACCTCTACAAAGATTGTTCAAATTATAGCCCTGGGGTCAAAAATGACCCCTCCCCGGGGGTCACTTGTTTTTCATAGACTCATATAGGGAAAAAACTTAAAAAATCTTCTTGTCTGAAAGTAGAAGGCCCATGCCTTTGATATTTGGTATGTAGCATCATCTAGTGAACCTCTACAAAGATTGTTCAAATTATAGCCCTGGGGTCACTTGTTTTTCATAGACTCATATAGGGAAAAACTTAAAAAATATTCTTGTCTGAAAGTAGTAAGCCCATGCCTTTGATATTTGGTATGTAGCATCATCTAGTGAACCTCTACCAAGATTGTTCAAATTATAGCCCTGGGGTCAAAAATTACCCCTCCCCAGGGGGTCACTTGTTTTTCATAGACTGATATAGGGAAAAAACTTAAAAAATCTTCTTGTCTGAAAGTAGAAGGCCCATGCTTTTGATATTTAGTATGTAGCATCATCTAGTGAACCTTTACCAAGATTGTTCAAATTATAGCCCTGGGGTCAAAAATGACCCCTCCCCGGGGGTCACTTGTTTTTCATAGACTCATATAGGGAAAAAACTTAAAAAATCTTCTTGTCTGAAAGTAGAAGGCCCATGCCTTTGATATTTAGTATGTAGCATCATTTAGTTAACCTTTACCTAGATTGTTAAAATTATAGCCCTGGGGTCAAAAATGACCCCTCCCCGGGGGTCACTTGTTTTTCAAAGACTCATATAGGGGAAAGAACACTGAAAACTTTTTAAGTTTGATTAAATAAGGTGAGCGATATAGGACCATCATGGTCCTCTTGTTATAGACACTGTATTCTGTATTTCCAGATGCCTTGCAGAAAAAGCCTGATCTGTTGAAGGCATTTAAAAGTGATATGGAATGGGCAACCAGAGAAAATTGCCAAGGTCCAAAGAGGAAAAAGAGGAAAAGGAGAAAAAAAGAAGGTAGAGGTATTGATTCTTTACTTCAACCAACAATATTTAGCACAGATATTGCTTAAGTTATGGACCTGAAAGTTTATAGATCTTCTTATTAAGCACAACCATATTAGGCATTGCAAATAGCTTTGTCAAAATAAGACGCCAAGTTAGATCAGACACAGAGTAAGTATCTCGGTGTCTGATCTGGATCCAAGGCGTTTGCCAATAGTTCAATAGTTCTGCCAAAGGTGGGGTTTCCAAACTATGATAAAATGGCCCACACTTTGATTGACTAGGACAAGGTAATAAAACAGAAATTATAGTATTAAAATGTTGATATGGGGTCACAGTGGCTCTGAAGAACCCCCCATTTTTGAAAGAAGGGTACTAAACGAAAACTACCCTCAAATTAGCCAGACCTCAAGGTATACACATTTCTTTTAACTAAATGGAAATGAGAGATTGTAGGTGTATGTTCCATATCATTTATACTTTTATAATAAGTACTTAGTTTTGAGACATAGAATATGAAAAAGTGAAACAAATACGGTAAATTTAAGGGAACTGCTAACTTCAGGTTAGCTTTTTAGATCACCTGAGCCAAAGGCTCAAGGTGAGCTATTCTGATCACTTTTTGTCCATCATCCGTCGTCGGTCGTCCGTCGTTAACATTTAGATCATCTCCTCCTTAACCACATGACCAATTTCAACCAAACTTCACAGGAATGTTCCTTTGGTGAACCTCTTTCAAAATTGTTCAAAGATTTAAATTCCATCGAGAACTTTGGTTGCTGCGGCATCAGAAAAGGGAAAATTGCTAAAACTTTAAAAATCTTCTTGTCCAAAAGTACTGGCCTGATTTGAAAATAAATTGACACAAATGTTCCTTGGGTGACCCTCTACCAAGATTGTTGAAATTATTCTGATCCGTTTAAAAACATGGCCGCCAGGGGCGGGGCTTGTTTACATAGACTCGTATAGAGATTTTTTTTTAAAAATCTTCTTGTCTAAAAGTAGATGGCCCAGGTCTTTTATATTTGGTATGTAGCCTCATCTAGTGGACCTCTACCAAGATTGTTCAAATTATAGCCCTGGGGTCAAAAATGACCCCTCCCAGGGGGTCATTTGTTTTACATAGACTCGTATAGGGTAAAAACTTTAAAAATCTTCTTGTCTAAAAGTAGAAGGCCAAGGCCTTTGATATTTGGTATGTAGCTTCATCTAGTGGACCTCTACCAAGATTGTTCAAATTATAGCCCTGGGGTCAAAAATGGCCCCTCCCTTGGGGTCACTGGTTTTACATAGACTTGTATCGGGAAAAAACTTTAAAATTCTTCTTGTCTAAAAGAAGATGGCCAAGGCCTTTGATATTTTGTATGTAGCTTCATCTAGTGGACCTCTTCCAAGATTGTTCAAATTGTAGCCCTGGGGTCAAAAATTACCACTCCCCGGGGGTCAATGGTTTTACATAGACTTGTATCTATAGGGAAAAAACTTTAAAAATCTTCTTGTCTAAAAGTAGAAGGCCAAGGCCTTTGATATTGGGTATGTAGCTTCATGTAGTGGACCTCTACCAATATTGTTCAATTTATAGCCCTGGGGTCAAATGACTCCTCCCAGGGGGGTCACTTATTTTACATAGACTCATATAGGGAAAACACTTTAAAAATCTTCTTGTCTAAAAGGAGAATGCCCAGGTCTTTGGTATTTGGTATGTAGCTTCATCTATTGAACCTCTACCAATCTTGTTCAAATTATAGCCCTGGGGTAAAAAATGGCCCCACCCTGGGGATCACTTGTTTTACATAGACTCGTTTAGGTAAACACTTATTCAGGTGATCGATTTAGGGCCATCTTGGCCCTCTTGTTTATAAGTCACAGTGCTAGTCTAGATTTTATACTTTCATAAAACCAGGCTACAGGCAGGCTGTTTGTAAAGAGAAAGTTTGTAGTTTTGCGTATATAACATATTGCTTTTAATGTTTCCAGGCGAAAAAGTTTGACAGATCCGTCCACATCGGGCATTGCAAGGTCCAAATTGTGCCCGGCAATTCAAACTAGCTGATAACTGATATAATTTGAATTTCCCCCTTCCCATCAGTGTGACAAACATTATCAGACAATGACAAATCTGGTTTCTTTTCAGGTAACACTTGTGAAGCAGCCTTGGCTCCTGTCAACATTCCCGTCTCCATTGACAACATAGATAAGTCAACCTCTGCTCATGACAAAGTAGCTGGCTCATCCCTGGCTCCTGACATACATGGCTCGGCCTTGGCACCTGATAACGTAGACGACTCCTGTCTGGCTCTTGAAAACACAGGTATGGCTAAATCACTTTGTTCAACAAATTGCATGATGAGGGGAAGTCTCCCAGCTGACTAGTGGAAGATCGATGGTTCTACCCAGATGTTTAATTGAGCCCTTATAGACAGTTGGGTATCTGGGGTTTTGCGCCATCTCTAATAAGCCAGGCGTCTCAAAATAACTGCAATACTGTTGACGCGACGTAAAACTGCATACAAAAAAAACAAATTGCATGTGAATGGTATTGATACCTCTTTTAAGGTCTTGACATGCTAAATATTAGAGATGGCAAAGATTATTCGATTGACGTCTGAATATTCGTAAAGCGTTTCATCATTCAAATATTGGATTATTTAATTTAAGAAATTATGAAAAATCAGTTTAACTTTTGTGTATTTTTGTTTTATGTCTAACGGCTCGATCCTGACTAAATTAATCGTTTGATCTACAGAAGCGCCTTATAGTGCCATAATCCCGCTGAATATGGAAAACAATTTGCGCTTCACATTTCCACTAGGCATTTTTAATCACGGTTCCCACCTGGGATTCTGCGGGATCTTTTCTGGTTTTAGGTATCCATATTGTGCCAGGCAATTCAAACTAGCTGACAACTGATAGAATTTGAATTTCCCCCTTCCCATCAGTGTGACAAACATTATCAGACAATGACAAATCTTGTTTCTTTTCAGGTAACACTTGTGAAGCAGCCTTGGCTCCTGTCAACATTCCCGTCTCCATTGACAACATAGATAAGTCAACCTCTGCTCATGACGAAGTAGCTGGCTCATCCCTGGCTCCTGACATACATGGCTCTGCCTTGGCACCTGATAACGTAGACGACTCCTGTCTGGCTCTTGAAAACACAGGTATGGCTAAATCACTTTGTTCAACAAATTGCATGATAAGGGGAAGTCTCCCAGCTGACTTGTGGAAGATCGATGGTTCTACCCAGATGTTTAATTGAGCCCTTATAGACAGTTGGGTATCTGGGGTTTTGCGCCATCTCTAATAAGCCAGGCGTCTCAAAATAACTGCAATACTGTTGACGCGACGTAAAACTGCATACAAAAAAAACAAATTGCATGTGAATGGTATTGATACCTCTTTTAAGGTCTTGACATGCTAAATGTTAGAGATGGCAAAGATTATTCGATTGACGTCTGAATATTCGTAAAGCGTTTCAGCATTCGAAGATTGGATTATTTAATTTAAAAAATTATGAAATATCAGTTTTAACTTTTGTGTATTTTTGTTTTATGTCTAACGGCTCGATCCTGACTAAATTAATCGTTTAATCTACAGAAGCGCCTTATAGTGCCATAATCCTGCTAAATATGGAAAACAATTTGCGCTTCACATTTCCACTAGGCATTTTTTAACACGGTTCCCACCTGGGATTCTGCGGGATCTTTTCTGGTTTAAGGTATCCATATTGTGCCAGGCAATTCAAACTAGCTGATAACTGATAGAATTTGAATTTCCCCTTTCCCATCAGTGTGACAAACATTATCAGACAATGACAAATCTGGTTTCTTTTCAGGTAACACTTGTGAAGCAGCCTTGGCTCCTGTCAACATTCCCGTCTCCATTGACAACATAGATAAGTCAACCTCTGCTCATGGCGAAGTAGCTGGCTCATCCCTGGCTCCTGACATACATGGCTCGGCCTTGGCACCTGATAACGTAGACGACTCCTGTCTGGCTCTTGAAAACACAGGTATGGCTAAATCACTTTGTTCAACAAATTGCATGATGAGGGGAAGTCTCCCAGCTGACTAGTGGAAGATCGATGGTTCTACCCAGATGTTTAATTGAGCCCTTATAGACAGTTGGGTATCTGGGGTTTTGCGCCATCTCTAATAAGCCAGGCGTCTCAAAATAACTGCAATACTGTTGACGCGACGTAAAACCGCATACAAAAAAAACAAATTGCATGTGAATGGTATTGATACCTCTTTTAAGGTCTTGACATGCTAAATGTTAGAGATGGCAAAGATTATTCGATTGTCGTCTGAATATTCGTAAAGCCTTTCAGCATTCGAAGATTGGATTATTTAATTTAAAAAATTATGAAATATCAGTTTTAACTTTAATGTATTTTTGTTTTATGTCTAACGGCTCGATCCTGACTAAATTAATCGTTTGATCTACAGAAGCGCCTTATAGTGCCATAATCCTGCTAAATATGGAAAACAATTTGCGCTTCACATTTCCACTAGGCATTTATTAACACTGTTCCCACCTGGGATTCTGCGGGATCTTTTCTGGTTTTAGGTATCCATATTGTGCCAGGCAATTCAAACTAGCTGATAACTGATAGAATTTGAATTTCCCCCTTCCCATCAGTGTGACAAACATTATCAGACAATGACAAATCTGGTTTCTTTTCAGGTAACACTTGTGAAGCAGCCTTGGCTCCTATGAACATTCCCGTCTCCATTGACAACATAGATAAGTCAACCTCTGCTCATGACGAAGTAGATGGCTCATCCCTGGCTCCTGACATACATAGCTCGGCCTTGGCACCTGATAACGTAGACGACTCCTGTCTGGCTCTTGAAAACAAAGGTATGGCTAAATCACTTTGTTCAACAAATTGCATGATGAGGGTGTATGAATCACATTTAGTGATAGCTCTAGTTTTATAATGGTCTTTTGGATATTTGGTTTCTTATCCTATATCAGGATAGTATTGCAAAAAAACTCGTCAGGAGTTTACCGCAATACTATCAAGCTTTATTAGACGGCCAGCTGTCTTACAGGATCGCTGTCATTCATTTTGTAGTGTCGGATTAGAGAGGCATTTACTGGACAAAAACAATATTTCACATAAAGTGGTATTTATGACAAATTGTTGACAAACAGCATGCTAATTAGCCTCCAGGTATAGATTTACACTGGTCAGTTAGGTTGTGCCTCCAGACCATGTGTAATTGGTTAAATGCTGTTGTAGAACAGAATAGAATTCATTCAAAATATCTGATCTACGATATTGTTTAAGCAAACAGAGTAGCTAGACATAGGTGCTCTTATGTTATCAGACAACAACAAATCTTGTTTCATTTCAGGTAACACTTGTGAAGCAGCCTTGGCTCCAGTCAATGCTTATATGGAACATATAACAGAGTATGACAATGAGATCGAAACAGATGACTCATTGACTGACCCAGACTATAAAATGAGTGACTCGGCTGATTCTTCGGATTCTTCTGTATCGTTTGTGTACCCTATGTTGGAAGAGACTGATGAATTAAACATGGTGAATACTGTCAATTCAGACTTTGATGAAGCAATTCCGGACACTGCAGTTGACACTGCATTAGAAGAGACCAGTGAATCGGTCAACAGAAACAATATTAGTTCCAATCTAACTGCAGTAAGTCCGGACACAGCCTGTGAAAGTCCTTATTTAAGACAGTTAAGCAATGATGATATTCAAAGATGTGTAAAATGTCCAAAAATTTACACAAAACGGTTCATTAAATCATCCAATGAAAAATCCAAAAGTGGAAGAAACTATGACACAGTGCATTCTTGTTTTTACTGCAGAAAACTGATGAGCAATATTCAAACACACCTTTTAAACAAGCACTACAATGAAGATGATGTGTTACAAGTGAAAGAGTTACAGAAGAGGATAAAGATGGTGCAAACTGAACAAGACAAAGAGAAAATTCGTAGTCTGATAAAGAGGAAACAAACCTTGTTGAGGAACAAGGGAGATGACAGACATAATAACAATGTTTGCAAAATGAGAGAAGGCGAGCTTTTAATTGCAAGGAGGAGGACAGGTGATTTTAACTCCTTACTGTATGGTGGATGTCCAGGATGTCTTGAGTGGATGGTGCTGAAGGAAAATTACACCAAACATAAAAGACATTGTCCAGCTGAAGGAAAAACATCTATGTCATCTGCTGTTTTGCAGTCGATGATTTTCAAAGGACAAATAGGATCAAATGCCTCGCCCCAGCTGAATGAAGTGTTTAAGTCTATGAAAAAGGATGACATTTCAATGATAGCGTTAAAAGACAATTTGATCATTGCTCTTGGGGAAATGCATTTCTTTAGTAGTTATGGTAATAAACTTAAAAGAAACAATTATGCCAGCTTTAGAATGCGCTTAGGTGCACGTTTGCTGAAGTTATTGAGGGAGGAAATTTGTGACAAAGAGTGTTCCATGTCAGATTGTATGATCGTTGAAAACTTTGATAGATTTGCAAAATGTGCTTTATTAGCATGTGGAAGAAACAACGATGAAGAGTTGGAACACCCTAGTGTGGCATTGAAACTGAGCGATGATGTTAGCAAAATGGTAGCAGCAAAGATTGCATATGCCTCAAAATCAAGGAACAAGGTCGATATGGAAGAGGGACAACTGTTTGCAAGTGTCCTGGCCAGGGAGTGGAAACTGAAAGTGAAAAAGCAAGCTACTCTTCTTCTTCAAGAGAGACAATTCAATAAGAACATTGCTTTACCTCATCCAGAAGATATTGCTAATTTAGCAAATTATCTGATCAGCAGTTTGAACTCTTTAAACTTCGACAGCAACATTGAAACTTACAGACGCGTTGTCCTTCTTACAGAAGCCCGCCTCCTGTTATACAACAGGCGCAGACCTGGCGAACTGTCGGCGTTAGAGTAAGCATTTACTTTTAAAATCCCACTAAATTGAACAAGTTCTGTCTCAGATTCAAGTTTTTTGCGCCCACATTTAGGTGGGGGGTGCATATAGATTTGATCTTGTCTGTCCGTACTTCTTTCCTTCCTTCCGTCCCGCTTTATATAAGTAAGAAAGTTGGATATAACTTATAAGTGAAAGTAGATGTTTAGCACTGGTTCTACTCAGAAAACCATCGTTGGACAAACAGCCTGCCTGTATATAATTAAAAACTATAAAAAATGGTGTTTAACCAAACATGCCAACATGTACAACAGTGACATATAGGATCTGACACAAGTTGTTGTTTGAGATAAGCTTTTCTTAAACAAGTTTAGAAAAAATGTTATTAAGCAAGCCTCTGGCGAGTTTAATAACATTTTATTGTAGATGAGTTTAAGAAAAGCTTATCTCAAACGACAACGAGTATCAGATTCTTTTTATTGCATATTTAAAGACATGCGCGCGCAATTAAAAATCTTAAAAAAACTGAACTCATTGTTTGCTTAATTATTAGGTTATTAGACTAAACTGCTTCCCTACGAATACTAAATAACCAAAATTTCAACTAAAAATGAATTCCTAACATATTTTGGACTTGATGAAAAACAGTGCATATTCTGATCCGAACTCTCATCTAGAAGCTTCTGATCAGATTCTACACTTTTTTCTGAAAGCCTGATATACTCTGTTATCTGCATGCAATGCGTTGAAAATGATATGAATAGAAATATTTAGTTGTTTACACATGTGAAAAGGAACTTGGGTGATTATGTGGCAGTTTCAACATACTAGAATACTGTATATGATTATAATGAATGATAGAAATTTCATTTCTACAAATTTTCCGGGGGGGAAACCCCATAGAGTATATCTCCCTTTTGTTGGTATATATTTTGAAAACGAGCATGGTGACACCAATTTTCTTGACATTTTCTGATAGTATATGGCATTCACTTAATAAATCTAAAGTTTGAAGAATTGTTTATGATCAGTTTTCAAATTATTCACATTTATATGCAAATATATTCAGAAAATCAGATATTTTCTAGCCCTAGTTTATATATATTTTTGCCGTTTTTTGCTTACTTTCTGTAAATTCTCTGTTTTTAGCTCGACTATTCGAAAAATAAGGAGTTACAGAGATAACTTTTGTAGTTTTGGACTGGAGATGAAGCAACAGTGACTTTAAAGTTTGGGCCTTTAACCTGTAGGCAATAGTGGAAATGTAGTGCATAATATGCACAATATCTGCTTGTGGTGACCAACCAGCTCACCATTTATTTATAAACTTCCATGGCCAAAGCATTCTACAGTAATTAAGCATAAACAATTTTCAGCTGATTGTTACTGTTACCTTTCAACGCAATGTCACTGTGAACTTGACCTAATACGTACTGATCTCAAAAGCAATAGCGGTCTTTTACTACGCATGGTCGACCAGCATACCAAGTATGGAGTTCCCCGTCCCAAGCATTCTTCAGTTATTGAATGGAAACAATATTTAACAGCACAAGGTCACCATGACCTTGACCTTTGACCTTCTGATATACAAATCAGTAGGGGTCATGAACTGGTCATGACTAATCTGCATACTAAGTATGAGGTTCCTACGCCTAAGCGTTTTTCAGTTATTGAATAGAAACAAGTGGGACAGATGGACGGATGGACAGAAACCTTTTTTTAGGTAAAGGTGTCATGACCGTCCTGTATACCAAGTATGCATTTCCTGGGACCAAACATTCAGTTTGAGCAGAAACCATTTTTTCCGCTGAAGGTTACAATGACCTTGACATTTGACCTAGTGACCTTAAAATGAAAAGGGGTCCTTTGCTGGTGGTGACCAACCTGCACACCAAGTTTTGAGTTCCTTGGCCCCAAGCAAAAACAATATTTCAGCTCACTGTTACTGCAACCTTTCAAGCTCAAGATCACTTTGACCTTTACTTAAGACGTACTGATATCAAAATCAATAGGGGTCTTCTACTTGGCATGGCCAACCTGCATACCAAGTATTGAGTTCCTTGATCTAAGTATTCTTCAGTTATTGAGGGGAAACAATTTTTTTATCTCACATGACCTCGACCTGACCTCGACCTTCTGACATTAAAATCATCTACTAGTAATGACTAACCTGCACACAAAGGAAGCTCCTAAGCCCAAGCATTCTTCAGTTATTGAGCGGAAACAAGATGGAAGGACGGAACGGGCAAAAACAATATGTCACCCCTATGAAAGGAGGAGACATAATCATTTTATCGAAATAAATTAAGGATAGCGAAAATTGTGCCAACCAAATGACAGGAAAAGTTACTTTTACTCTAAATTCGAGAAATGAACTCAATGTTTTATTAAAACATAAAATAATTTTAAGATTGTTATAGACGATATATGTAAAATTATACTGAACATATAAAAGATGGTGGAATTTGCTTAGAACATATTTTAAATGTTTAAATTGATAATGTTATTTATTTACCTGGAATGGAAAGTCCATAGCCAGCCTTCTTTTTTTCCCGTTGGGCTACATCTTTTGGTCTTTTTATGAACTCATGATGGCGAATGTGCTCACTCTCCAAGCTGAAGTTTATGGACATATATCTAAACAAAAGTTTTAGCATATCATATATATGTGTACATGATAACCAGAACTAAAACGGAGTGCTCCCCGTAGGATGTGTGTCGTCGACTGGCTCATTGTCAGAAAATGTAATGTTTATACAATAAAAGGCAATACATATGAAACAATATTTTTTTATCGAGTACAAGAAAATTCTTTAAGAAATGGAATATTAAATATTTTAGGCGGACATAAGTTAAAATTTTGTTGACGATTCAATGTTAAAAGGGGTACATCTTTGTCAGAAATATAATCTGCAGTGCTGATTTAAACACTTTTCTTAAGTTTTAATCTATTCCCTACAGCAGAAAAAAATGTATTTAAAAGTCATACAAAGCATATGATAGACAGACATTTGATTAGTGTAACATTGGGCATAACTCTGATATAATAAAATGGAGATATCGCTTTTTTTGTGTATCAATCATGTTTATTTGAACATTTGTATGAATTTCCAAGGATATAGTAGTAGATTTTTTTATGAAGTTATATGAAGTGTGATGGACAGACAGCATGACGCCATACAAATGAAAAATTAATCCCTAAGTGTCTGCCATGCTACGCAGGCGACACAATAAAGTGGAATTGTACTGAAAATGCCTGCTTGCTGCACACTTCTTCTTTATTGAAGCTTAATAGGATGTTCCCTATGTTGTCCTTTTACAAAAAAATGTTCGCAAAAAATATGGAAAACTTAAACTGCTGTTGCTTCAAAATGAGGAGGAAAAGCCATAGCTTATATCATCATTTGGTTCAGTAGTACTGACCTGCTAACAAGTATTGATAATTTTTAATACATGTCTGTCCGGGAGTGAGCTTTACTTTATACAGATGAAAGTAAGAAGCCTGTCTCAGAAATTACCATCTTGAAGATCCTATTAATTGGAAGCCTTTGTTGTAACTGACCTATTTCAACACATAAAATACATTAATAAAAGCATAACTTATAATACATTTCTTACTTCAGGAAGATGAAACCTACACCGTAATGGTGAAAGCAGATTCAGTGTCAATTAAGTATATCTACTTGCAGGATGGGTCTTCACCCAAGGCAAAGGTCAGCCTTTGGAGGGACATGGCAAAAGCAACGACGTACCGGGTTGGGGATTATGTCAAGTTGACAGATGTCGTTGTCAATCTTTTTAGAAATGAAACCTCTTTCAACTCAACAGGGAAATCCACAATGGAAGTAAGATCCGTTTCATAACTTTCCTCAATATGTTAACCATTTAATTATTATATAATAGTGAATTGAAGAATACATCCAAATGGCAAACCCTTTATAATAAAGTTGCAATGCAAAAATACAAAAAAAAATGGGAATTATGTCAAGTTGACAGATGTAGTTGTTAACCTATTTAAAATGAAATGTAGTTTAATTCTACAGGAAATCTACAATAGAGGAAAGATCCTTTTTCATAATTTTCCTCAATATGTTAACCATTCATTTGTTTGTTATATAATAGTGAATCTAAAAGGCATCAAAATGGCAAACCATTCATAGAAAAGTTACAATGCAAAAATAACTGATAAATTCTTGCAAACATACAATAAAAAACATGGAATTCTAGAAACTATAGATGTGCTTTTGTAAAATTACTTGATGTAGACTGTCGGCAAAAGCATTATTTTTATATGTTTAATGAGGTATATCTGTTGAGTGGTCAGATTACACATATCCATGCATGCTTATTATTCAATGTTAATTGGAATGGGTATGACTGATTATTGATGTAAAACGTGTCCTTTGTGCAATTTAAAGCTGTACGGCCCTTGTTAGTATGGATGTGCCGGAATTGATGCTTAACAAAGCATATGATTAGATTCTTTTATTGTTAAATATAATATATTATATACTCATGATAAAATATAGAGATTTCCCATCTTGAGAAAACATGATTGTATTTATGAAAACTAATTTAGCGTTTTGTGGAACCTTTCATTAAGCACATGTACATTTCAAGTGAAGTTAATAACATATCGATCCCAGAGCGCTATAATTATACTTGACATGGTTCTGCAACTGAATTAAGCTTTGAAAACAATGTTAGCTATGAAGAAAATAGTTGCTCTACTGATAACGTTTTTAAACCTCTTTTCGGCAACGATACCAGTTCATAACATGTGTGTCTGACCACTAATGCTTAAAATTAAACGGTATACAGTCAATCTTTCATTTTGACTTTGTAAAGTTACTATTCGTTATATTTTCTTAACTGCACATGCATCGTACCATTATATAAACGGAATTAAAGACCGTAACAATTTAAAAGCATATTTAACGAAACAATGGTTCAAATGCACAGAGTTAAGTTTTCTGAATGAAAATGAGGTGGGCTTTTCTAAATGTATTTGTGGTTATTATTTGACCATAAGTAAAATGGATAAACATATCAACTCATTTTCAAAGCGATATTTAACTCACATAAACCCCTGGCATAAGAACAGGTTTTTGTGTCGTTGTAATTCTTAAACAGTTCATGCACCTTAGAAGCATTTTCTTTATTTGGTTATTCCATATAATACTTGATTCCCACTAATATTCTGTGGTATTGTTATCGTTACAGAAACATAAAGATCATGATTTCTCCAATCAAAGATGATTATTCAGGACAGCAAGAAGAAAGGCTGCACATCCAGAATGATAATCAAAACAATTATCAAATTTTCTGATTAAAATGTAATATAACGCATTTAATACACCTTTCAACTCAACTGAAATAATTTTATTAAGCATGTCGACACTAAATCTGCCATTGTCTATACAAACTAATTACAAAATGGTATTTGATACGAGTTGAACATGTACTAAAAACATGACTACAAAATATCATCACATGTATAACACAACTATTCATATATACATTGTCACATAATTATTATTAGTATATACTCTGAAGAAATAATGTTCAACCCACTAATGATTAATTTGTCCTTAATTTGTGTTCATTAAGCCTTTCTGTAGTTTATACTACAATTTAGTCTTCAAGTTCAATGCCTCGTCTGAATTCTTCAATAGACTACCATAATTATTTTATTGTTTGAACAGGTATCAAATATAGCTTGTAAATCCGCAAGAAGTCGTCTCATTGGTAAATTACGAAGTGAATTTTCGCCACAAACAGCGCAAGAGTTACATCTTATGCTAAGAATGACTGGAAAACACGAACATCATGTCACAGGAGAGGTTTGTAGGGTTTCGTTATTCACTTAAGAATTTAATGTGGCTTCTAATTATTCACTGAACCTTTGTTCATTTAAGTTCCAAATTACCAAATATATCCGCGACCCAGACACCCCGTAAAACCCCTGAATTTTACTTGTCTGCATTGTATATGTTAGCGTGAGTTTTCTAACTTACTTTACTTACTGTTGGCTTCTAATACCATGCCATCACGCAAATTTCTTCTCCCAAATATTAAGTGTCTGAAAGGCCTAACTTACCAAATAGGTATTAAACATCAAATGAGTCAGTGCTTGAAAAAAAGGTACAAGTTAGCTTTTGTGAACAGTATAGATCCAGATCAGCCTGTGTACCTGCACAGTCTGATATAAATCAAGATGACATGAACCTACACTGTTCAGAAATGCCAACTTGTTCCTTCGCATATGCACTAGCTCAAATTGTATTTAATATTCAATGTATGCATGCCTACATGGTTAAATGCGTGTTTCTACCTTTTAGGATGCAGATTTTTCACAGCCTGTAGACCAAGAGGTAATCGGGTACATACACTCTCTTATAGAAGATGGAATTCAAAGTGTGAATGACGTGGAAAGTCGGGTCAAGGAGTTTTCCCGTTCACGGTCTAACCGATATTCTAACCAAAAGTACAACCCGAACAGGAAACAGATATACAATATCATGTATAACAAGAAAAATAAGATTGGGTAATATTTAAAACGTCCTTCACCTTTGAAATAATAGAACTGTCCAAAAGTGTTACTTTAAGCGTTCTTCGTCGAACCGGTATGTGGGTCGTTTTTATTATTAGTAGTTATGCTTTAATTGCTTAACAAACAAGTGCGAGATGTACTTTAAGAGATGTGGATAATGGAAGTGGTTGAAGGCGGTGTGAGGGTTGGGGGTATGGGGGAGTGGGGGTAACAACCCGTTAGGCATCATGCACGATTTATTACAACCATTTACATAGAACAACAATATTAGTAATACGTCCATTTATAGTTTGTATCAGTCTTTTAGGATCTGACCAGATGATATTAATATAAACAATTCAAAGATAATCAACGGTGATCCCCTAAACAGCCTGTATATATAGTCATCATTTCGTGCTCTAACGACTCGCACAACACAATTAACTCAAATTGACAAACAAACTGTCATATTTAAGTTCCAATTAATCCCCCAACATCTACTGTAGTCATTATCATAATGTTTCAAATGTAACCAAATGTCAACTTTAGCAAATTAGTATTGAGGTGCATGCCGTTCTGAATTTAATGCTGAACACATTTTGAAACATAAACTAGTAACATTATATCGATTTCGTTTTTCTGCATTCCTAGATATGTAAAAGATGAACTCGTCTCACTTGGATTATATGTCGAAGAAATAAACGAAACTAAGAGCGGGGGATAACGTATTTTTCAGACCTCCGTAAGTATAACTTAAATGACATACTTAACACAAACACACAACGAAACACACTTCGTGTGGATTCAAGTATAAAGCGGAAGGAAATTATATCTCAGAAGTGGCTTATTAAATAAAGATACAATTTCAATTTAATATACATGTACATTTATATATTCTCATTCCGTTTATAAATAATGCTAGTTTTAAGCATAACTAACTTTCAAAAATACTTACGTCAATATCGACATAATTGTGTGACAATCATCCTCGGGCATTTACATGAACATTCTTATATGTCTCCTACAAATAATAAACACATAACAAGGATACTCTGACATAAGTCTTAAACATGTACCCAATCCTGCGAATGCTTTTTTAAACAGAATAGAAAATACTAGTCAAATAACTGTTTTTATCTTGCAATGAGCACAGTATCGGATATGTAACGGGTGTTGAATAAACTAAATGTTTACACATCAGTTATTTTTAGAAATGACCTGATCGCCGGAACTACTTTTCTAAATATAGATATGTTGATAGTAAAGTTGTTTTTGTAAACAAATCGGGAATCGCAACAATGATTAATAAACAAATGCAAATAAAATCACGATATGATATTTTAATTAAAATATATACAAAATGATATACAACATTACAAATTAGTCCATTAAAACAATTAAAAGAATTATATTTCACAGAAAGTATTGTGTTTTTTTATGCTTCACACCCTTCGACTGTTTACCACTTTTAGCAGACGATACATTTTGTCAATAATAAATAATGTCATCGTTCGGAAATTTCAATCTGTCCCTACCGGATTTCCTCAGTTTAGACGTTTTAGACGAAACAAAGGAAAATTGCGACGGGTATGTTGATTTAAACATAGATACGTCAATGTTTGACGAGGAAATGGAAACACCTCAGCCTAAAATACAGATGCCAACTCCCTCAACCACTGACACCAAGATCATTTCTGAACATGTTCAATCTTTACCTGGCCGCGACGATGTTCAACAATTCATAAACGACCAAGAAAATAAAAACACTATGAAAAAAACATTGTCTGATATCAAGAAGTTGGATAAATTCATGGCAGAAAGAGGTGAGAAGAGAAAATTACACACCATTCCAATGGAAGAACTTGACCAGCACATTGCATCTTTCATTATGACTATAAAAAAGCCTGATGGAGAAGATTATGAACCCACTTCCATAAGGAACATGATTTCCAGCTTTGACAGAAAGCTTGGTCGACAGGGATATGCATACAGAATCATCTCTACTACAACAAATGCTTTTAATCTGACAAGAGAAACCCTTAAGGTAAGTTAACCCTTTCCCCACATACAACAAATCTGCAGAAATTTTTCTTTTGCCACAATGTTTTCAAAAGTCATCTGCTGCAGAGGCCTCAGAAATCGTCTTTATGTGGGAAATGTTAAATCTTACAAAATATTGTAAGAGGATTCCATTGAGTAACCACAATACTGCATAACTGGGTTACAATAATAATACAATTAATGTCCTTTTAGCTCTTTTTAACATACAAACAATTTGAAACATCTTTTCAGAAATATTACAAATCTCTTTAACCCTTTCCCACATACAACAAATATGCAGCCGACAACTTTGAAAACATGTCGACAAAAAATGATTAATTTCTGTATCTATGAAAGAATAACTATTGAATGGAGTTGAAAAGACAGTGGCAAACGGAGAAATTGCTCATTATAAGCAAGTTCTCCTTTTGTCACAATGTATTCAAAAGTCGTCTGCTATAGAGGCGTTAAAAAGCATTTGTATGCTGGAAAGGGTTAAAGAAATGTTAACTATTGACAAGAGCCAAAATAAACAACTTCTGATTATGCCACAATATTTTCCAAGATCTCTGCTGGAAATCTATCTGTAAGTGTGAAAATGCTATTAAAAGGATATATGATTTTAAAAGCGGAACCAATTTTCAAACTGTGACCCTGTACTAATTAAGAGTAATTTGCGTTGAAATCCTTTTAGGAAAAGAAAAATTGAAGCATTTGAATTGTTTTTTGATACCGAGTAGAAAAATAGAGAGATATCTTGTTTTGAGAAATTTCTAAATTTTTCTGCAATTATTATATTAGGCATCTGCATCAAAAGTGAGTTATCACAGTTTTATCTTGGAAACAGTTTAACCCTTTCCCTCATATAGACGCTTTCTGACGCCTCTGCAGCAGATGGCTTTTTGAAAACATAGTGACAAAAGAAGAAATTGCACAAAACGTGCATTTTTTCCTTTTTCCACTATGTTTTCCACTTTTAGTCATAGGTAATCCATCTAGTTATACAGATTTTCCATTTTTTGACAAAATATGTTCAAAGTCGTCTGCTGCAGATTTGTTGTATGAGGGAAAGGGTTAACATGTTTATTGATAGACTCTGATCATAATCATTTAATGATTACATACCCTGCAACAAATATTCCTGATTACTTTTGAATAAAACACTTTTTTATCTGCTGTATACTTATAAAAACTTAGAACTGTAGTCGCAAAAATCCACAGTATTAAATATGAATATATTTAGAGTTTATTTTCAATATTTTCTTTTCATTATTCCGGAGTGTAGGCCAAGCTAAAGTTGCTGAAGAAGAACGGTAAAGGAAACCGACCAAAAGAAGCTGAGGCTCTCTCTGATGATGACATAAATGTCTTGTATGAAAAAGAACTACTGGGGACATCAACACCTGCTTCATTGATTAACACACTTTGGTTAAATAACTGTCTTCATTTTGGAATGAGAGGCATAACAGAGCATTATGAGTTACGGTAAGCCTCCTTTGTCCTTTCTGTTGCACCAAACTACAAGTAATTCCGACCTGTTTGTAATAAACTGCTGGAAATGATCCGAAACTTCAATTTAAACTTGATATTGCCCAATAATGGAAAGATGACTGGCAGGCGAATGATGTAACATACTGGTTATCTGTCATCAAACATAGGTACCCGATGTATTCTGTATTAGCATATTCTGGTGGAGTAGAAATAGATTTGTAGTTCTATGGTTCTACCTGAAATTAGACAAAAAAGTACAAGTAAAATTGTGTATAAAAATTATTTTTTAATTTCATACATGCCAAAAATCTTCATTATCGAAATTTCTTGTCTGCTTTGAAAGTACCCATAAAACGTTGACAATTGAAAGTGTAATATTGGTCGAGACGTGTGGGAAGGGTAGCCAGTAATTTCGTAAATTTCTATGTAATCGTTCGTGAACTACCCATCATTCTGTTTCAGATAAATTCATATTAATCATATACAATGTATGAAATATCTTTATAAAATGTATTTCAGACATTCCGATAACATATTCAGGTTGTTTAAAAACTGTTATTAGAAAATTTAACCACTTTAACTATTTAATTCGAGCATGATTTCCGAATTATGTTGGATTATCACACTTCAAACATGCAACAGAACAAAAATATTTGCAACAAATATGTAGTCCATATTTTATCAGATTAATCACTTTTTATTCCATAAAAGAAATATATGCACAGTGAATTGTTATTCAGATCATTTATTAATGATGTATATTATTTCTACCAATCTATCTAAACCAGAATGGCTAAAAAAACAAACAGTTACGAAATGACTTGCATAAGGTTACAAAATAACTAAAAATATAGAGGTGACGAGATTACCGAATTACGAAATGACTTAAATGCATGGGAAGAGGATTTTTGTTATCAACTTTACCCTGTTTTTGTTTTCATCTGTATCAGGGTAAGGCTCAATAAAAAAAATCAATTATTCAACAAAAGTGTTGTTCACATTATCTCCATGATTCCAGGTGGGGAGATGTGGTTCTGACACATTATGGTGAAGAGGATTACTTATTGCTGAATGAAAGACAGACAAAAACTAGAACTGGGGAAAATACATCGGATGTGAGGAAAGCAAAACGCAAGATATACTCTTTACCAAATTCAGACAGAGACCCAATTGCAGCATATAAACTGTATGCCTCAAAGAGGCCATCACATTTCAGCTCCCCGGATTCCCCCTTTTATTTAGCCCCAAGGACAGTGTCTGTTTCCTCAGATTCTGACCAGTGGTTTCTGCGGCAGAGAATTGGTGTGAGGAAAATATCTGCACTTATGAAAGACATGTGTGAAAAAGCAGGGCTAGCTGGAAAAAGACTAACCAATCACTCTGCCCGGAAACACCTGGTACAGAAACTGAGGGATAACAACGTTCCACCCACAGATATAATGCAAATAACAGGCCATAAAAATATTCAATCAGTCATGAATTATTCTACCATTTCCCTAGCAAATCAAAAACAAGAGGGCCATGATGGCCCTGGAATCGCTCACCTGATTTTTTTTTTTTTACTTTAACTATATAAGCCCCATGGCGGCCATAGTTTCTGACCAATCAACTTGGCTTGAAGGAATTGGCTGATAGAGGGTCAGTCACCCTTGGAACATTTCTATAATTTTTTTTGATAATCGGCCTGACACTTTTGGAGGAGAAGATTTTTTAAGTTTTCACTATAGCCATATAATGCAAAATAGCCCTGCCCACTGGCAGCCATGTTTTTTTACAATTCAACACGGCTTGAAGGAATCTGAAAGTGGGTCATCCAAGGAACATTTCTACAAAATTATTTGAAAATCGGCCTGACACTTTTGGAGAAGAAGATTTTTTAAGTTTTCACTATAGCCATATAAGGCAAAATAGCCCTGCCCCCCTGGTGGCCATGTTTTTTTACCAATCAACATGGCTTGAAGGAATCTGAAAGTGGGTCACTTAAGGAACATTTCTACAAAATTATTTCAAAATTGGCCTGACACTTTCGGAGAAGAAGATTTTTTAAGTTTTCACTATAGCCATATAAGGCAAAATAGCCCTGCCCCCCCCCCCCCCGCCCCCCTCCGGCGGCCATGTTTTTCAACCAATCAACATGGCTTGAAGGAATCTGATAGAGGCTCATCCATGGAACATTTCTACAAAATTATTTGAAAATCGACTTGACACTTTCGGAGGAGAAGATTTTTTAAGTTTTCACTATAGCCATATAAGGCAAAATAGCCCCGCCCCCTGGCGGCCATGTTTTTTGACCAATCAACATGGCTTGAAGGAATCTGATAGAGGGTCATCCAAGGAACATTTCTGCAAAATTATTTGAAAATCGGCCAAACACTTTCGGAGAAGAAGATTTTTTAAGTTTTCACTATAGCCATATAAGGCAAAAAAGCCCCGCCCCCCCTGGCGGCCATGTTTTTTGACCAATCAACATGGCTTGAAGGAATCTTATAGAGGGTCATCCAAGGAACATTTCTACAAAATTATTTGAAAATCTGCCAACCAGTTTGGGAGAAGAAGAATTTTGAAGTTTTTTTCATTTCGTTGCCATGGAAACCAGAATTCTGCATGGATCCCAAAAATTTGAAGGAAATCTGGTGAGGTTATTGAGAGGATGCTTTCTGTGAAGTTTCATCCCAATTGACCCACTGGTTACTGAGGAGAAGAAGTTGACGCACGACGGACGACGCACATCGCACGACGCACGACGCACGATGGACGACGGACGCCGGACAAAAGGCGATCACAATAACTCACCTTGAGCAAAGCTCAGGTGAGCTAAAAATGTTCGAATATTTTAGCAAGAAACTTTACATGTAGCAAGAATGAAGAGGCTTACCAGGAAGGTGGAAAACGTCTGGATGTCAATCCCTGTCCTAGCAATTTAGAGAGCCTGAATAATGGCAATCCGCATCATAATGTCGTTGTTCCTTCTGTAGGCATTTCTACCCCACCCACTGTTCCTGCACATAACATTTCCAATCTGAACATGTCAACAACGAACAATACTGCAGTAACACCACTATTTTATGGAGCTGTTCTAAATATCGGCACATTAAATGTTTATTCATCTCAGTCACCGTTTAATCCAAATAATTGATCATCTTTCAAATTGAAAAATTGTCCCGAGTCTGGAGTGCTTTCCTTAACATGTTTGGGCTACCACGCTATATTGCGTCTTTCGAACTCGGATGAAGCGACGGTTGATATGGATGATATGTAGTTTATATGACAAGATTTTATTGTTTTAATTCATGTTTTAATTATATTTGTGTACAAAAAATATCAATAGCAAAGCTATTAAACTAGCAACATATGTAAAAGAACAGAACTATAGTGTTATTCTTTATTTATATATAGGTATGTCCTTTGGCTTTGTGTATTAATACGCGCAACGCGTGATGTAATTTTGGAAAACCTAGAAATCCGTGTCACCTAAGATTGTGGCCCAGTAATTTTCGACGCACTGACTGAGTATTAAAAGAGGAGGTTACAAGATAAATAGAATATTACGTCCTTGACTTCCGATATCAACTTTATCTGACTCGGCTGTGAGAACTGATAATTGTCTCGCCAAGGCTCGACAATTATCAGTTCTCCCAACCTCGTCAGATAAAGTTGATATCGGAAGTCAAGGACGTAATATTCTCTATTTATTATGTAATAAGGATCAAGGCATAACAAAGACCCTGATTCTTAATACACTTATTCCGTTGATTTATATTAGGCTTCAAGACAAATGATGTTTCAAGCTAAATGTGGAGTCATCTTTACATCGTAAAATTAATATGCTTGTGCATGTTTACATAATTTCAGTTCTAACCCCGAGGACGACGGCGACGATTTAGTCAGCTTTTTATTCGTCCAACAGACAGCATTTCAGCGAAGGATCCTTAAGAAGTACAACGATGGTGTTGTTCTTCTCGATTCGACATACAACACCAGCCGTTATGCTTTGCCACTCTACATGATGGCTGTTCAGACCGGGGTTGGATTGTGGTGGTGGGCTCGTTCATAATTGGTCGTGATACGAAGGCCTAAATAAAAGAGGGTATTACAGTGATCAAATCTTGGACACCTTCCTGGAAAGCCTGACTTTCATAACGGATTACGACTTAAGAGAAATTCATGCTATTGAGGAAGTGTTCAGAGGTATAAACCAATAACATGCACTAGTTAATAAATACTTTACTATACGAAAGTCTGCTAAATTTGATTACCATGTAGAAAAACCAAATTTCCAAATTTTGATTTAAAATTTGTGAATCGACTAGTGTATAATAATGCCAATAAGCAAAGTTTTACCGACACACTCATCTTAAACAACAGTAACTTTCAATTTATTGCTCTTTATTTTCTAATAAGACAAGCTTGTACTCCTGGCCACTGCGGACTTTCGGAAAAAGCAAAAAAAATATATTTAAATATTTGAACCACTTCACACAATTTTTTATTGATAGGTGCCCACGTTTATTTGTGCAAATTCCACGTCAAGCAAGCTTGGAAGAGACGAATTAACAGTGAGAAATGTATGACAGTTAAAGAGAAGGAAGTGATCATGGAAAGGTATTTATGATGTAAATCCGATTTCGATTGTGTATAAAGTATACTTACATGACGAACTTATTTTTGTATAGGTATACTTTTATATTATTGCTTAAATTTTATGTAATAAAAGTACCGCTTTATATTCATTATGAAAGTTTTTTTTTTTATTTGATGTGCCTCTAAAAATGAAACTTCTTCAAACCGTCAATTTTACCAGGCCTCCACATGACTGTTTCTGACAACAGACATTGGAACTAGTCAGACACATTTTAATATTTTGGCAGATCCCAATATTGGCTGATTTTCTGATAATTGTAATCGATACAGGTTACTCAATTTTATTCTGTATGTTAACAATGGTATGCATTTAAATTATTTTACCTCTGAATGCTTTCTTAAGTATGTCAAATACAATGAGTAGAATGTTTTAAAATGAATTATATAATATAATATTTTCCAATGTAGGCTTAATGCAATATCGGCAAGTCAGTCTGGTAACATAACTTAAACAGATCCCACAGTATCAACACAACACGAAATTGCAGTCATGGCTGGAGAAGAAATGGTTTTCTGAATATAAAGTGAGATGCACATAAATTATGCTACATATTCGTTATGTCAACTGAAATTGCCCCAGGCCTCTATACATGTATATAGGTTATGTTTATGATGACTTTGATCCTCCAATTTCACCCGATCCCAGAACATCCAGTATGCCGGATTGGTGCAGCTGTGGCGCTTTGGAAACTGCATTCAAATGCCGACAGAATTGTAAAGAAAACGTTGTTTGTTGCCAAGAAACTGTGCTAGTGAACAACAGTTTAGCACTTATTGTTGTAACTGTTTTTCCTTGAACAAATGTGAAAAAAATCAGAGAACTGACCTTTCCAGATGTTAGTCCCTGCAACCCATGTTTCAATCAGCATTACTTAAACAACTGAGAAATTTCATTGTACAAATACTTACTTTTGCATTGATATTTGTCTTGCTAATATGCAGTCAGATAAAGATCCATATGTGTGTCTGGAGTATAGATTCTTAAGTGGTTCGTAATATTTGTTTTATAGTAAAAAATACACTACATGCAGATGTCGGATGTCATTCAATTTGACTGTTTCCATTTTCCTTAATAGGCCATTTCTTCTCTTGCAACAATGGTTTTAATTGTTTTAATAACTATTCTTTACATTTTATAAAATATTGTGAAAACGGAAGGAATACCATTGTCAAATTATAGCAAAGCTGAAGAAAAGATGGAAGGAATTGATCCATATGCAAGACAAAAGACATTTAAAAAAAAAATAAAAAAAATTGGGAACAGAATTATGATTTTTTTTTTCATAAACTGTCTTCTTCAATTTTGCAAAAATAAGATAAATGTAAGAAAGAAGCTTTTAAAATCTTGTTGATTTTTAGAACACCAGTCGCAGGCTCAAGCTTCCTCTTTCAAATGGTTCCAAAGATTAAATTCTATGGAGAACTAACTTCGGTTTCTGCAGTGAACGCCAAATTAGTCACCTCTATTACAATATGGTGGATTCCAATATAATTCGTTAGATCATTCCTTTGAATACTTTGTAGGAAAAGTGTTGTCTACATTGATTGGTTGAATAACATTGCTGTCTGGACAGGATGAGAAAAGGGACACAATTATAAATATAGCTTATATCCATGATATTAGCAGTTACACATTTGCTACTAAACTAGCCTGCAGGTACTCTATTTAGGGCCATTGTGTTACAAGCTGTTTATATGATTCTTTTTCCCTTTTCAGCAGATGCAAGACCTATGTCTAAATCCACTAATGTCTAATTGAAAGATGTTCAAATGAAGAATTTACCTAGACCTACGTAGCTTTTTCCCAGAAAACTTTTGAATTTGTGTACTATTTATTATAATGTTTCGCGGTACATTACTAAATTGTTTAAGTACGACAAAACTGTACTTGCATTTCAATGAGATTCATACGACACTTGGTAATAGTTGCACAAGTTGAAACGACGCAATATTTACACAAATCCGCCAAGTAGAATTGACCCATATTGAACATACAGTATTAGCGCATTCATCAGAAAATAATGTGTTGGTCACGAGTGACCTTAGTTTTAACGGACACGTTAATACAACTAGAACAAAATCATCAACTTCGATAGTTGTTCTTGAGAATTTATCAAAATAACATTTATTGGTGCGGATTGCCTAACCGTTGCAAATCACGTGATCCCCTCCCGTCAATGTTAATATTTTTAATCCGCCATTTTAAGTTGACCTATTTAATACGTACTGAGTAAGCGCATTAATCATCAAATAATCGACCGCGGTGAAGTTTCTTTGTTCTAACCGATTCATTTTACATAGAAATTCTCGGACCTTTCTTATTTCATTTTACCCTATATTTCTTTTCTGACATCGTGAGCTGATGGTTATGCCCATTTATATGCTGAGATTTACTAATTTTTTTCGAAAATTGAAGTGGAATATTAAAGTTACGATTTACTCAAAAATCAAGGAAATGTGTCTTTTTTTTGATAAACACCCATCTAGCAAACTAAGGCGTTAACTCTTTCCGACATCAGTCGTTGTATCAGCGTTCTATCTCGACTACAGGCCTTGAGATTGTTAATATCATGCTCCCGGAACAAGTTTATGTACGTTTGAGAAAAAGATAAACCGATACTGAAGATTAATCTTAAAATAAATGAATACGCTTATACATCACATTAAATAAGTCACTATATACTGACAAATTCGCTTACACAGCACATAGGTAAACTATGATTTAATACGGTTGGCAAATATCGATAGGATCTATGAATGTCATCCGAGTTTCCAGTGTCATATAGTTCATAGAGACCACAACTTATAAGCATATATGCTTTTGTAGGTCCTTTTAATTTTGTTTTTCCCATTTTAAAGTATTGTGATTACTATTAATCACGACAGTGATACAGACCTTATCTATTATAAGTCTGTTTTAATTGTTATACTTTCTATGATCTTATTATTTTACATTAATAATAAGAAAAAGGTTTTTAAAGCTATTTACACTTTACTCAATTATTTTGTTTCATCCCTTTTTAGATAGATTACATTTCTTTGTCCTATTTTTTATTTTTACTTTTCTCTTGGATCTCTTGGCATTTTTTTTCTATTTACTTTAATATGGATTATAACAACTTGCATTGAATTTGTTCGGGGCATACCAATGTTTATTTAGTCTGGATTTAAAAGTATTCAGTGATGGTGCCTCGACTACTTGAGATTTTAGACTATTCCATACATTAACAACCCTGCGACTGTAGCAACTTTTTATTATTAATTTGTTTGCTCTAGGTTTGTAAATCTTATATTTATGTCCTCTTGTCTCAACCGCGTTACCTATGTTAGCAGCTCCATCGAAGTTTTATCTATTTCCTGTATTAGTTTGTAAGTCTGTACTAAGTCAGTCCTTAACCTTCTATACTCAAGTGTTGGTAAACCAAGTTCTACCAGTCTTTCCGGGTATGTCTTCCCCTTTAAGCTTCCGAGGGTTCTCGTTGCTCGTCTCGGCACGTTTTCAATAGATTTTGCATATCTATAAGTGTGGCACTTTGTCGAAGGCTGCTTTAAAGTCTAGGTATATAATATCTAGTTCATTGTTCTCATCCAAGATTGTAGTCCATTCTTCGATGCATTCGAGTAATTGGGTTGTGCATGATTTACCCTTTCTGAATCCATGCTGGATTTTCGATATTATATTGTTGCTTTCTAAATGATAGACTATGGCGTTCCTTATTATCTTTTCCATTGCTCTACAGCATATAGATGTTACGCTTATAGGTCTGTAATTTTCAGCATTATATTTCTTTCCTGTTTTGAAGATGGGTGTAACATTGGCATATTTCCATTGTTTTGGTAAATGACCTTCTTTGAAGGATGCTTTAAAGATTTCTGTTAATGGTTTCTTAAGGTTTTTTTTGCATTCGTGTATTAGTCTTGGGTGGATTTCGTCTCGACCCTGTGATTTTGAGGGGTTTATTTCCTTTAGTGTTGTCTGTTCGTTGAATGGGATATCTTCTAGGTGGTTGCAGACCTTTATAATGGCTACTGGAATTGGTTCTTCTTCCTTGGTGAAGACTGTACAGAAATGCCGGTTTAGTTCCTGCGCTATTTCTTGGTCATTTGTAGATTTAGAACCATTTATTTCCATAGAACTAATTCCAGACGCCTCTCACCTCTGATCTATGTGAGAAAGCAGTCAGTGGCTTCGAAAGAATGTTGTGTAAGTACTGGTGTGGGAAAGCCAGGAAAACATGGGTAGGTGCACTGACCGCCGTGATATGACCAAAGCTGTTGAAAGCGGCGTTAAACTCCAAACAAACAAACAAAACTAATTCCAGACAAGGACTTTGTGTTGGATCGAACCAGTTTCCAGAACTTTTTTGGATCTTTGCGGATATCTGACGCGATTCCTTTTTCATAGTTGTATTTTGATTTTCTAATTAGGCGTGTTTGTTCATTTCGGGCTATTTTGAAATTGTTATATGTTAAAATGTTTTTACAGTGACAATATTTTTTCCATCTCGTTTTTTTCCTGTTGATTGCTTGTTTGGTTTCTTGGTTGATGTAGGGGTACAGCCTCATAGGATTCATTCTACTAATTGGTATATTTGTTTCTTTGATATTGGTAAGGGTTTCTCTAAAGTCCTCCCAGGATCGCTGTACTCCAACATTTTCCCCTTGTTTCCATTTTATGTCTCTAATTATTTCACTGATCTGTGTGTAATCTGCTTTATTTAAGTTATATTTGGTTTGTACTTCTATATTTTTTTTAGTTGAGCATATGTAGTCAAACTGTAAAAGAAGGTGATCACTTTTTCCAAGACCTGGATTGTATTGTAGATATTCTATCATTTCCTCTTCATTAGTTAAGATTAGATCTAGAAGAGATGGGGTGTTTCCAGTTCTGTATCTAGTGGGGGTTTTCACGTGCTGGAATAAGTATAGATCATTTATGCATTGGATTAATGCATATTCATTACTATTTTCATCACATTGGGTGTTTATTAGGTCCCAGTTTATCTGTCTGTAGTTAAAATCTCCAACTATTAGATAGTGTGAATACTTTAAGGAAAGTTGTTGGTACATTGTGTCCAGCATTTCTTTGTTTTTTTTCAGTACTGTTGTTTGGACTTCTATATATACATCCAATAAGTAATGTATCACCATTTTGAAGTTTTATTTCAACCCATACTGTATCGTTGTAACTAATAGTATTGCTTACACTACATGCTCTTAGTTCCTTTTTCACTAGGATTAGGACTCCTCTTCCTTTTGTGTTACTAACAAACATTTCATATCCATTTATAGTGTATGAACATTCCATGTTTAATTCGAAATAGGAGTTTTTTGGTAATATTTCGGTCACGGCAATTATGTCGCTATTTTGGATTTCGGCTAATGAAGTAAGTTCTATTATTTTTTCCTTTGTTAAGCAGTCAGCGTTTGTATATGTCACTTTAAGTTTTTCTTTTTGTAATATTTCACTACTTGTTTTATTACAGTTAGTTATTTCTGTTTCTGTATCTTTATTTACAATATTTTTTGTACAATTTAAAAGGTTTCCCTTCCTTTGAGGGCTAAAACACAAGCTAATCTCGCTGCGACGTCTTGTTTAGTGGTATAACTATTACTGGAGATATACGAATACCTCCTGGAACTGTTCTGTTGGTAATACTAGTGTCCAGCAGTGTATTATTGCAAATTGAATTAGTTATCGTGTCGTTCCCAAATGGATTTTCGGCGTGTTGGGAATGATTTTGGGGTGAGGTATGGTTTTGTACCACATTTATGTTTTGGTCGTTTGTTTCCATAGCCATTTGTTGATTTTGTTTATCGTGGGCTTCCCTTCTTAATTTTTAGCTCCACTGGCTGAAAGCCAGTCGAGCTTATGTCATGGCGAATTGTCCGTCGTGCGTGCGTAAACTTTTTCCTTTAAACGACTTCTTCTCACTAACCACTTGGCCAATTTGGTTGAAACTTCATAGGAAGCATCCTCTCAATGTCCTCTCTTAAATTCCTTCATTTTTTTTTATCCATCCATAATTGTTCCTAGTTTGAAGCGTCAATAACTTTTTCTGTAAGAGACGGATTTCTA
Source organism: Serripes groenlandicus (assembly GCA_031761405.1). Lineage (NCBI taxonomy): Eukaryota > Metazoa > Mollusca > Bivalvia > Cardiida > Cardiidae > Serripes > Serripes groenlandicus. Next base: position 9,061 of record JASEVX010000123.1, on the reverse strand, counting down.
TGCGATTTTTTTTGGTAAACATGTACATCTATACCTTCCGGAAAATATCAATATCGCTTTGTTATACTTTCGGTAGAACCTTTGAAAAAAACCAACCCGTTTTCTACAGGCCTATTAAATCACAAAGTAAATCGAACCGATCAAGATTTATGTAAACCTTTTCACTTAATTTCTTTAAAATTAAAACCGGTTTCTTTCTCCCTTTTTTTTTTTTTATAGTCAATGAAAACAATTCACAAAGTTTACATTCTATTTGATTTGTGGTTGATGACCATGTTATATCTTCAAAACCTTTATAATCAAGGTTTTGTTTAAAATGTATTTGTGCTTGTGTCATTATTGTTAAGAGTATGTTGTTAGTATCTTCTGTTCATTCGCTGTAACAATAACAAATATGGTGACGATTCACTTTTTAAAGATACAATAATGTTTACACATCGTTGAATATAGTACAGAATGGTACAATGGTACAGCCCCACATAATCATGGTTAAAAAAACAAAATGATAAATTGCTATTTTGAATTACTACAATGAGATTCACACGTCATTAATCAGCACCACAGAACCACTTCTAAAAGTGTACCCCCAATCAGCACCACAGAACCACTTCTAAAAGTGTACCCCCAAAAACACACTACTATTGGGTTTCCTCCTACTGGAAGACCATCGCAATACACAGCGATTTGTTGAATCGCGCAATTCTCGAAATCGAATGGGTTAGTCTTGTAATCGCCATTGAGTGCTTTACTTTTCACGAATCCTAGAACGATTCTATCTGGTCGTCTTCCTTGAAACATGTTTTCCCAGTTGTAATTTGTCGAACCAGTTGAAATACTCACAGATCTCATCACAACCTTATTGAAGGGGTATAACGCATTTTGTTTCTCCAGAATTGCCCGTAGATGACAGTAAGATTCACTCTGATCTTTTTAGCAAGAATATAAATGTCTTCGACAATCACACGATAGTCATTGTCATCTCCCGCTAACAGACATAATTCGTTAGAACTTCTATAGAGCTTTATTTTAACATCTACCCGATTCAACAAATATCTAGACATGGAAAACAGATCATGAAAGATGGGTCCTTGCAAATCAAAGTGTTTGGATGACTTGATCGTTTGAGATCTTTCATAAAGTCCGCTGTTAGTCTTTGTTGGATCTGTTTCTCCTGCAATGATAGAAACAGTTATTTAGATATATATCCTCATGCAATTGGAAATGTACTCCAACCATGGAAAATGTTATAGACGTATATCTATCTCATTAAAAATTTTAAAACGTCTTACCTGGACTATCAAAATCATCCATATGAAATAGTTGCGTTATTAGCTGACTGGATGCTGCATCTGTTCCATAGTTCAATAGCGTATGTATGTATGCCCTATATGGATTGTAACTACAAGTAATCGTGGCCTAATGCGGAATAAGATCAGAGTGAGTGCTCTGATCTCTATACAGCATGTTTGTAGCTGAAGATTAAAACAATTTCTATAAGAATGTTTGACAGTATTTTTGTATTTGATGTTTTCATCTTTATGTTCAGATATCATGCACATGTATAATGTTCTATATATAAAATAAGACTACCTCATTAAACTTATGTATATAACTCTTTCAGTTATTCATAAGGGTTATTTTCTATGCATATCAGAATGTTTGATGGTATTTTTTTACTTGATGTTTTATCTCTATGCTTGGAAATTAGGAATAAAAAAAGGTAGATCTATATATACGATATTTGTTATTTTCTATATATAAAACAAGAATTCCTCATTAAAATATGTGCGTAACACATTCAGTTTTCCATGGCAGAGAGAGCCTCAAAAATGTTTCTATCAAACGTACCCTTCCTCTTCTTTGGTGCCTGCGAGACTCCAACTGTCTTTACCGTGTTGATGTTCTTCACATGATTAGAAATTGTATCCACACTTTCGCACAAACAGACGAATATTTCATTTTTATGTCCAGACACTCGTTATAAATAAGATCTTTTGTCTTTGACAAGCTAGCATTTTCCAATTCTAACTTAGCTTTCTCCGACAGTATCTTATTTTGAGTGTCGGCTATGTTTAAAAAGTCAGTTTGCATTGTAGCATGATTTATTTGCAATTCTAAAAGCTGACGTTTATAATCGCCAATTTGCGATGCCTGATGATCATTTTTAGACTCTAAATTAACTTTCTCCGAAAGTAACTTATTTTGTGTGTCGGCTATATTTAAAAAATCGGTTTGTAATGTAGCGTGGCTAAATTGCAAATCTAAAAGCTGACGTTCATAATCTGCGATTTGTGTTGACTGTCTAACATTTGTAGCTTTTAAAGATTCATTTGCTCTTTTACTAGAAGCCACGCTTCTCCGGTCAAAGAAACAATCTTTTCGCAAGTTTCTTTGTTCTAACCGATTCATTTCACATAGAAATTATCGGACCTTTCTTGTTTCATTTTACCCTCTATTTCTTTCAGACATCGTGAGCTGATCGTTATGCCCAGTTATATGCTGAGATTTACTAAAAATCTTTCGAAAATTAAAGTGGAATATTAAAGTTACGATTTACTCAAAAATCAAAGGAAATGTTTCTTTTTTTGAAAAACAACCATCGAGCAAACTAAGCGTCAACTCTGTCCGATATCAGTCGTCGTTTCAGCGTTCTATCTCGACTAGAGGCCTTGAGTTTATTAATACCATTCTCCCCGAACAAGTTCATGAAAAAAGATAAACCGATACTGAAGATGGAAACGGGTCAAAACGTCCCGTTTCACAAACGACCCGAGTCAAAACGACCCGGGTCAAAACGACCTATTTTAAAAATGAATAATGGGTCGTTTTGACTCACGTGTCGTTCGTAAATCGGGTCGTTTTGAGTTCCAACAGTAAGCCATATCGCTGGGCGGGGGTTAGAAATAGCCCAGCTGTCGCACTACAGAGTGGTATAAATCCACCACTGTGCCTGCTCGTTTGCCGTGAGCTGCAACCCGTGTCGCCTGATGATGGGATCCTCGTAGTTGAGTAGGCTCGGAGTATGGCAATTTTAAACTCCGATTCTACAATACACTGCTTTGGCCTTGAGTTGGGTTAAACGGGAGGTCAGGAAGGCCCGCCCTGATCAATCGGCTGGTCATGTTTAGCCCTGATACCCTTTATTTAGTTACATTTTCTTTTTCGTTATATTAACTTTTTACGAAATATGTTATTTCATAAATATTTGTACCCGTTTACATTTGAGACAAGGTGTATTAGAAGGCAGTGGCTTCAGGGTCAATCGGTTAAAATAGATGTTTGATTGACGATCGTTCACTTTATTATGGTAGTCCATGCTTGGTCGGATACCACATGAAATATCAGTTGCTCAATTTAGTCTGTTCTAGACGAGTATGCCGGTGGTGTAACTTTGGCGTAGACCGAGATGGATATCCCCGGAATACGTCCCCTTGTTGGGCTCCGTGGCGGGTGAAGGACACCACCGATGAAATTATCAAAACTGACATGGCCAACCCAAAAAAAGCCAAGCGTACCCTATCTGATGTTTCAGATGATTCCGGTGACGAAAGTCACCGTTTCAATTCTTCTTCTTTCCCCAGTTGTTTAATTATTAAATCTACAGATGAACATAAAACCATTACAACGCTCTCTCCATTTGTGATTGAGAAACAATTATCATCTATTATTGGAACTCCAAAATCAGTCAAAAGATTAAAAGACGGTACTTTACTTGTTGAAATTTCCTCAAAACTCAATCTGAAAATCTCTTAAATAAAAAAGTATTTTTTGAAGTACCTGTCAACATATATGCTCACCCTTTCCTAAATTCATCAAAGGGTGTCATAAGATGCAGGGAACTTGCAAATTGTAAAACAACTGAAGAAATTACTGAAAATTTAAAATGTCAAGGTGTTACAGATGTGAAACGTATCAAATTGTACAGAGATGGGTCTGAAATATTGACCAACACTTACATTTTTACTTTTGATACGCCAACTTTACCAAAAGAAATCAAAATTGGTTACCAAATAGTCAAGGTTGATTGTTACGTACCCAATCCCTTGCGCTGTTATCGGTGTCAAAAGTTCGGTCACCACGAGAGTAAATGTAATGGTTCCTATGTCTGTAGTAATTGTACTTTTGTTGGAAATGATCACCAGTTGTCTACCTGTACTAATACTGTTAAATGTGCGAACTGTGGCCTGAATCATGCTGCAAGTTCGAAGGAATGTTCTTTTTGGCTTACACAGAAAGAAATACTTAATGTTAAGTATAAACAAAATGTTAGTTTTGTGGAGGCCAAGAGGATTGTTGCTCAACAACAAGACATTGCAGCTAGATTTAATGGTGACAACAGTTTCGCATCTAAAACTAGACCAACTTCTATCAGGCCTGTAGTCAATACACCGCCACCCTCACAAGAATGTACTACATGCCATCGCCTTTTGAAGGTTCTATCTCAAAAATTTCCCGACATCAGTTTACAGTTAAAAGCAATTATGTCAAATGAACAGCCCTCTACTTCTGCCCATTCTTCATTACCATCAATTAACAAAGAAACATCTGGCAGTGCTGCATCATCTTCGAAAGAAAATGAGTCTTCTTCTAAACAAATTGAGTCTTCTTCGAAGGAAATTGAGTCTTCTTCTAAAGAAATTAAATCATCTTCTTCTAGAGAAATTGAGTCTTCTCCTAGAGAAGTTGAGTCTTCTCCTAAAGAAGTTGAGTCCTCTTCCAAAGAAATTGATTCTTCAAAAGGAAAGGAATCTTCTAAAGTTATAAAAAATAATTCAAAACATACAAGTAAATCACCTGATATGAAAAAATCTTCAATTATTTCACTTAAACCAAACCAACAAAACAAACCTAAGTCAAAATCGCACTCAAAGCCCGATTCTGAAGGCTTTGAGAAACAAAGACCTAGAAAAATTAAGGTCCAATTAGATAGAGCTAGTGACTCTCAACCTAAAATTACTAATCGTTATGAGAAATTGGATGACATGGAGACACAGGAAACTGAGTCTCCTAGTTCATGGTCGGATCTGAAAGATGACTGGAATCATAATATTGATTCCTGGCAGACTTCAGTAGCTGAAATCAAAATATGTGAACCTGTATTCCAAGCACTTCCGAAATGAATTCCATAATCCAGTGGAACTGTCGTGGATTTAAAGCCAATTTTGAGGAATTGTCTCTTCTAGTTAATGAAAAGAAACCAGTAGCTATATGCTTACAAGAAACATTTTTAAAAGATAATGATAGTCTTTCTCTTAAATATCATTCATGTTATCATAAAACATCTGATGCAAGTGCTCGAGCTTGTGGTGGGGTAGTAATAGTTGTTAACAACTCTGTTCCCCATAGCTTAGTCTCACTTACTACAACTCTGCAGGCAACTGCGGTAAGAATTTCATTGAGCAAAACAATTACCCTATGTTCTTTGTATCTTCCGCCAAGTCAGCCTCTTGATACAGACAAGCTCGTTGAACTTGTCAATCAGCTTCCAACACCTTTTATGATAGTTGGTGACTTCAATTCACACAATACGTTGTGGGGATGTAGAGACGCCAATAAAAAAGGCCAACTATTAGAAGATTTTATTTTTAAACATGACCTTTGTATTTTGAATAATAAATCTCACACATATCTGCATCCTGCTACTGGTTCTTACTCATCTCTTGATCTTTCTATTTGTAGTCCTGATATATTTGTTGACTTTAAGTGGAAGGTGGAAGACGACCTTCATGGAAGTGATCATTTCCCTATAATTATCACTGAAACTGGGCCATCTGTCCTGGGGCGTCCGAGACGATGGAGGCTCCACAAAGCGAACTGGAATTTATTCCAGATGCGATGTGAACATTCCATTAATCCGGATGCTTTCTTGGAATGTGATGATCCTACACAACTATTTACTTCTTTAATGTATCAGGCTGCTAAAGAGGCAATTCCCCAAACTTCGACAAATCCAAAGCACCCTCGCAAACCTTGGTTTGATGAGGATTGCAAAAAGGCTATAGTTACACGCAAATCGGCTCTAAGGCAGTTTAACCTGAGGCCAACCCATCAAAATCATGTATACTTTAAAAATTGCTAGAGCAAAAGCTCGTTAAACAATTAAGCACAGTAAACGTGCGTCTTGGAGACAGTATGTATCTAGATTAAATTCTAGATCATCTGTCAAAAAGACATGGGACATGATAAGGAAAATAAAAGGAAAGAGCAGTTCGCTTACTGTGAATCATCTGAGCACCTCAGACGGTATCACCACCTCAAAGAAGGATATTGCCAATACGTTGGCAGATTCCTTTGCACAAAAGTCGTCCTCTTCAAACTATTCTCCAAAGTTTCAAAAATTTCAAAAGCAAAAGGAGAAACGGAAAATTAACTTTAAATCGAAAAATGAAGAGGCCTACAATAAAGCTTTTACGTTAAAAGAATTAAAATCGGCTCTCAAGAAGTGCCATGATACCGCTGCGGGTTCAGATGATATACACTATCAACTGATTAAACATTTACCTTTCCGATCCCTTTCTTGTTTACTTGACGTCTATAATCAGATTTGGCGAACGGGAAATCTCCCGAGATCTTGGAAAGAGGCCATCGTTATTCCAATTCCCAAGCCTGGTAAAGATACAACTAATCCTGGGAATTATCGTCCTATAGCCTTAACTAGCTGTATATGTAAAACCATGGAAAGAATGGTGAACGACAGACTTGTTTGGTTTCTCGAAAAGAACAAACTTATTACTACTTTCCAGTCTGGTTTTCGTAAACATAGAAGCACAGTGGATCATTTGATCCGTTTTGAAACTTTTATCAGAGAAGCATTCATTAAAAAGGAGCACGTTGTCTCCGTCTTCTTTGACTTAGAAAGTGCATATGACACTACCTGGAAATATGGTATTATGAATGACCTCTATGATTTTGGCATAAGAGGTCGCCTTGCTTATTTCATTTCTGCTTTTTTAGATGAACGTCAGTTCAAAGTTCGTGTTGGTGATACTTTGTCTGATCCACATGAACAGGAAATGGGTGTTCCCCAGGGATGCATTCTTTCTGTTACACTTTTTAGTGTAAAGATTAATAACATTATCAAATCTGTTAACCCTGGAGTTGAATGTTTTCTATATGTTGATGATTTCTGTATTTGCTACAGATCAAAACATATGCATACAATTGAAAGACAATTGCAACAAGTTATGAATAATTTGCAAAAATGGTCAAACGAAAATGGCTTTAAATTCTCTAAAACCAAGACCAAATGTATGCACTTTTGTCAACTTCGTAAACACCAACTAAATCCAGATTTAACACTAGATGGCACTCGTATTGAAGTTGTGCCTGAATTCAAATTCCTTGGTCTATTGTTTGACCCAAAACTGACTTTTCTTCTTCATATTAAATATCTTAGAAATAAATGCCAGAAAGCATTAAATCTTTTACGCGTTGTATCCCACATGGATTGGGGCGCTGACCGTAAAGTCCTCTTGAGACTTTACAGGTCATTAATACGATCTAAATTAGACTACGCATGTATTGTTTATGGCTCAGCACGAAAGTCGTACATTGCAACACTTGATACCATTCACCATCAGGGTTTACGGCTAGCCTTGGGCGCTTTTCGAACCTCGCCCGTCAAAAGTCTCTACGTAGAAGCCAATGAACCATCGTTAAATTTACGCCGAAAAAAACTAGCGATGCAGTATTTCTTAAAACTTAAGTCTAATCCTTCAAATCCCACTCATAGAGTTGTTTTCAACCCTTTATACCAGGAATTATTTTTAAAGAAGGAACGGGTAATACCGCCGTTTGGTATCCGTTACGGTCCAGAAGTCTTAAAGCTTGATATTGATCTTGACGACATCGCGAAGCAAGAGATTTCAGATACCCCACCTTGGACTCTAAGTAGTCCATCATTCATTTATGATCTTGCGACCGATAAAAAGGCCTGCACAGATCCTATTGTTTTTAAATCCAAGTATATAGAAATTAAGAATACATATTATAACTTTGAGCGTATTTATACGGATGGTTCTAAGGATGGCAAAAAGGGCAGCTGCTGCCGCAGTTCCTGATGGCGATGTAATAACATTTCGACTACCAGATAATTCTTCTATTTTTTCCGCCGAGTTAAAGGCAATAGATTTAGCTTTAGACTTTATTAAATCAGAAGGTTATTGGCGGTATATTATATTTACCAACTCATTGTCTGCTATGCAGGCACTTCAGAATGAGAAAATTAAAAATCCTCTTGTTGTTAATCTCCTCTCTAAACTATCATATATATGTGCTACAGCGAATGTAGTATTTTGCTGGATCCCTAGTCATATGGGCATTCGCGGTAATGAACAAGCTGACTTGGCAGCAAAATCTGCTCTTTCACAAGATATCTTGCCATTTAAAATACCTCATTTTGATTTTAAACCTTTAATAAACGTTTTACTATACGATGATTGGCAAAGTCATTGGAATGAGCAAGTGAATAATAAACTCCACTCAATCAAGCCAGTACTTGGTGAGTGGCTGCAAGCTTTACGATCCTTTCGCCGAGAAGAAATTGTCCTTGCTCGTTTACGCATTGGACACACATGGTTAACTCATGCATACTTACTGAAAGGTGAGGAAGCACCTCAATGTGTTCCATGTTATACACAACTTTCAGTACAACACATTCTTTTGGAATGTGCTGATTTCGCCCCAATACGTGATAGATTTTTCAAGGCTCAAAGTATCCGTCAGCTCTTTCAGTCTGTCAAACCGGAACTTTTATTTGATTTCCTTAGGGAAATTAATATTTTTAATAAGATATGATTATTTCTTAAATCGTGTTTTTGCACATGCATTAATTTTACAGTTCATGTTCCAAATTTATGTTAAGTATTACATAGTAATGTTGGGCTTGTTTGCCTATATCTTATTTTACATTGGCTTACATGTTATTTTGTATATATTTTAGTTATCGCATACATCATGTTTGATTATTTCATTAAGTAAATTATTAAGCGCCCAAAATGACCTTAGTTGTCGACGGGCCTTAAAACACCATTCATTCATTCATTCATTCGATCCAGTCCGG
>JASEVX010001229.1:0-19640 GCA_031761405.1 Serripes groenlandicus | reverse complement strand
TCCCATCTTCTCTCTCCTCGATCGTCTCGTCGGTCTCTTATCTATCTATCTCCCCTCTCTCATCTCTGCTCTGGTCTGTCTGTCTGTCGGTCTGCTTGTCTGTCTCTGTCTCTGGGGTTCTGCTCTGTCTCTGTCTCTGTCTGTCGTGTCTCTCTGCTGCTGTCTGTCTCTGTCTGTGTCTGGTCTCTAGGTCTGTCTCTGGGCGCTGCTCTGATCTGTCTCGTCTCTCTGTCTCTCTGTCTCTCTGTCTCTCCTCTATCTCTCTCTGTCTGTCTCTCTGTCAATGTCTCTATGTCTCTGTCTCTGTCTCTGTCGTCTCTCTGTCTCTCTCGTCCTGTCGTCGTCTCTCGTGTTCTGTCTCTGTCTCGGTCTGTCCTTCTCTCGTCTTCTGCTGTCTCTCGTCTCGTCTCGTCTCTCTCTCTCTTCGTCTCTCGTCTGTCTCGTCTCTGTCTCTCCTCCGTCTCTCTCTCTGTCTCTCTCACTCGTCTCTCTCTTCGTCTTCTCCACTCTTCTCTCTCTCTCTCTCTCTCTCTCTCCTCTCTATATATATATATATATATATATATATCTCTGTATCTCTGTCTCCCTCTCTCTTTCTTTCAATGTCTCACTGTTAAGAATTATTTAACATTTGTTTATTGATTCTTGATTCCTTGTAAGTCTCAAAAATTGGTATAACAAAACGGGTTCTTGCAGTTATTGTATGTATTATGCACTGTTTCTGACTTAACCTTCTGAATTAAGACCTTATTAATATTTGGTAAATAAATTTCTTTTAATTTTAAGTTGAAATATACAGCTTAAATTAACTTAAAGCATTTTTTTTTTACAAATGACATATACATCAACATTTGCAATATTGCCAAAACTGTCCCCTTTCTGATGCCATCCCACAGGTTTTTAAATCGATTATTTTGGCTTCAACAATGACTACGTAATATGAAAGTACATTTGAGCCGATCCACGAGAAAACCAAAGTGTAGACTCTGTGTAAAGATTCGACCCGGACCAGCCTAAGCATGCCGCGCAGGCCTAAAACGGACAAACTGTTTTTTGCCTCTTGTGAATTTCTGTTTCAGAAATCATTATTCTATACCTATATCCCCCTGAGACAGTAGTGTCTCATGTTATGTTATGATATGATATTGATGCACCAATCTGATAATACTACGTGTAGTCATCTCAACAGGTTATTCAGGTGCGTAGCTCCCTTTAGGCACTGTAGGTACGTGCCTACACATTTTTTCTAAAACTGCCCTAAAAGGCAGCTGCGGCGATAAACATCTCGGTTATGTATCGACCAGATCAGCCTGCTAAGGGGGGGGGGGGGGGGGGGGGGGGAGGGTGGGGAAATCTGAAACAGAAGAAAATCCACAGGAGGCGAAACGTGTATATCCGGGTACGCCTGTGTGGCATGCTTAGGCTGATCCGGGTCGATACTTTACGCGGAGTCCACAATGTTGATTTTCTCACGAGACGGCCTGCACATCGGTTATTGCCAAGCTACGCCCCTGTTATTTACTGGCAAAGCATATTTGACCAAAACGAATTAACAAACACTTCTTGCTTTTGAGAGTTGTCACATAGTCAACCATACAATATACATCTAGTTATGGCTCCATGCGATTTGATTTAACTGCTAATTCAAATTCCAGTAAGCACCTGTTACATATCTCGAAGTAAGAACTATAGGTCAGGCAGCAATGTCTAATTTGTATTGCCTAGGATTGACAGGGACGTAGTTATGTTTCATTTACGTTTTTGTATTCACTAGCAGTCACGAAAATATTCGATTTTAGATGTCTCATCGGGTGCTACAACCCGAATCTCATTACCAATTTGATTGAATTAGGCGATCTACAATCTTTTTTACATATTCAAAGTAGCAACACATGTTCGTCATTGATTTGGTCCATTGTTATAAGTATGGCAGAATTACAAAATGAAATAAGGTAATACCTGACGTATGTTGTTATCCGAAAAAGAGAAACAATATGCGCTAACCTCAAAACCTATAAGCATGTCGCTAAAACAAATAACCTGCACATCTGCAATAGAATTCACAGTTCACAGTTGCTACTGTATGCTTATCTACCAAACTCTAGGTTTTTGTTTACATCAAGAAAGGAAAAAAACGAGGAGAATTACATTTCCAAGCGGTTGAAATTTGCATGGTTCTGCGCGTTTTATATTCCAAAGAGATTTTTATACATGTCAATCGCATTATGTATTAAATGTTATACATACGTCATGGGGAAATACCTCCGTAAAATATTTGTATTACTAAGTTGTTCGTAAAAACAAAGTCGAAGTCTTATTCACGAACCCAAGCCAATCAGTTATCGAGCGGTATCGCTTCATAAAAAGCCCTTTCCAACATACAACACATCTGCAGCAGACGACTTCTAAAAAACATCTAGGCAATACTGTGGACGATGTCTTAAAATGAATGTGTGATTACTTAAAAGAGTTAAAAAACACTGTGGCAAAAGGAGAAATTACTCGTTTTGAGCACTCATTTCTTTTGTCACAATGTTTTCAAAAGTCGTCTGCTGCAGAGGCGTCAGAAAGCGTCTATATGTGGGAAAGGGATAGAGTACGATGAAGTCGCAAAAATATCACATTGTTATGCTTGTTTGCTTGTATTTTATTTTGATAAAATTAAATCAATACAATGCTACATGTACCATCAGATGAAAAAATGTAATTTTATGATAAATAAAATGATTTATGTCATCGCGGTGTATCAAAAGTAACATGTTACATGATTTTTAACATATCTGGGCAGGACAAAAAAGCGCCTGCCCGAGAACTAAATCAAGCATGATTAACAATAAAATAGTAGAGCAATAGTAACAACAATTGAATAATAAACCAAGTACCAATCAGAAGACGCGACCCGTATGTCGGGTTAAGTGTGTGATGAAGGAATTATATTTAGATAAGCGGTGGAGAAAGGGATGGAGGTGGTTATCTTCGTTAGACAAAGGAACAGCGTCGATAGAAATATTCCACGCACTGAAGAGACGCGTGATAGCTGCTCGCTGATTGGTTATTGGTACAAGATAGTTTCCAGAGAAAAGCGTTAATCGTTTCCCTGGTTGATGTGACCTAAATGAAGGCGTCGTTTCTGTTTCACGACTTTTGACAACGCAGATCAACTAAATAGTTTTTATTTGTTTGGAACAAACAAATTTAGTTGCTGCAAATTCTGAAGCCATACGTCTTATCGAAAATTCCATGAATTTCATACGCGTGAAAGTAGTACTCAATACTTGCTCTTACTTTTCAAATGTATCACGATTTTTGAAATAATGATATATTTATATCGTCTTTGTTTTCTTATGTGGTTCTTATATTCAAAGAGAATTTGGAAATAAAATGAAACATTGTCTTTTAAAACAAGAACGCGGAGAGATTTATAAATCTCAATGAGTGAACTGCTACAGGGAAAACTATTTCCGATTTAAGCTCCAGATACGGTATTTGAATTTTCAATCACGCATTGAAAATGTAGATAAAAACAGAATTGAAAATATTTTCTTTGTGCCTTGTCGGCCATATAAATATAGTATAAAGAATTAAAAAACAAATATGTGCGTCATAAAATGCATTTAAAATGAGAGTAACACATTTGCAGAGAAATCGTGATCGTCGAATTCTATTTATAAGTACAACGGTATGGGGGGAGGGTCTAAAGTGCGGACGCGATCTGCGGACACATATATTATAGAGGGAAAATGCGGACAAATGCAATATAGTGGGAAAATGCTGACGCTATAGAATATAGAGCAAATCTTCGGACACATAAACAAGTGAAATAAACAAAAATAAGAAATATTTTGAAAACGTATCTCAAATATATGTCTATTGAAAGTCTTAAAGCTTTCTCTTCAGTTTCATGTATAAAGGGAAGTAATCGGAAGTAAAATGTAAACTGCGAAAACTTGACGGAGTAAGTCGCTCGAAATAGTGATTTCTTATGTTTTTGTAGAATTACCTCCCTTTATTGAAATAAATAACATAGGTATTCTGTATTTAAGTTATTATAGATCATGCGATACAAAAAATAAACACTTATACAATAATGTTATAAATGTATAAAAATGCAATACAAAGATAAGTTCCATGCCGTATTTAAATTTTAATAAATTTTTAATCAAAACCCGTGTAAGGTTCTATAAAGATTTTATAAATAAAAAAAGTACACTGATTCTGAGGTGTGTGAAGTTAGCACGTAGGTCGTAGCTCGTAGGTCGACAGTCAAAATTATTTTCCGAAAGTGTTGATCTGGCTCGAAGGTCGTAGGTCGACAGTCAGATTCACATTAAGATAGTGTTGACCTGGCGCGTAGGTCGACAGTCGACAGTCAGAATCCCATTAAGATAGTGTTGACCTGGTGCGTAGGTCGTAGGTCGACAGTCAATTTTATGCTCAGAAAGTGTTGATCTGGCTCGTAGGTCGTAGGTCGACAGTCAAATTTATTTTCAGAGAGTGTTGACCTGGCTCGTAGGTCGTAGGTCGACAGTCAAATTTATTTTCAGAGAGTGTTGATCTGGCTCGTAGGTCGTAGGTCGACAGTCAGATTCACATTAAGATAGTGTTGACCTGGCGCGTAGGTCGACAGTCGACAGTCAGAATCCCATTAAGATAGTGTTGACCTGGCGCGTAGGTCGTAGGTCGACAGTCAGATTTATGTTCAGAGAGTGTTGACCTGGCGCGTAGGTCGTAGGTCGACAGTCAATTTTATGCTCAGAAAGTGTTGATCTGGCGCGTAGGGCGTAGGTCGACAGTCAAATTTATTTTCAGAGAGTGTTGATCTGGCTCGTAGGTCGTAGGTCGACAGTCAGATTCACATTAAGATTGTGTTGACCTGGCGCGTAGGTCGACAGTCGACAGTCAGATTCACATTAAGATAGTGTTGACCTGGCGCGTAGGTCGTAGGTCGACAGTCAATTTTATGCTCAGAAAGTGTTGATCTGGCTCGTAGGTCGTAGGTCGACAGTCAAATTTATTTTCAGAGAGTGTTGATCTGGCTCGTAGGTCGTAGGTCGACAGTCAAATTTATTTTCAGAGAGTGTTGATCTGGCTCGTAGGTCGTAGGTCGACAGTCAGATTCACATTAAGATAGTGTTGACCTGGCGCGTAGGTCGACAGTCGACAGTCAGAATCCCATTAAGATAGTATTGACCTGGCGCGTAGGTCGTAGGTCGACAGTCAATTTTATGCTCAGAAAGTGTTGATCTGGCTCGTAGGTCGTAGGTCGACAGTCAAATTTATTTTCAGAGAGTGTTGATCTGGCTCGTAGGTCGTAGGTCGACAGTCAAATTTATTTTCAGAGAGTGTTGATCTGGCGCGTAGGTCGTAGGTCGACAGTCAATTTTAAGCTCAGAAAGTGTTGATCTGGCTCGTAGGTCGTAGGTCGACAGTCAAATTTATTTTCAGAGAGTGTTGATCTGGCTCGTAGGTCGTAGGTCGACAGTCAAATTTATTTTCAGAGAGTGTTGATCTGGCTCGTAGGTCGTAGGTCGACAGTCAGATTCACATTAAGATAGTGTTGACCTGGCGCGTAGGTCGACAGTCGACAGTCAGAATCCCATTAAGATTGTGTTGACCTGGCGCGTAGGTCGACAGTCGACAGTCAGATTCACATTAAGATAGTGTTGACCTGGCGCGTAGGTCGTAGGTCGACAGTCAGATTTATGTTCAGAGAGTGTTGACCTGGCGCGAAGGTCGTAGGTCGACAGTCAATTTTATGCTCAGAAAGTGTTGATCTGGCTCGTAGGTCGTAGGTCGACAGTCAAATTTATTTTCAGAGAGTGTTGATCTGGCTCGTAGGTCGTAGGTCGACAGTCAAATTTATTTTCAGAGAGTGTTGATCTGGCTCGTAGGTCGTATGTCGACAGTCAGATTCACATTAAGATAGTGTTGACCTGGCGCGTAGGTCGACAGTCGACAGTCAGAATCCCATTAAGATAGTGTTGACCTGGCGCGTAGGTCGTAGGTCGACAGTCAGATTTATGTTCAGAGAGTGTTGACCTGGCGCGTAGGTCGTAGGTCGACAGTCAATTTTATGCTCAGAAAGTGTTGATCTGGCTCGTATGTCGTAGGTCGACAGTCAAATTTATTTTCAGAAAGTGTCGACCTGGCGCGTAGGTCGTAGGTCGACAGTCAGATTCACATTAAGATAGTGTTGACTTGGCGCGTAGGTCGTAAGTCGACAGTCAGAATCCTATTAAGATAGTGTTGATCTAGGTCGTAGGTCGTAGGTCGACAGTCAAACTTATGTTCAGAGAGTGTTGACCTGGCGCGTAGGTCGTAGGTCGACAGTCAATTTTATGCTCAGAAAGTGTTGATCTGGCTCGTAGGTCGTAGGTCGACAGTCAATTTTATGCTCAGAAAGTGTTGATCTGGCTCGTAGGTCGTAGGTCGACAGTCAACTTTATTTTCAGAGAGTGTTGATCTGGCTCGTAGGTCGTAGGTCGACAGTCAAATTTATTTTTAGAGAGTGTTGATCTGGCTCGTAGGTCGTAGGTCGACAGTTAAATTTATTTTCAGAGAGTGTTGATCTGGCTCGTAGGTCGTAGGTCGACAGTCAGATTCACATTAAGATAGTGTTGACCTGGCGCGTAGGTCGACAGTCGACAGTCAGAATCCCATTAAGATAGTGTTGACCTGGCGCGTAGGTCGTAGGTCGACAGTCAATTTTATGCTCAGAAAGTGTTGATCTGGCTCGTAGGTCGTAGGTCGACAGTCAAATTTATTTTCAGAGAGTGTTGATCTGGCTCGTAGGTCGTAGGTCGACAGTCAGATTCACATTAAGAGAGTGTTGACCTGGCGCGTAGGTCGACAGTCGACAGTCAGATTCACATTAAGATAGTGTTGACCTGGCGCGTAGGTCGTAGGTCGACAGTCAGATTTATGTTCAGAGAGTCTTGACCTGGCGCGTAGGTCGTAGGTCGACAGTCAATTTTAAGCACAGAAAGTGTTGATCTGGCTCGTAGGTCGTAGGTCGACAGTCAAATTTATTTTCAGAGAGTGTTGATCTGGCTCGTAGGTCGTAGGTCGACAGTCAAATTTATTTTCAGAGAGTGTTGATCTGGCTCGTAGGTCGTAGGTCGACAGTCAGATTCACATTAAGATAGTGTTGACCTGGCGCGTAGGTCGTAGGTCGACAGTCAGATTTTTTTTCAGAAAGTGTTGATCTGGCTCGTAGGTCGTAGGTCGACAGTCAGATTCACATTAAGATAGTGTTGACCTGGCGCGTAGGTCGTAGGTCGACAGTCAGATTTGTTTTCAGAAAGTGTTGATCTGGCTCGTACGTCGTAGGTCGACAGTCAAATTTATTTTCAGATAGTGTTGATCTGGCTCGTAGGTCGTAGGTCGACAGTCAGATTCACATTAAGATAGTGTTGACCTGGC
Organism: Serripes groenlandicus; assembly: GCA_031761405.1. NCBI lineage: Eukaryota > Metazoa > Mollusca > Bivalvia > Cardiida > Cardiidae > Serripes > Serripes groenlandicus. The sequence goes on along the minus strand of JASEVX010001229.1, from coordinate 12,218 downwards.
GCGTAGGTCGTAGGTCGACAGTCATATTTATTTTCAGAGAGTGTTGATCTGGCTCGTAGCTCGACATTCGACATTCAAAAATAAATCTTCAAAAAATCGACGTTCAAAAGTTGAAAACAAAAACGAATGTCGTGCTGGCACGACATTCGACATTCGACATTCAAAAGTTGGAAAAAAATTCGACATTCAAAAATAAAACTTCAAAAAATCGAATGTCGTGCTGGCACGACATTCGACATTCGACATTCAAAATAAAACTTCAAAAAATCGACATTCAAAAGTTGGCAAAAAAAACGAATGTCGTGCTGGCACGACATACGACATTCGACATTCAAAAATTAAAAAAAAATCTCAACGGAGTGGAACAACGGCCTTAAGGCTGATTTCTACCCGAGTCTGCCGCGTGTATTACGGGGAGCTCTTGGGCCGATAGCCCTTGTCACGGGAGTCGAAAAGAAATCACAATGGAGTGGAACACTTTTATTTTTTTCTTACGAGCGTGGAACAACGGCATTAAGGCGGATTTCTACTCGAGTCTGCTGCGTGTATTACGGGGAGCACTTGGGCCTACAAGCCCTTGTCACGGTAGTCTAAGAAAAAAATCACAATGGAGTGGAACACTTTTATTTTTATTACAGGTCCCGCAGTCTACCCGCGCTTACGGCGAAGTGCAGAGCTTTGTTTTACGCTAGCACTCCGCTGCTTGTAGGGGAAATGTGCGCCGGTGACGCATATGATATACGGCCGGTCCTGCAGTCTAGCCGCGCTTAAGGCGAAGTGCTGAGCCTTGATTTAGGCGAGCAATCGGCTGCTAGTAGGGGAAATGTGAGCCCGGGTCGCATACGCTATAAGGCAGGCCCTGCAGTCTACATCGACATTGGAAATTCAAAACGAATGTCGTGCTGGCACGACATTCGACATACGACATTCAAATATTAAAACTTTAAAAATCGAATGTCGTGCTGGCACGGGACAGCTACCAGGGCCGTAAGTCGAATTTCTACCCGAATTTACCGCATAATTTACTAGAGGCCTTAGTCAAGGCAGTCGGAGCCCGAACATTTCACAATGGAGTGGAACACTTTTTTTTTTTCACGGGACAGCTACCAGGGCCGTAAGTCGAATTTCTACCCGAATTTACCGCATAATTTAAAGGGAGCACTCGGTCCTAGAGGCCTTAGTCAAGGCAGTCGAAGCCCGAACATTTCACAATGGAGTGGAACACTTTTCTTTCTTTTTTCACGGGACAGCTACCAGGGCCGTAAGTCGAATTTCTACCCGAATTTACCGCATAATTTAAAGGGAGCACTCGGTCCTAGAGGCCATAGTCAAGGCAGTCGAAGCCCGAACATTTCACAATGGAGTGGAACACTTTTTTTTTTTTTTTTCACGGGACAGCTACCAGGGCCGTAAGTCGAATTTCTACCCGAATTTATCGGGTAATTTAAAGGGAGCACTCGGTACTAGAGGCCTTAATCAAGGCAGTCGAAGCTCGAACATTTCACAATGGAGTGGAACACTTTTTTTTTTTTCCACGGGACAGCTACCAGGGCCGTAAGTCGAATTTCTACCCGAATTTACCGCATAATATAAATGGAGCACTTCGTCCTAGAGGCCTTAGTCAAGGCAGTCGAAGCCCGAACATTTCACAATGGAGTGGAACACTTTTTTTTTTTTTTTTTCACGGGACAGCTACCAGGGCCGTTAGTCGAATTTCTACCCGAATTTACCGCATAATATAAAGGGAGCACTCGGTCCTAGAGGCCTTAGTCAAGGCAGTCGAAGCCCGAACATTTCACAATGGAGTGGAACACTTTTATTTTTTTTTCTTACGGGCGTGGAACAACGGCCTAAGGCGGATTTCTACCCGAGTCTGCTGCGTGTATTACGGGGAGCACTTGGGCCTACAAACCCTTGTCACGACAGTCGAAAAAAAAAATCACACTGGAGTGGAACACTTTTTTTTTTTCTTACGGGCGTGCCGGTGGAACAACGGCCTTAAGGCGGATTTCTACTCGAGTCTGCTGCGTGTATTACGGGGAGCTCTTGGGCCTACAAGCCCTTGTCACGGCAGTCGAACAAAAAAAAAATCACAATGGAGTGGAACACTTTTATTTTTTTTCTTACGGGCGTGGAACAACAGCTTTAAGGCGGATTTCTACCCGAGTCTGCTGCGTGTTTTACGGGGAGCATTCTGCTGCTAGTTGGGGAAATGTAAGCCGGGGCCGCATACTCTTTAAGGCAGGTCCCGCAGTCTAACCGCGCTTACGGCGAAGTGCTGAGCTTTGTTTTACGCTAGCACTCCGCGGCTAGTAGGGAAAATGTGCGCTGGTGCCGCATATGATATACGACCGGTCCCGCAGTCTACCCGCGATAACGACCGAAGTGCTGAGCCATGATTTATGCGAGCACTCGGCTGCTAGTAGGGGAAATGTGAGCCGGGGCCGAATACGCTATAAGGCAGGTCCCGCAGTCAACGGGCGCTTACGGCGAAGTGCTGAACCTTCTTTTACGCTAGCACTCCGCTGCTAGTAGGGGAAATGTGCGCCTGGGCCGCATATGCTATACGGCAAATCAGGCCCCAACGCACATTTTCCCAGCAATATGCGGAGTGCTGCCTTGAAACTAGGAGAGCACTTCGCCGGCAGCGCGGGTTCTAACGGCGGGACTGCCTTGTAGCAAATCAGGGCCCAGCGCACATTTCCCCAGTCATATGCGAAGTGCTGTCTTGAAACAAGGGGAGCACTTCGCCGTCAGCGCGGATTCTAACGGCGGGACTGCCTTGTAGCAAATTCGGCCCCGGCGCACATTTCCGAGGCATACGCAGTGTGCTGTCTGGAAACAAGGCGATGATTACGCCGTCAGCGTGGGTAAACAGCAGGACTTCCTTATAGCAAATTCGGCCTCAGCGCACATTTCCTCGGCCATACGCCTAAAACAAGGCGAGGACTTCGCCTTCAGCGCTGGATTCATCGGCAGGACTGCCTTATTGCAAATTCGGCCCCAGCGCACATTTCCCCCAGCCATATGCAGAGTGCTGCTTTGAGACAAGAAGAGCACTTCACTGTCAGCGCAAGTTCTAACGGCGGGACTGCCTTGTAGCAAATAAGGCCGTTGTTCCACGCCCGTAAGAAAAAAAAATAAAAGTGTTCCACTCCATTGTGTTTTTGTTTTTTTCGACTCCCGTGACAAGGGCTTGTGCTCCCCATAATACACGCAGAAGACTCGAGTAGAAATCCGCCGTAAGGCCGTTGTTCAACGCCCGTAAGACAAAATATAAAAGTGTTCCACTCCATTGTGATTTTTTTTTTGTTAGACAAGAGCTTGTAGGCCCAAGTGCTCCCCGTAATACACGCGGCAGACTCGGGTAGAAATCCGCCTTAAGGTCGTTGTTCCACTCCCGTAAGATTTTGTTTCCAACTTTTGAATGTCGAATGTCGAATGTCGTATGTCGTGCCAGCACGACATTCGATTTTTTTTTTTTTTTTTTTTTTTTCAACTTTTGAATGTCGAATGTCGAATGTCGCGTGCCCGACATTCGACATTCAAAAATTGAAAAAAAAAAAAAAAAAAAAAAAAATCGAATGTCGTGCACGACATACGACATTCGACATTCGACAATAAAAAAATAAAACTTCAAAAAATCGAATGTCGTGCTGGCACGACACATACGACATTCGACATTCAAAGTTGGAAAAAAAAACACGAATGTCGTGCTGGCACGACATTCGACATTCGACATTCAAAAGTTGAAAAAAAATCTTACGGAGTGGAACAACGACCTTAAGGCGGATTTCTACCCGAGTGTGCCGCGTGTTTTACGGGGAGCACTTGGGCCTACAAGCTCTTCTCACGAGAGTCGAACAAAAAAAAAATCACAATGGAGTGGTACACTTTTATTTTTTATCTTACGGGCGTGGAACAACGGCCTAAGGCGGATTTCTACCCGAGTCTGCTGCGTGTATTACGGGGAGCACTTAGGCCTACAAGACCTTGTCACGAGAGTCGAACAAATAAAAAATCACAATAGAGTGTAACACTTTTATTTTATTTCTTACGGGCGTGGAACAACAGCCTTAACGCGTATTTCTACCCGAGTCTGCTGCGTGTATTACGGGGAGCTCTCTGCTGCTAGTCGGGGGAAATGTAAACCGGGGCCGCATACTCTTTAAGGCAGGTCCCGCAGTCTACCCGCGCTTACGGCGAAGTGCTGAGCTTTGTTTTACGCTAGCACTCCGCTGCTAGTAGTGCTGGCACGACATTCGACATTCGACATTCAAAAGTTGAAAAAAAAATCTTACGGGAGTGGAACAACGACCTTAAGGCGGATTTCCCCCGAGTGTGCCGCGTGTATTACGGGGAGTACTTGGACCTACAAGCCATTGTCACGGGAGTCGAACAAAAAAAAATCACAATGGAGTGGAACACTTTTATTTTTTGTCTTACGGGCGTGGAACAACGGCCTTATTTGCTACAAGGCAGTCCCGCCGTTAGAACCCGCGCTGTTTCAAGGCAGCACTCCGCATATGACTGGGGAAATGTGCGCTGAGCCCTGATTTGCTACAAGGTAGTCCCGCCGTTAGAACCCGCGCTTCCGGCGAAGTGCTCTCCTAGTTTCAAGGCAGCACTCCGCATATTGCTGGGAAAATGTGCTGTGGGGCCTGATTTGCCGTATAGCATATGCGGCCCAGGCGCATATTTCCCCTACTAGCAGCGGAGTGCTAGCGTAAAAGAAGGTTCAGCATTTCGCCGTAAGCGCGCGTTGACTGCGGGACCTGCATTATAGCGTATTCGGCCCCGGCTCACATTTCTCCTACTAGCAGCCGAGTGCTCGCATAAATCATAGCTCAGCACTTCGTCGACCTACGACCTACGGGCCAGGTCATCACTATCTTAATGTGAATCTGACTGTCGACCTACGACCTACGCGCCAGGTCGACACTTTCTAAAAATAAATTTGACTGTCGACCTACGACCTACGCGCGAGGTCAACACTTTCTGAACATAAGTTTGACTGTCGACCTACGACCTACGCGCCAGGTCAACACTCTCTTAATGTGAATCTGACTGTCGACCTACGACCTACGAGCCAGATCAACACTCTCTGAAAATAAATTTGACTGTCGACCTACGACCTACGCGCCAGATCAACACTCTTTGAAAATATATTTGACTGTCGACCTACGACCTACGAGCCAGATCAACACTCTTTGAAAATATATTTGATTGTCGACCTACGACCTACGAGCCAGATCAACACTTTCTGAGCATAAAATTGACTGTCGACCTACGACCTACGCGCCAGGTCAACACTCTCTGAACATAAATCTGACTGTCGACCTACGACCTACGCGCCAAGTCAACACTATCTTAATGGGATTCTGACTGTCGACTGTCGACCTACGCGCTAGGTCAACACTATCTTAATGTGAATCTGACTGTCGACCTACGACCTACGAGCCAGATCAACACTCTCTGAAAATAAATTTGACTGTCGACCTACGACCTTCGAGCCAGATCAACACTTTCTGAGCATAAACTTGACTGTCGACCTACGACCTACGCGCCAGGTCAACACTATCTTAATGGGATTCTGACTGTCGACTGTCGACCTACGCGCCAGGTCAACACTATCTTAATGTGAATCTGACTGTCGACCTACGACCTACGAGCCAGATCAACACTCTCTAAAAATAAATTTGACTGTCGACCTACGACCTACGAGCCAGATCAACACTCTCTGAAAATAAATTTGACTGTCGACCTACGACCTACGAGCCAGATCAACACTTTCTGAGCATAAAATTGACTGTCGACCTACGACCTACGCGCCAGGTCAACACTATCTTAATGGGATTCTGACTGTCGACTGTCGACCTACGCGCCAGGTCAACACTATCTTAATTTGAATCTGACTGTCGACCTACGACCTACGAGCCAGATCAACACTCTCTGAAAATAAATTCGACTGTCGACCTACGACCTACGAGCCAGATCATCACTTTCTAAGCATAAAATTGACTGTCGACCTACGACCTACGCGCCAGGTCAACACTCTCTGAACATAAATCTGACTGTCGACCTACGACCTACGCGCCAGGTCAACACTATCTTAATGGGATTCTGACTGTCGACTGTCGACCTACGCGCCAGGTCAACACTATCTTAATGTGAATCTGACTGTCGACCTACGACCTACGAGCCAGATCAACACTCTCTGAAAATAAAGTTGACTGTCGACCTACGACCTACGCGCCAGATCAACACTCTTTGAAAATATATTTGACTGTCGACCTACGACCTACGAGCCAGATCAACACTCTTTGAAAATATATTTGACTGTCGACCTACGACCTACGAGCCAGATCAACACTTTCTGAGCATAAAATTGACTGTCGACCTACGACCTACGCGCCAGGTCAACACTCTCTGAACATAAATCTGACTGTCGACCTACGACCTACGCGCCAAGTCAACACTATCTTAATGGGATTCTGACTGTCGACTGTCGACCTACGCGCTAGGTCAACACTATCTTAATGTGAATCTGACTGTCGACCTACGACCTACGAGCCAGATCAACACTCTCTGAAAATAAATTTGACTGTCGACCTACGACCTACGAGCCAGATCAACACTTTCTGAGCATAAACTTGACTGTCGACCTACGACCTACGCGCCAGGTCAACACTATCTTAATTGGATTCTGACTGTCGACTGTCGACCTACGCGCCAGGTCAACACTATCTTAATGTGAATCTGACTGTCGACCTACGACCTACGAGCCAGATCAACACTCTCTGAAAATAAATTTGACTGTCGACCTACGACCTACGAGCCAGATCAACACTCTCTGAAAATAAATTTAACCGTCGACCTACGACCTACGAGCCAGATCAACACTTTCTGAGCATAAAATTGACTGTCGACCTACGACCTACGCGCCAGGTCAACACTATCTTAATGGGATTCTGACTGTCGACTGTCGACCTACGCGCCAGGTCAACACTATCTTAATGTGAATCTGACTGTCGACCTACGACCTACGAGCCAGATCAACACTCTCTGAAAATAAATTTGACTGTCGACCTACGACCTACGAGCCAGGTCGACACTTTCTGAAAATAATTTTGACTGTCGACCTACGAGCTACGAGCCAGATCAACACTTTCTGAGCATAAACTTGACTGTCGACCTACGACCTACGAGCCAGGTCAACACTATCTTAATGGGATTCTGACTGTCGACTGTCGACCTACGCGCCAGGTCAACACTATCTTAATGTGAATCTGACTGTCGACCTACGACCTACGAGCCAGATCAACACTCTCTGAAAATAAATTTGACTGTCGACCTACGACCTACGAGCCAGGTCGACACTTTCTGAAAATAATTTTGACTGTCGACCTACGAGCTACGACCTACGCGCTAACTTCACACACCTCTGATTCTGTAGCGTTCCTGGGAGTTCTCTGGTATGAAAAAGGTTTGTTTCCGTCGAAGGCTCTACAAGCATCCACATTTCTTGCCCTGGAGACTTACCTGCTTGACTGTCAGATGACAGACAAAATATAAATAGTAGTTATCTTCTTTTTGTGCATTTTTAACTGGTTGAATACAGTGCAATTTATAAATGTTGCTCCCTTTTCGCCAATGTTATTTGTTTGGGGTGCCTAAGATCGCATCCTTAAATATTTAATCATTGCTTAATTAATTAACGACTGGGACTTTCGACCACGCTGAGATATTCTTTTACAGTTTTACGCATTCTACAAGTCAACTAAATCAAATATAGGCGGAAAGAAAATATATCTCAATCAATAGGGGATACCCAGTAATCACCCCTACAGTTCTAAAAACAACAGAAATTTAGACTAAATAAATACACTTCCTTATTCAAAGGGGACCTTTAAATCATTACAGGAAGTGCAAAAACATAGATTCCCTTGTAACTACGTAGAAATTTGTAATGTTGTATTCTTAAATTGCACTGTCTTCTTCCCTGGCCGTTGAACAGTTTTATGTACCCAAACAAATACAGTGCCTTCAGCGCTTTGATTATTGAATCTGTTACTTTTGATACACCGCGATGACATAAATCATTTTATTTATCATAAAATACATTTATGTGGCATGGCGGTGTTCTTGGATCTAAACATCACATTTCACTCAGTATGGGGAAAATGATGACGTAACACAGAGTTGAATTGAAATAGGGCATTTTATTTTTTTAATGCCGGTTAGATAAAATGTTACATGATTTTTAACATATCTGGGCAGGACAAAAAAGCGCCAAAAGGAACGCCGCCCAGATGAAATGTGTACAGTTTGTTAATAGCTACATCTATGAATTCAGAAGTTCATATTTAGGCAGAGCACTCCAGTTGTGCTGGCTCACCCAGTCACCCTGGAGCACCATACAAAGATACAGGCAAAATACAAGACAAGTAAGCAATGCACAAGCCTACATATATGGTAATGTTACAACCTGTATAACTGAACAGAACATACCTCAATACATACAAATTCGTCCCCACACAATGCCCCACTGTCGGGAGGCAATCCTTATACATGTTTCTATATATAAATATTGCCATCATACCCTCCTAAACATATTTGTTTAGTAATTATAAAACGGTTTATATTCTTGCTGGCTCACCCAGTCAAGAAATGTACGACAAATATACCGCATGAAGTATAGATAAAGCAAATACACAAATACATGTATGACAAAGTATTGTTAACTGGAATTCAAAGATGTAGAAAACTTGCTGGCTCACCCAGTCAAGCAATTGAGTTAAGAAAGATATTAAATAAGAAAGATAGTGAAATCTAAATTGAAGTGTTGACTATCTTGCTGGCTCACCCAGTCAAGACAATAAAACACTTCACATAAAACATGCTGTCTCACACAGTCATGTTACCGATTTGGAATATATAACACAATTGGGAGGCAATGTTGCAGTATTATTTTGTACTTAACATCGAATGTGGGCGAATTTACTTGTGGAAAGCAGAAGATTTCCATCGCCCTAATTGTTTAATTTGAGAAATAGTGAAGTTTTGGGCATGTGCTTGAGTTCACCCCCAATTCGGAATGAATGAGTCGTATAAATTTTTGGGTTCAGATTAAGTAGGTCAGAATTTGCTTTAAGATAGATCTGAAGTAGGTGGCAGAGACCGGTTGTCCACAAGAAAAACGAAACAGTGGCCCCTTGAGGTTTATGTTTAAAGAGCAATATTTTGCTAAAAGTGTTCTTGCAGGCATTTTTTCTAAGAACTAAAGTTGCAGATTGGCAATTTGAATGTTTGAAATTAGTAAAAGTCAGGATAGCGGACTGAACCTTCCCTTTGCTGTAAGAAAAAAGGACATTTTGTCTTTGAAGTGTGTTAGCGGAACCAGTTCTGGTTATGGCCATTTCACCTACCCGTAGTAATGTGAAAAACGCAAGAGAGAACATACAAGTAATACAATAGCAGAGGATTTGACAATATTATGAAGCTGTAGCATGAATTGAGACAGCAAAGCCAGTGTGATAGGACATCGCTTGTCCTGTACTTGTTTGCGCCGCAGCGCATACAGTAATTTCTTAATTATAAATGTGTCCGCTGGGTTTGGCATGTTTTTCATTTTATGAACATAGGAAAGGGCCGAGACCATTGAGGTGATGGAAGCCGGTTTGAGCCCTTCTAAATCCGTTGTAGCTATGAATTGCGATAGAATAAAAAATGTTTTATGTATTTGGCTATTTAGGTTTTCGTGTTCATGAATGAACCACGGTGTTATTCAATAACACTGAGACTATAAGAGATAAGTCCCTAATTATCCGAAAAAGTAGTTGCATGATTATATTAAGATTTATAACCCTTTCCCACATACAATGAATCTACAGCAGGCGACTTTGAAAATATTGAAAACCTCTGAAATTGCAAGTGAAACAGTCGAATAGAGTTGAAAAGATTTTTGCAAAACGCCAAATATGTTTTGCTTAAAATATATGTAAAATCAAGGAGTTCGGAAACCAGTTAAACAGTTAAACTGCAATTTTGAAAATTATTAAAGAACACAATTATGTTTAAGCAACCAGTGACTTGGAAAGACTGTTGTATTGAGTTTTGGAATGAGTAAGCCATGGTACACACGAGTAGGTGAAATGGTAGCCGTGAATTGACTGTAACATTGTTGAAAACGGCAGTAAGCCCAAATCAATCAATTCTACATGTTTTAAACTCCTTATTTCGGTCCAGAGTTAACAAGGTTCTTCGATAATGGATTAAGATAAGGCGGATGGACGAATTATCAAAGTAATGCCGCTGGCTTAATTTAAATGGATATAGCCAGGACCTCGAAAAACAACGAACACTTACTATATTAAAGAATAACTTTTATTAAATAATTCTATCTAACCATACAGACAACTAGAAAAAAGCAAAATGTAAAACAGTCTAACTGTTTGCTATTTAGTATAACACTTCAGTTATACTCTACAAATGACACTGCAGTGTAAACACGAACAATATTATTAAGTTGTTTTTGAATAACAAATTGACCAATTGCAAGTATGATAAGATGCTAAGACAAAGCGACAACATTCAATGTTGGATTTAAGAACACAGCAAAACGTATCCAAAGAAACAATCTAAAATAGTAAAGTCAAAAATCACAATACTTAAATTAGAAAGATGTCAAATTGTCTAACACCAAATTAAAACAATAGATATCAAAGTAATTATGTAATATATATCTTAACCCTTTCCCACATATAGCAGATCTGCAGCACACGACTTTGAACACATTTTACCAAACGCATTAAAAAACTCACTCACTTAATTAATTAATAATTATTGAATAGAGTTGAAATAATTATGGCAAATTAAGAAATTGCTCATTATGAGCAATTTCTTCATTTGCTACAGTTATTTCAAAATAGTCTGCTTCATAGGCATCGGACTGTGTCTGCGTGTGCGAAAGGGTTAATTCTTACTGAGATTACGGCGCTCTTTAGAAAGACTTGAATGTTCAGCCTGCAAAAGGTGCTAAATTATTGTGTGAATCATGTTTTTTCTTCATACAAAGACTCAAATTTAATTGGCTAATTTGATTGGACAATCTCATTCACCGACAGTGGTCAGCTCCAGCAGCCCAAATATATGCTTATAAGATCCGCCCTTTCACGATAGTGAAATGCCAAGCAAGAACTGCAAACACTAGGTTTTAGTGACACCCTCCTTCCAAACCCTTGTCTAGCAAAAACAGAACACTATAACTAGGGCTGCAACCGCTCAAATGACTTTTTTGAAGTAAAGTTTGTAAGGTCTATCCAATCATCTAAAAACTATGAGCATAACCCAAATAAGGTTGATATGAAATTTAAAAATTAACCCTTTCCCTCATATAGACGCTTTCGGACACCTCTGCAGCAGACGGCTTTTTGAAAACAGAGTGACAAAGGAAGAAATTGCACAAAACGTGCAATTTGTCCTTTTGCCACAATGTTTTCCACTTTTTGTCCTAGGTTATCCATTCAAGTATGGAGAGTTTCTATCTTTTGACAAAATATATTCAAAGTCGTCTGCTGCAGAATTGTCGTTTGAGGGATAGAGTTAAACAATATAAACTAATCTATTTACACAATACATATGACGTTTGTGATCAGGGGGTACTGGTCCTGGATGTGCAGGCGAGTAGCATTCCATATTCCAGCCTGGCTGCACTAGTTGGACAATTGGACAATTGCGTAATCCGAAAAGCTAGCAATACACTTACCACTGAACCATTAATTCACAATAGAAATGTAAATAAGACTTTTTGAGCAGTTCAAGAACATACAATGAACGAACGAACGAAATCAACGCTATGTATTTTATATACAATGGAATACACACGTAATTAATTTTACTTCAAACACCCGGGCACACTTGACTTTAGTGCAGCCTAATCCGGACCGACACATTCCGTCTTAGTGGGATAGAGGTTTATAGTATTTATTCCTGAAACAGAAAATCCAACGAGACCAACAAATGGTGTCCCGGTTAGCCTGCGCGGCATTCTTAGGCTGATCCGGGTCGATACTTTACGCAGAGCTCATAATGTTGGAACGACTCATATCTCTTTTGACCTCGAGTTAACGTGAGTCTTCTGTACGTATAAACCTACAAACATTACATAGTGTCACTTAAATATATTCATTAAAATATACATTATAAACATTCATGTT
>JASEVX010001228.1:0-19651 GCA_031761405.1 Serripes groenlandicus | reverse complement strand
AAGAAAAATAGCAGATCGATCAACTATATGTCGTTTACCAAGATAACTATTGAACCCACCTCTCAGGTAGGCTGTCACCAATTTCCACGAAGCACTACGAATCTGGGTGCATTTCCGAAATCATTCGGTTCGTGGGAAAAGGGTACTATTTGGCCATTGTGAACAGTTTAGATCAGCCTGTGCACATAACCAGTCTTATCAAGAAATACGCTGTTCATATATGACTAACATAAGGTTATATCAACATGTGTAGATTCTGATAAGAATATATTGGGTGTTCTTAATATACACTTTCCAAACAGAAATCCGCCGTGACAGAGTGGTTAGAGTCGGGGATTTGAACTCGGAGGTCCCAGTGGTTATGTTGGAGTGCCTATGAGCAAGCCACATTTTCAAGTCTAGCACTGATTTGTTTAGCCAGGGGTCATTTTAAAATGAACTGTCACCCTGTATAACTGAAATATTGTCCAAAACAACAATTTCACAAACACAACTTTTTAAAAAAACACGAGTTTAAATTCTGAATGCTCCACATAAGTGGGAATCTGACCTTCGTGGATTTTGCAACAAAGGCGAATAATGACCAGCATTCAGGGGCGTAGCTCTACACATTTTTTCTAAAAATGCCCCAATATGCAGCTGCGGCGATACACATCTGCGTAATATATCGACCAGATCAGTCTGCGCTATCCGCGCAGACTGATCCGGCCGACACATTCCGTCTAAGGGGGGGGGGGGGGGGGGGGGGGGGGGGGATATATAGAGTAGTGATTCCTGAAACAGAAAATCCACAGGAGGCGAAAAGTGTATATCCGCGTACGCCTGTGTGGCATGCTTAGGCTGATCCGGGTCGATACTTTACGCATAGTCCACACTTTTGATTTTCTCCCGAGACGGCCTACATATTGATTATTGCCAAGCTACGCCCCTGGCATTTCTTCATCTATTCATACAAACCTTAACATCTGTAATGACCAGAAAAAGACTACAGAAATGCAGTCTTATCGAAACTCATATTTAACACTTATCCTGCTGTACGTGTCTTCATATAACAGTGTAACAATTTGTGCAGTCTAATCTGCATTCAGCGAAGAGTTGTCCATAGACACGTTAGATCTTGTCAAAAAAATAAACGCTGATATTACCTGTCGAAGGAATTCAGCGGGATAAGGATTACGTTTAAAAGCCCCGACGATAGCTTTTCGGGTGACACAGTCCATTTACAATCATGTTTAACCATTAGTTATTTCAACAAAACGTCTCTTTTTCATCTTATTTAATTTCGTACTCGTTTAAACAAAATAAATGTGTGAAGTATCGATGAAGCAAATGTTCTCCCCGGTAACGACTATGAAAACGTGATCAACTTGACAAAAACCACCATTGAACATTACATAGGTTGTGGTCGCTACGTATTCCGTTGTAAGCGAAAACAAACGAGCGTCAACACGCGTAAATTCTCCTTCGGGACTTTGCGATCATCGAAAATGTAGGTTAACATGTGCCTCTGTAGTCTGGTCAGGATCTTTCTCGTACACAATCTAGTCATACATTCATTCTGAAAGCACTGCTGGAGAACGATCCCGTAGACGTACAGTTGATTGATTGATTGGGGTTTAACGCCGTTTTAACAATTTCTCAGTTATATCACTGCGGCCAGTTCACCTACTCATGCATTTCCTGGTTTTCTCACACCAGTACTCCACACAACAATCTTCCCAAGCAACTGGCTGCTTTTCCACATAGATTTAGCCCATTGGTGGAAGACGAATGACGCATGTCGCATTGACTTTTGTCAATCGTCGGAAAGAAAGTTGGCCGAGCCGTAGACGTACAGACGCAACAAATAAACAATTTGATGGTCAGGGGCGTAACGTGGTGAAAATCGAGTATACACACTGGTGTGGTAGGTTGATTGATTGATTGGGGTTTAACGCCGTTTTTAACAATTTCTCAGTCATATCACGGCGGCCAGTTCACCTACACACGTATTTCCTGGTTTTCTCACACCAGTACTACACACAACAATCTTCCCAAGCAACTGGCTGCTTTTCCACATAGACTTAGCCCATTGATGGAAGACGAATGACGCATGTCGCATTGACTTTTGTCAAACGTCGGAAAGAAAGTTGGCCGAGCCGGGATTCGAACTCACAACACCTGGATTGACAGCCCGCGTTGTTACCGACTGAGCTACTGGGGCTCGGCTCTGGTGAGGTAGGAAGTCCAAGCTTATTCCGTAGGTAAAGCTTTGCATATTGTGAACCTATGAGGTCATTTTGGTCGTACGGAATACTCAAACTAACTAGATATATTCACATGCAGATTTATTGACATTTTCGGACGAAATTAACCCTTACCACTCAGCCTTCAGTTACTCATGCATCTTTCTACCTTTCCTGATGAAGTGTATGCATTGGCGTACGTGCGTAGGCCTGGGTACGTTCCTGAATGGTAATTATCTTTAATTTTGGAAAGGACGGAGCTGCCAACATTGCAAATAGTCCATCCGTGAGCGCTGGAAAACGACATATATTCGCAAGGACTTTCTAACTTCAAGAATAGTACAAACCAACCAGATAGATGAGAGATGCATACATATTGACATAGAGGAAACCTTGTTATGAGTTGTTTGTTAGGCGAACCACTTATCAAGTTACAGCGTTTAACTCACATTCACCTAACAACGTGTTTGTTAAAGCAAAGTAGTGTTTAAAAAGTATCTAAACAGTTGTGTAGATGAAAATTGCAAGCATACTTGGCAGTGTACAAACCTCGACTTCCTCATTCTTACTTTTCCTGCAGTAGATGTTTATAACTACCAGAACGTAAAAAGACTAAAACATTCATACCAGCATGTTAAAGCGACTGAAATCCAGATGGCACTAAAAAATAAAAAAAATAAAAAAATATAATTCGCCCTAAATGTTATTCTTTATGTTATCCAAGTAAAACCAGGGTAGAAAATGTATCGTTTTTTATCAATAAAGTGAACTTGAGTCGTTTTCAATTGTCCCGATGAAGGGGTTTCCTATTTAAAAATACTTACCCCGTTACTGACAGGGTAGAATTTGCGATGGAAAAAGTATCGAAAACAAGAAAATCTCACCGATTATAGGAGGGGTATGTAATATGTCAGTTATCATATTTTAATGCCCCAAATACAAAAAAACACTAATTTTCTTAAAATTGGATTTTTTTTTTCGACAGTTGGGTATCTGGAGTTCAGTCGCTTTAAGGTTTGTTTATATACATACGGTATAAGCAGCTCTCTGAGACATCTATCACGTGTACATCGCAGGCGGTATGCTTATATAAACAATGGTGTGTTAAAATATAATGCAGATGTATTGATATACAGTAAAACATGTGCTAAAGACAACCTGTGTATAGCAATCACCTATCTATAGCAACCGCACTTTCAATTAATTACTCAATTATTCATTTTTTGTTTCTTCCCATGGGTGGTCTTTAAACACAGTTTGGACTATATTTGCACAGCTACAAGTTATATGTCGATAAAAAGGGTACAAATACACATGTTCCGAAATCAAGGTAATTAATGGCCGAGATTTCTGAAATGTGTACAGCTTTGTATCTGTCTTTGATTACAAACAGAGTTACTACAAATCTCCGCGATAACCCATATTCACTGTCGCATGCTAACTGGTTTCAACTTTTTCTCAATCTGATATCCGTAGCTAGTAATTGCCCATGGACAGGGGGCGTAGCTTGGCAATAATCAATGTGTAGGCCGTCTTGTGAGAAAATCAACATTGTGGACTCTGCGTAAAGTATCGACCCGGATCAGCCTAAGCATGCCACACAGGCGTACCTGGGTATACACTTTTTGCCTCCTGTGGATTTTCTGTTTCAGGAATCACTACTCTATCTATCCCCCCTTAGACGGAATGTGTCGGCCGGATCAGTCTGCGCGGACAGCGCAGACTGATCTGTTCGATACATTACGCAGATGTGTAGGCACGTTCCTACAGTGCCTAAAGGGAGCTACGTCCCTGATGGATAAAATATTAACCCCATGACTGTTGGAAAGCAGTTGTGTGATGACAACGCAGAACCGATACGGCCGTATGACATGGTTCTATAATGGTTACTGGCCAATTCAAGATTTTTGAATTGATATACCAAACAAATAGCTATTGTCCCTTCCAAACGCAAAGCTAGACAAATCCATTTTTTTTTTTATAAAAAAGAAATCAGTATTGAACGGGTTTAATCGGACATTTTCTGTACGTACTACTTGTCAGATATATAATTTAGAGTGAACGAATTAACCATTTTGGGTTCGACGTACCCTTATCCTGCTGTCGGCGCTTTAAACAACATTTACCGTATCTCATGACTTAAAACTACATTTGCGAACAATGTACGACAAGATCAGCCCGTAACATTTGTATAGACCAATCCTTGTCTACATGTTTCGCTACTGATGTATCAATATTTAAAAGAATAACCCATAATAGTATTAGCTCTTTTTGAAGGTCAATGGTTTTGAGACAGATTAGTAGAATTCGGGGGGTATAAGGGGTTAATAAGAAATGAAGAGGCTAATGGCAGTACGTTTCGGTTATTTGTACAGCATTACATGCGTTCTGGAATACCGCCGTAGGTGCCAAAAATGAGCTCAATGTTTGGCACAAATCTGTTGGTTATTCATACTCCGATTAAGCCGGTTAGCTGGAGACAATATCATCTCGCTTACACCTTTACGACACACACCTCATGCTGCAGAAATATTTGAAATTGTATAGAAAACCACTATTAATGAAAGTTTAATTATGGAATAAATGTGAAAACAATGTCTTACAAGGTGAAATCGCTCATTATGAGTATCTTCGCCCTTTTGTCGCGATGTTTTCAAAATTCATCTGCTAAAGACGCGGCTGAATGAATAAAAGGGTTTCCTGTTTGTGTGTGCAACACAAGCTTACGGAATAGTTTGTACTGTCTTTCTTGTGTCTGACTAAGTCTTAACTGATAGCAAAGGAAAAGAGAATATTGCCGATTGAACAAAGACTTCATTTTAAGTCCGCAACAAATGAGGGATAATCAAACGCTAATGGTTTCAATTGCGCATACAAAAATTATATACGGCTGAAAATGTTTTGCAATCGTAATGAATGCTTGCTTCCATTTAGCCTGATACTGCTTAATGCCTTCTAATGCTGCTGTTAGCGGTTTTAACAAGTATTTTAGAAATATCATAGCGACTCCGAATGTAAATTCGAAATACTGCCTTCAAGACTTTAAATAACACTTAGTATCCTATTACATACGCGTCAATTTAAACAACATGTTAATACAATGTAGGCATTAATCGATCACCGCATTTATGAAATATAATCTGGGTCTTCAAAGTTTGCTTAGTAAATTAAGCTCTCTGTTTGTTGTAATTATAATCGATTCAGTAGAGGTGTGACTGAGATCGTCTTCTTCGAAACACAACGGACTATACAAACAACTCTGAAAATGATGTTGTGTTTGTTTTATTGGGGTTTTACGCCGTTGTCAACATTATTTCAGTTAAATCACGGCGACAGTTCACTTATTCATGATCCCTGGGTAACCAAACCAGTACTAGGCTAGCAAATCTTTGAAAATGAAAAGGTAAACGCGTCTCCCCTTTCCGGTAGAGTTGGTGCTTCACCCTGGTAATGATGTTACATGCTGTTGACAGCGACATGAAACTCCACTTCAGCCCTTTAACACGCAAATCAGCAGCAGACGACGTTTCATACATTGTGACAAAACTGTAGAAACTATCTATACATGAAAGAACAATTATTGAATAAAGTTGAAAACATTGTTGCAAAAGGATTTGTTTTTTGTTATTTAAAGCTGCTTTGAACAAGTTTTTCAGTTATATCATGTCAATTCCTGGGTAAGTTACCAGTACTGTTGGTCCATTTATTCTGACACCAGCCAGTCACTGAACACCAGGGAAGGCAGCTATTTCTTCCATTTTGAAGGTCTTTGGTATGACTCTGCAAGGCATGGGACCCAAGACCTTCCGAACCCGAGACGGACGCTTCCAAAATACACCACCGAGGAGGTGTGAGTAATTCCTCCTTTTGCTACAATGTAAACAAGTTGTTGCATAGTCGTCAGTAAGTGTTCACTTATGTGAGATTCCTTTGACGGTAGGAATCCACCATGGCTAAGCGTTAGGAACAGGGTGTCCAGTTATCGATCCCAACACAAGTTATATATATACCTATACTAGTACTGATTTGTTTACTCAGGTATCATGAAAATTGTTTTCTGTTGCCGTGATATAACTTAAATATTGTTTAAAAAAGGAGTCAAGCCCGAAAGAAAGATATAATGTTCCGAGTGGATTTCCCACTAATTAAGATGCGTTAGCAGGATATTTTGGTGTTTTATATGAACATCTGTATTGAATCCCCAATGATACGAATGTACTGATTAGACTGTACAGAAGTGACAACTTGTTCGTTCCTTTATTACCACGAACAGGCCCTTACTATGTTTCGATTGTTTTCTGTCGCCGTGAACAATCTGAAACATTGTTAAAAAAATGGCATAAAACCGGAATGAAAGAATTGACGAACGGTATATAATGTTCCGCTTATATTTACCCCGTATTGAGATGTCATAGAAGGATATATATGTCGGCTTATATGAACATCTGTATTTAATTCACACTGGTACAGATATTATTCCTGGACAGTACAGAAAATATCAACTTGTGTGTACCTTTTCCACAGACGGGCTCTTATTGTGTTCCAATGTATCCCTAATTGAAATGCCAAAGCAGGGTTCATATGGTGTCTCTTATTGACATATGTATTGAATCCACAATGGTACAGTCAAGCATACTGCGACGATGGTTCTCTCTTATCTCTACTCTCACGACACCGCACAAATAATGAAACAAGCTATCGAGTTGTCGCGAGAACAGCGTCAAATTCACTTGAATATTTCTTCTCCTCGTGTAAAAGTACGGGAAACGGAAGTTGTAATGGCTATGTGAAGTGCTCTCTGGTTGGTCGATATTTGGTCGTGTCCGGATTTTTAGCCAATCAGCGATCAGGTAATAGGAAACCATTTCTTTTTGTGTCGATATATTTAGTTTTGACGTGTCTGTGTTTTCCGCGGAAATGGTACCCCTTACGGCAACTCAAATATTAAGAAAACGAAGAGACGGATCAAAAATCGGGACGATCATTCGATGTAGCAACTGATGGGCTACACAACGCACACCGAGTGGTTTTCGCCCGTTGTCATAGCAACGGTGGTTTCTATGGCGATCATACTACAAAAGGAACAACTAGAGCCTAGACCGTTCATCCCTACCAAGTTTGATCGAAATCCGTTGAATAGTTTTGGCGCTACGCTTGCCACAAACATTTTACAAACAAACAAACGGACAGAAACGAAGACCGACTTTAAGGGTCTCTAGAAGAGAGAACCAACAAACATTTTACAAACAAACGGACAGAAACGAAGACCGACTTTAAGGGTCTCTAGAAGAGAGAACCAATATAATGACTGGATAGTACAACAATGCCAGCTTATAATATATGTACATTTTTTTCAACGGCAAGGCTCGTATTTTGTTTCGATTGTCATCTGTCTGCGTGACCATAACTGAAATAGTGATGAACAATGAGATAAAATCGAATGAAAGAATAGCCGAACGGTATATAATGTTCCGCTTAAATTTTTCCCTTATTAAGATGCCATAGTGGGAGTTATATTTTGTATTATATGAACATCTGCATTGAACCCTAAATGGTAACGATATAATGACTGGATAGTACAGACATACTAACTTAACATTTAGATGCCATAGAAGGATACATGTATCTATGGTTTATTATATGAACACCTGTAATGCAATCCCAATCGTACGGATATAATAACATGCCAACTTGTTTGTACATTTTTTCAACAGACGGAATCTTACTGTATTCCGATCTCCCCTTAATTAAGATACCATAGCAGGATATTCATGGGGTCGTATATGAACATCTGTATATAATTGCCAATCGTACGGATATAATGATTGGACTGTACAGAAAAGCCAACTCTCTTATTATGTTTCGCTTGTTTTCTGATTCCGTGACATAACTGAAATAGTATTGAAAACGTGCGAAAACACCGAATGAAAAAACTGACGAACGGTGTGAAATGCTAAGATTCGTCCCCCTCCCGTTTATTAAGATGCCATAGTGGGATATATATGGTGTCCTATATGAACTGGTTTGTACCATTTTCAACAGACTGGTTTTTATTATGTTCCGATTTCCCCTTAATTAAGATGCCATCGCAGGATATATATTATGCATTATATGAACATCTGTATTGAATTCTCAATCGTACGGATATAACGACTACACAGTACAGAAATGCCAAATTGTTTGTACTTTGCATCTATAAACGGGCTTTTATTATGCTCCGATTTATTCATCATTGAGATGCTATGCAGGATATATATGATGCTTTATATTTATTTCTGTATAGATTTCAAAATCGTACGGATATAACGACTAGACAGTACAGAAATGCCAACTTGTTTGTAGCTTTTTCAATATATAGGCTCTTATTACTAGTATGTGCCAAATTATTTGTACGTTTTCCCCTGGACGGGCTCTTATTATGTTCCTATTTGTCCCTCATTGAGATGACATTTCATGATATCTTTGTTGTCTTGTATGAGCATCTGTATTGAATCCCCAATGGTACGGACATAATGACCGGACTGTTTATTGCTGTCTATCCTTGCCTCTATAGAGAAATGACATACTGTCACAGACAGATTTCCGCGAATTATCTCCAAACATTATGCGCAGTAATTCATATACATTTGTATTTAATATATTCCCACATACGACAACAACTCTGTATCATATCAGCAATTTCTCCTTTGACCTAAATGTTTTTCCTAACATTTTTTTTATTTACCTAACTCTTTCAGCGCCGAATTGTTTAAAGTAGACTCTTCCATGTTCAAAAGCGGGTGTGTCCATTTCTCAATATCTGAAAGATTTGGACTATTTTGGTAACTAAAAGGCAAACAATGCTGATTTCAGGTGAGACAGCTCGTTACGAGCTGACTCACCTGAATCTGCATTGTTTGCAAACATCTCAATATTGCCTGTGGCGCTGAAAGAGTTAATATGAAATAACGTGTGCAAAACAGTTGATTAAATAGAGAAAGAAACACAGATACACATGTGAATATTTGGTTATGATTAATCATCAATATATCTGCTGTTTTCCTATGTGACCTCTGATCCTTTTTTAAGCATACTGTGTATGTACTGAGTACATGACTGTATAAGGTATATACATAGTTTACTTAGTGTTGTCTATGCCGAATACTGTTGGTAACTTGGTATCTAATACATACCTCATTTTGTGACACGAATGTTCTTAAAAATAAGGACTAGTCTACTGAGCAGTGCAATTTGATATTGTTTATAAGATTGTTACGTTGTCTCGAGAGTCGAGAGCAGTCAGATATCATATGTACATGTAGTCTTACATCACTGACGATATATTACGATTAAGTAACAAGATAAAGACGAAAATAATTAAACAAGAAATCCCTTTCAGTAGCAATGCTCGACTATTCACATAACAACTATTTATTTATTAATTGGGGTTTTACGCCGCTTTCAACATTATTTCAGTTATATCACGGCGACAGTTCACTTATTCATGATCCCTGGGTAAACAAACCAGTACTAGGCTAGAAAATGTGCCTTGCCCAAGGGCACTCCACCATGACCATAGTGCCGGCACTGAGGGTCGAACCCGGGACACCCCGATGCCAACCACTCGACCACAGCGGATTCCCACATAACAACTAAGCAACAATTATTTCTAGGTACCATTTTAAGTGCAATAATAAGTACAAAGACAATATAAACTCAATCTAAAATAGGACATACTTTCACATATCGCAATTATTGAGCCTTTGTCAGGTACAATATCAATTGACCGTTTATTCTAGTAAAGATACCCTTCGATAAGCTAAGTGATAAAATGATTCTTGAAAATATACAGAAGTGGGTCTTATTATCTTGTTTTGGTTGAATGAATGATTGTATATATGTGCACGAGTACGCTATCAATGTAAATTGTGGGATATGGATATGTGGTGTAGACCGAGTTTTTGTTTGGTATGCACTATTGTATCTGTTTTTATTGTCGGAAAAGTTGTTTAATATTTATATTTTATTTGAAAATTGTAAATACTTGTTTGTAACTTACTATAGGCAAATGTGCCTGAATGTAGTAAAATGTATTGTATTATCGGTTTGCTTTTTGTCAAACTATAGATTCCATAACAATCCAAACGCATATTCAAGTTGAAATATGTGGGAATATCACCGCAATATATATCGTATTACTAAACTAAACCCTTCTTTGCTGTGGTACTCAAAAGGATCAATACTTATTCAAGAACATGACGTACTTCCATGCATTTTCTGAGTCTCCGAGGCGTCCTTTTGGAAGTATTCATTGTATTGAGCTCTGAACCAAACACTCCATTGTTGACCCTTCCCGACTTGTAGTACGCATGTTGACGCATCTGCAGTAGATGCCCTTTGAAAGCGGTTTGGCAAAAGGAGACGCTGCGCATGATGAGCAATATCTCCTTTAGCCACAATGTTTTCAACCCATTTCATTTAAGACGATTTCCAGCACGTTTGTGAAACTGCTTTTAAAGTAGTCTGATGTAGATTGGTTGTATGTGGAAAAGGACTAAATGACCGCAGTTAGTGCTTTTACATCTCGTCTATAAATACTAGAAATGGCTTATAAATTTACTACATTTACATTTGTCTGTTTATACATTTTTTCACAAAGAATTGTCTTTTATGTGTACGGAATGTTTGGAACCTTCCTACCTTCAATATCAATTTTTGGTAGCAAATGGTACAAAATCCACAACTATTATAACAGATTTTTCACTTCTGGAACGAACTGTTGTAAACCGATAGGTACCAATAAATATTCCACGTTTTCATACTACCGCTGCAGTGATGTAATGGTAGAGAGTCCGTCTCGGTACGGGAGGTCGCCGGTTCGATCTCCGGCCGGATCATACTAATGTCTTGGTAACAATGGTTGCCCTCCTTGGCGATCAGGGTTCCGAGGTTAGCATTACGACTAAACGACTGGTGTCACATATATAAAATGTAAATGAATTTTCTACATTATGCCGTAAGTGCCCTATTAATGTTTTATTTCTAAAAAAAGATATTCACTGAAGAACGTGTAAAAATTAGCGGAAAAATACCGTTTTCTTAACGGTTTATATGTTATAAAGAGGGAAATTAGGGTGACTGTATTCCAAGTAAAAAAGGACCAAAATATTTTTAATATAAAACAAATAAAAAAATATATTTATATTCACGAGAAATTTTTCTTGAAAACTTGATAAGTGCCTTTTTAAATTTTTGCAAAATAAAATTGTTATTGAGTAAAAACTAAAAAGTCCATGTAATTTTAGTTATTGATTTTTGATAATCGCTGATTCTCATAGTTGGATATGAGCACGTCATTTTACCTTTCCCCTATTAAAGTCAACATTTGACACCTTTGCAGCAATCTACTTTTAAAACAATGAGAAAAGGGTTAAATCGCTGAAGATATGAGTTTTCTCTTTTTCTCAAAATGATATTAGCTTGGCATCCTAATTATATCATACTTTGACAAATGTTAAAATGTAGTCCAATATTTATAAATAAGACCACCCTCGAAATATAATATCAGCTAAACAGTTAAATTTCATTGAAATTGTTGTATAATTTCAAACTTAATTTTGAACATAAACTGAACCCCTACAACATGTAATTTATTGTAATTCTTTCCTTCCTTTTTCGAAAAAAATCTTTACAGATTCTTGTTTTTACATTCCCATCATCATCAACTTCGTGACGCAAGTTAATATGGAGCTCAGTCCCATTTCTTCACAGTTTTAACTGATGGCCGATTTATTTTATTTTGTTTGGGAGTAACAGTTGTTCATCATTATTGTTGTTTTTATCTTCTAAAGACGTGAACAAACTTATTTTGCACCTTGACATCTTTGTTTCCTAAATTATCAATGCACCGGCTGCACAAACTTGACTATTAGACTGTACTAGTAACATAGCGCTATCAATAGTAAAATAACATACATGCATTTTCTGAGTCTCTGAGTCTCTGAGGCGATTGGGAATGTTTTGTCTTCGTAAATAAAACAAAAAAACATAAATGAGAGTCAAAATAAAGAAACTGCACATACTTAAAACATCGGAATATTTATTTCGTTTTAGATGTGTCATAACTTAGTGTTTTTAAACAAACGCAATTGTAATATGTTCAAGACATTTGAATCTGTTTTTTTCTAATAATAACTCGTCCTCCATGTCATTTCCGATAACCTATTAAAATTATAAGTCGCGGCTTCTGCCCGGCGACTAATGAAAGGAAATCGATATATAAAAAAAAGAACCAGCACGTAGGCATTTCTGATTGATTGTTTACCCAAATTAACAGCTGCAAGTCAGTTTGTAAAAGGAAAGATCCGTTCCAGGAAATGGTTTGAGTAAAATCATATTTTCAAATTGTCACTTGCTCAAGTAATCGAATGTAGTTGATTTCAGATCGTACTCGTTATATGGAAAGTTTCGAGGACAGAATGACGAAGAACGAGATTCATTTTAGGATGTGCAGAATCGATGACTGATCAGAATCGTCTCCAGTTGCAAAGGTATTCGGGTTGACGAGGCCACTTTATAAATCTGACAGCGACCGATTTTTTTTGTTGTGGGAGCAACGTACGGGCTTAATGGAATGACCCCTTCGGAAGAAAACACAAAACAAAACGGCGTCCTTAAAACTCAGTCTTATTGTTCAGTTTACATTTATTAATATACAAGCATAACCACAGAATGATTCAAGAGCCGACGTTTGGGAAGCAAAGCTCAACTGTATGTGGTTACTCTGCTGGTAAATACCAACTTTTATTAAGTGGTATTTCTTACTCCACCGTTGTACTGGTATTTTACGCGGACATCACCGTGTGTGAGTGTGTGTGTGGAGAAGAGACGATAAATGTCACAGAAAACAGTCAATTGCAGTGCGTCTCAAATACCAATATTGTCAAATAGAGAAGTTTAATGGAGTGCAAACAGCGTATTTCTAAATTGTATACAATATCGAGTGTTATGCTCAGAGATATCTGGTTGTCATTAGTAATAACAGGGAAAGAAATACATGACAACCTGGTTGGTTCACATAACTACGTACGTGTGATAGAGAACAAGAGGGGGAGAGCGAGAAAGATAGATAGAGAGGAGAGAGAAAGAGAGAGAGAGAGAGAGAGAGGAGTGAGAAGAGAGAGAGAGAGAGAGAGAGAGAGAGAGAGAGAGATGAGAGAGAGAAGGGAGAGAGAGAGAGAGAGAGAGAGAGAAGAGAGGAGAGAGAGAGAGGGGAGAGTGAGAGAGAGAGAGAGAGAGAGAGTGGGAGAGAGGGTACGACATAGACAGAGGGAGAGAGAGAGACATACACAGAGACAAAGAGAGAAAGGGAGGGAGCGAAAGAGACAGAAAGAGGACAGAGACGGAAGTTTACAAAGGCCAACCAAAACATGGAGTGCAAACAGCGTATTTCTAAATTGTATACAATATCGAGTGTATGCTCAAAGATATCTGGTGTCTTAGTAATAACAGGAGAAACACATGACAACCTGGTTGGTTCACAATAACTACGTACGTGTGATAAAGAACAAAGAGGGGGTGAGAGCGAGATAGATGATAGAGAGGAGAGAGAGAGAGAGAGAGAGAGAAAGAGAGAGAGAGAGAGAGAGAGAGAGAGAGAGAGAGAGAGAGAGAGAGAGAGAGAGAGAGAGAGAGAGAGAGGGAGAGAGAGAGAGAGCGAGGCGAGAGAGGGAGAGAGAGAGAGAGAGAGAGAGAGAGAGATAGAGAGAGAGCGAGTGGGAGACAGAGATTAGAGAGAGAGAGAGAGAGAGAGAGAGAGAGCGCGATGGGGAGAGGAGAGAGAATAAAAAAGTATGGAGAGAGACATAGTGAGATTTATATTTCAGATCGAGTTAAAACATTGTGACATATGAGCAATGTCTTCTTTGCGAAATGTTTCCAAAAGTCGTCTGCTGTAGATTATTCAAAATGCATCTGCAGGTGATTAAGAATCGTTATGTTCGGGCGTTTATAATGGCGAGATAGCAGATACATTGTGCGTTATCTATTAACTATGTATGTAAACGTGTTTCTAACAGAAGTCGTCTACACGTCCCAAGAGTAAATACATGTTCGTGCCTGAAAGACTAACGTGTGCCATTCCAGACAGACCTATGAGTTATTTAATTGATCCACGTCATACAAAAAACCGACCGTCGGAGGTGTTTTTTTAATTATTTCTCAATACAAGAATATATTTAGAAATAGTGTTGGACTGGTATATATACATATATTTATGTAGTAGGGCAACCACCCTTTAATTCAAAATATAGTGCTAAATGTAGAACTATACTTTCTTATATCTAATGATGAGGATATCTCCTAAGTGTTACCTTCTGAATTTTGTAAAAAGCAAACACAAATTATCAATGCAACATTCTTGGACATATTAAAGACTGGTCTTTCGTCTCAACCATAATTGTAATTCTGTTTTCTTATCATCTATCGTCTTCAACATCTATAATGTTTTCCCACATACAGATGAAATTGACGTATCTCCAGTGTCGACTTTTGAAAACATTATGGAAAAGTATCTTCCTTAAAACTTGATCAATTTTTCCTATAGACGTGTTTTCAAACCTATTAAACAATGATACTTTCATTGATAGAGATGATACATATTTTTCCATATATCATAGATCCTGGTTTATTTTTCAAAGACGTTCTGCTGTAGAATTGTTTTATGTGGGACAACTTTGAATAGGCAAAAGGAAACGCCCAAGGGACTCGGTCTGACGATGTGGTAACAGCTCCGAGGCTAATTGGTTTAAACAGCGGCTTCCCGATAAATGATACGGTAACTCAAATCTACCAATTTACCAACTACAGCATGCTGATCATGTATACAAGAAACGTTTTATCAGCAGGTCACACGGAAAACTGGTTCACATTAGCTTTCGTGAACAGTATAGAAAAAAGCATTTCGCTCAAACTGGACAATATCAACACCGTTCACTTTTAAAAAATCACAAGCCTTCGTTCGCTCCGTGTATATTTTGATCAGACGGGATGACAGATACAGGCTGGTCTGAACCTATTCTGTTCGAAATAGCAACATGTACCTTTTCACATGGACGGTTCATGAATTTCGTATGGTAATACGTGAATTGTTAGTTAACCAGTTTGTTGACGTTTAAGTCCTTTGGTCCTTTCGCTTATACAGATTGTCAGACTGTAGTTTGTGTTTGTTCATCATATGGCGCTTTGCTATCTTAAACATTAACCTTTTCCCACATACAACTAATTTGCAGCAGACGACGACTTTGAACATTTTTGTCAAAAAATGGAAGATCTCTATAATTGAATGGATAACCAATGACTATAAATGGAACACATTGTGGCAAAGGTGAAATTGCTCATCATGAGCAATTTCACCTTTGGCCACAATGTTTTCAAAAGTCGTCTGCTGCTATCGCCTCAAAATGCGTCTGCAGGTGGGAAAGGGTTAAGGCATCCGCTTCGTGGGCGGGAGGTTGAATGATCGAATGTCATTGTCGACAGTAGGTTCCGTTCTGATTTTGTGAGCACCTAGCTAGTTAATTAACGGTTCCGAATGAGCAATTTCACCTTTGGCCACAATGTTTCAAAAGTCGTCTGCTGCTATCGCCTCAAAATGCGTCTGCAGGTGGGAAAGGGTTAAGCATCCGCTTCGTGGGCGGGAGGTTGAATGATCGAATGTCATTGTCGATAGTAGGTCCGGTTTCTGATTTGTGGAGCCACTAGCGAGTTAATTAACGGTTACCGAATATCTTTCTGTCTGGTTCTGCAGAAGAAAAAGACAGGATAAGTCATAAAGAGGCGGAAATAAGGCTATATATGGACACGACCAACATGAACTCGGAAACTCCTGTCCATGAGGAGAAAACTTGACTATATCACATCCAAAGTCTAGCTTAGTACAGCCGTATTAGTATGCTCTATAACACGGGGAATATTATGTAGCGATACCTTGCTTTTGTATTGTAACTATGCGAGGCCCTTGGATAAAATGGTATATAGCGAAACCGAAGGTCAGAGAGATATTATTTCGACGCTCCCTGAGAACCACTTTACAAAACCACGTAATTGCTACTGCTACCATCATTTTGCTAGTATATACCAAGGATGATTTGACTTTAAGAAGAGATTAAGGACAAATAATGAACAAATGTCTATATTTTCAATAACAAAATAAATTTACTGAAATTGTCGTGTTCATCACGCTCCACAACCGCCTTTTGATGTCGTTACTTTTATTTCATGACATCAAAAACATATTTCCGTGATGTACCAATACCATTTTTGGTACTAACTTGTGTCCTAGTATAATACGGAATTTAAATCCATCGTATGGATTTGCGCATGACCATCTGCATGTATTTGCTCCGGAAAATATGCAGGTTATGATAAATTAATTATATAGACAAACTTCTAATCATGAACTGTTGTGTTTAATGCTTGATTGTTTTGGGTTCACACATTTAAAACAATTGTTCAAGTCATATCAGGCTAGTTCACATGCTCATGTGCTTAATTGCTTTCTCACACTCTCCACTCAACAGACTTTCCATAGCAACTGGCAGCTTTTCCACATAGTCTGTAAGCATCAATAATGCAGTCTCAACTTTATTCTCATAGCTGATAACTTCTTTTGGTAGACAGCGTTCTGTAAGCTCTCCATTTCTGTGGACAGTTTTTGACGCCTTTGTAGCAGACGACTTTTGAATATATTTGCAGAGGAAAACAACTGCGTTAGGAGTAGTTCTCCTTTTGATACAATGTTTTAAATTGTATACTCAAACTATACTTTTCCCTCTATAGAGCGATTTTCCATATTTTTCACAGAGTATTTCAAAGTCGTCCACTGGCAGATTTGTTTTTAGATGGAGAAGGAAACATTTTATTAAACAAAGTATGGGATTACTATCAACTGCGCGATTTAACTACCTTTCTCGAACACAGTGATCCGACCTATTTCCGGAATACAAAATGATTGAGTTTAACCATAGTAAGTTCAATACAACGTCTGTTTAGCCCCCTCGGTATTAGATTTTTATACTGCTTTTATACAAGAGAAGTGTGAGAATTGATGAAGGCATTTTTTCCCTTATTACGACTAGGAGGAACGCGATCGAATTGACAAAACATCGATTGACAAAGACTGGGCTGGCGACCGCGACAGATTCACTTGTCACGGAATTGAAATTTAAAAAAAAAAAAAGGATAAAAAACCACTGTATCGGTTTTAGTTCAAACAGATGTAAAAAATGTTGTACCCGTTACATTCCTGTGGAATTAAATAGCAGGTCGATTGAATAAATAGAATTAATTGAATTTTGGCTGCGACCTGAGTTTTACACAGCCTTTTCAAATTAGTTTCGTTATATCCTGACATGCTTCAGTCACGTAAGGAATGTGTCCGACTTTTCTACTGTAATACAAACTAATGTATACACTACATGGTAACAATAACTCCACGTTCGTTTATTTAATTTGCAGCTACAGAGTCAACATTAATTTGGTTATGCTATAATATATACCATGGCTAGACATTTAAACAGAATATGTGGAATGTATGCTCTACCAGAGCTCTAGATAAGGTTTTTTTCACATGTCTAAATCCGTGTTTGACACACACACTATTAATATCGCGGGCACTCACAAGATCATCTCAAGAGACGATTATTTTGATAACTCACAGCAATGGTTTGGAAGAGGAATGAAGGAGATTAGTGGGACAAAAAAACCCACTTTACCTGCCTTATTTAGTCCTCTTATCTACGTAAACGTCTACGTAAAATGTTGGAAAACGGCATTTAATCACAATCAGTCAATCATTTCACACGGACAACGATGCATTCTTGAAGATTTGGCATATATACTTTGTGTTCTTTCGCCATAAGGTCAAATTACGCCAAATACATCCGCGATCGTGCTATTCAAATAGTATATAACAGACCTTTGTGTACGTAGAAATGAGTGTATACCATCACCTGGAGTGCATTAAATATATTACATTGAGTTTAAATTCATTGTAATGTGTATAAGATGCACTGGAAATGATTGATTTGATAAATGTTAATATGATGACCTGTTTGAAAGTGAAATAAGGAATGTGAACGTCGGTTTGGTCCGGGCCGATTTTTGGTCCAAAATGACGGTAACCAGTTTCGTGTTGGTGAGTTCTTTCTGTGCCTCAATGCATGATACCCATATTCTATGGATTATTTAAGCTATTAGTTGTAACATTTTTTCATTGATAAAGGGATTTTCTACTATGAGCAACGCTAGAAGTGGGACAATGAGGGCTGGAATGGGTCGATTTACATGGAACAAAGAAGGATATTATTTGATGTATCGTGACCTTAACGTTAACTCTTATGAATGTCAGTTTAAGCGTGATCTAGCATTGCATAGACATATTTAAGTACGCATAGGTTTGATCTCTGTCAGATAAATGTCGTTAACAACAGTTGTACCGTTTAAAGTGGTTCTTTGACAATTGTCTTGTAACTCTTTTGATAGCGCGGCTGGTTGTAAATTGCCAGGAGTTGTGGAGTCCGAACGCTTGCTCGGCAATCTTTCTTTTCGGACATTGACAACACAAATCAATGGGACAATGCTTTCGTCTTCAACCAATGGGCTTTACAGTTATGGGGGGAAATCAGTCCAGTTGCACGAACAGACTTGTGTGGGATTACTGGTGTGAGTAAGCCATGAAACACAAATGGTATATAACTGTTCGCCGTGATATGACCGAACTTGTTGAACACGGAGTTCAACCCAATCTGTCAATTAATCAACCACGGATACATTTGCATCCTAGGTGTGATTTGACACGTATACTTTGTGTGAACTTTATCGTCGTTTAACGTAAGAATCATTAGCGTGGCCTGGCAATATTGAGACAGTGTAGCAATATGACGTTTTAAACATTTTTCCGTTAACCATTGGTTCTTAGTCGGAGATAATAATGAAATCCTCAAATCTTTCGAAAATTTGTATTATTCTGTCGCAGACCATTTTTGAAAAAGTCCAGACAAAACTATAGAGTTATATTATGATGAGAACACATTGATCGATTAGGCTTGAAATAATACAGGAGCAAAGGAGATTTCCTTGTTATAAACAAATCGTCCTTTAACTACAGATGTGTTAACCCTTTCCCCTCATATAGACCGTTCTGACGCCTCTGCCGCAGACGGCGTGTGAACACATAGGTGACAAAAGAAGAAATGCACAAAACGTGCAATTTCTCTATTTTGCCACAATGTTTTCACTTTTAGTCATAGGTTATCCATTCCAATTTATGAGATATTCTTTTTTTGGGACAAAATATGTTCCAAAGTGTCTGCTGCAGATTGTCGTATGAGGGAAAGAGTGATTGTTTAGATATTATTGGATAGATAGGAAACGTCGATACATGTAAC
>JASEVX010001227.1:0-19678 GCA_031761405.1 Serripes groenlandicus | reverse complement strand
ACAGACAACTAACGAAATTAGCTTGTTATTAGCAACTTCTCATTTTCCTACAATGGACAAGGCATGCAAATAAAAGATACACAGTTAGATTAGGCCTACACTGATAAACTGTCAATAACAATACTTGTAATCGTCGCCTTGGTGTAAAGATTAGAGCATCCGCCTTGGGAACCGGACACCAGGGTTTTATCAGAAATCGGGTCATACTAAATGCTTTATAAATGAAGTCATGGCACCCGTCCTTCGCGCTCAGGATTGCGTGGGTAGCATTATGACTGATAGATCGGTGTCGGGATTAATATAAGTCCGGGGTAGTACTGGATAATTATCCAGGAAACACCGTGATTTAACTGAAATACTGTTGAAAACGGCGTAAAACACATTTCAAACAAAGTAAATATAATAACGCTGTGGTGAAGACCTGCAAGTGTGGGACACACATCTGGTGAAGATATTCAAATGCAACAAAGATGTAAGACGTCATCCTATGAGTATTTATAAGCTTACACGTTAAGTAGATAAATGAACATACAGTGTACTCGCGATAACTCGAATTCGTAACAGACCCATGAATTATTTCGTGTTATCGTCGTGTTCGAGTGACTGCTAGATGTGTGCTTTGTTCATTTATCCATGAACATCTTTATATTTCATTGATACCTAAATGTGTATCATGAAAAACAAGCCAGTGACAAATCAAACGAAGCAGTTCTGATTGCTCTTCTGAGATACGTTCCAGGAATTGGTTTGAGATAATATCGATGTTTTCAAACTATCACATGTTCGAGTAAACTGCGAGCCCACAGTACTTGTACATGTAAGTAAAGGATAATGCACCAAAACAACACAAAAACGGTATTCCTATAGCAGTACAATATTTTGCTAAGACATGGCATACAAAATTAATAGAAATTAAGGTGTTATACCATTTTACATTCTTATCTCAATCACACAGATGCAATAAAGACGAGTCAATAAATTTATTTTATAATCATAAATTATATATACTTATACATGCACAACTATAAAAATCCGTTTTCTTAATATGACCCATATTTTAATCTAAGAGCAGTATCTTGATTTCTGTGTGTGAATATGATATAGTCATTGAAAACAATTACATGATACATGCTACTTTTGACACCTCTGCAGCAAAATACTTTGGAAACATTGTGGAAAATAAAGAAATTGCTTATAAACGATTTATCCACAATGTTTTAACTCATTTGAAAATATGCAAATATACTAAACATTTAACGACAAGATGCTTTTCCTCAGGTCTTTAAATATGACGACAATACACAAATATAATCTCAGGCAAACAGTTACTGAAACTTGTATACCTTGAAAGTAAAATGATAGTTTTTGGACTGGGGCTTTAGTCCCTGGTCATAGTAGTAATACCATTGTTTTTGGATTTGGTAGCATGCCAATTGCTGTTAGCACCAAACAACGCGAGAAAAATAGTTCATCATGGATTCAACAAAACTTCATTTAAAGGGTTAGGATCTCCCCCATAAATATCATGTTAATGTTGCTGAAACATCAGTGAAAAACTTAAGGCGTGAGTACTCCAATATAAGTTTAAGAAATGTTTTAGAAATTAATGCGCCGAGGGGTCAAATATGGCTTGTTAACATTAGCGAAGAGGAGCGGGAAAAAATAAAGAAGTCACAGTATATATACAGTGGCGGATTAAGGGGGGGGGGGGTGGCGTAGGGCCCATACGTCGAAACAATAATGGTAAACAAAGAAACGGAGTGGCAAATGTAGTGGCGGATATACCGGGGGCCCGTAGGGCCCGTGCCCGACTCCCCCATCCAACGAAAGAAGTCACGTGAAATATACAGTGGCTGTTTAACCGGGGACCATAGGGCCCGTGCGTCGAAAAGTTAATGGTAAACAAAGAAAAAGCGTGGTAAAATTTGGTGGCGGATTTATCGGGGGCCCATAAGGCCCATGCCCGACTACCCCCACCCCACGACACCCCGACCCGGTCCCGGTCGGGCATCATACATATCTGGCTAGCGCCGGGCCAAATTCGCCGCTCAGAGCCCGGCCGGACATCGGGCAGATATTGACCGGTGAAAGGCGGCGTTTGGCCAACCATTCAATGTGTATGGCAGGTTATAAAAGCCGGGTCATCGCATCAATAATCAGATTCGCTCTTCACAGAAGGTAGCAATTTAACACACAGTTTATCACAAAAGTGTCAGAGAAAATGTACTACAAGATTCCCTATAAACGAAGGGAGGACTGAATGAGAAGGAGAGGGCAGTACCCACAAGAGAGGGAGAGTGGCAGTAAAGGGAATGAGACCTCTCCTCTTCAGCCACCAATGCACCAATAACTAAGTTGTAGAGGTACCGTGCAAACGCAAACCTATCCCTCACTTGTGCTGTGCAGGTGCCCGCAAGTGTTGTATATGTTTTAACGGCATTTTCGTTAGAATGCTTGTCTTAATGATATCTAAGTCAAGTTCGAAAATGGGTCATATTCGGTCAGAAACTAGGTCACTAGGTCAAATTGAAGGGACATCCTGTTAACATAATGGAGGCTGCATTGTTGAAACTGTATCAGAATGTTTGTCTTGATGATATGTAGGCCAAGTTTGAATATTGGTCATGTCTGTTAAAAAACTAGTTCACTAGTCCAAATTGAAGGAAAATCTTGTCAACACAGTAGAGGCCACGTTTTTTAAAATATGGTCAGAATGTTTACCTTAATGATATCTAGTCCATGTTCGAATAAGGGTCATATCGGGTAAACGAAAATAGGTCACAAGGCCAAATGAATGAAAATCTTGATAACACACTGGATGTTGCATTTTGAATCTTTGTCAGAATAATTGTCTTGATGAGTTTTGCATAGTTCAAACACTTTCTCCCAGTCTAGTACATGGTTTAGAGAACTATTTCAACTTGATGGAATGTGATTTAACATTGACATATTTCTCAATATACTAATGCAGAAACTTCAAAATATTCTGCCTAAACCTGCTGTCAAATTTCCCTTTGATTCTCCACGTCTTAAATGTGTATACTTGTGAGCTCTTGCACTCAGATGAGCGATATAGTGCCAACAAGGTCCTTCTGTTTTTAAATTGGCAGTTTAATAAAATTTACTATTTTTGACATGATCTTTCAACTTCTTGACAATAAATACATAAAAATAAGCTGCCATCGTAATTTCCTTTCACATTTCCCCTACTTCTCCAACCTTCCAGCAGGCCCCAGGCCGTCAGCACTGCAGAGCTTTGATTTCTAGATGGTAACAGTATATGTATTGGAAAAACAATTCCTGACGTGATATTAAACTGTACTATTCTCCGTAAATTGTCACGATCACGTGACTTATGGGTCAGTCAACGTTATATATGTATATGTAAACTGACCTTATCATGGATCT
Source organism: Serripes groenlandicus (assembly GCA_031761405.1). Lineage (NCBI taxonomy): Eukaryota > Metazoa > Mollusca > Bivalvia > Cardiida > Cardiidae > Serripes > Serripes groenlandicus. Next base: position 16,270 of record JASEVX010001227.1, on the reverse strand, counting down.
ATAATGCGACCGTTCAATCTTCGTGGACTATATAAGATCATTACAAGCTGATTGAATATAATATGCATGTAGTAGTATAATTAGCTGAACCACGTGGTTGACATACATTTGAACGCTTTAATGAAGTGAATTCTATAAATTGGTTATAACATACCAATATCATTATCCGTCGGTCCAAATATAATCATCCCAGTTGACTCTTTGTCTATTGACCATAAGTATGGCGGAAATTTATACCCACAACTCCCGTTGTTGAAGTCGCATCCTCCTGGGACTGTTACCAGATTATTTGTAGAGAGTTTACAAATGTCCTTGCCAGCCTGTCTACCTTCTGATTTTATAGGATTAGGTGATGATGTTGCTGTAAAAAAATCGTTATACGTGTAGTTTCATATGTAGATAATGGTGCAGCTATAGAAGTCACCATTGTTGCATATGCAGATGATGGTGTTGCTGACGGAGAGGGTTCTGTCGCAGATGTTGATGGAAATGTTGCTGTATGCATGGTCATTGTTGCGTATACAAACAATGGTGTTGTTATATAGTTGTGCATTGTTGCGGATGCATATGATGGTGTTGCTGACAGAAGGATCGTATATGTTCAGATGTGGATGGTAGTGTTACTGTATGCGTGGCCAATGAAGCAGCTGTAGATAAAAGTGTTGGTGTACGAGTTGTTATATATGTATATGTAGATGTTGATGTTGCCTAAGGATTGACCATTGTTGCAAATGCAGATTATGGTGTTGATTAAATAGGCGTTATATAAGCAAAGGTGCTGAAAGATGGGGTTAATAGGTTGATGTAGATGGTGATGATGCTGTCAATACGGTCATTGTGTCAGATCTAGATGGAAGTGTTGTTGTAAGGGTGGTAACAGATGGAAAATGCAGAAAATGGTGTATCTGTAAAAGTGCTGTTTTTTCTTTCATTAAGATGCAGACGCTGATGTTGCTGTAAGGGTGTTAAAAGTTGCCGATGTAGATGATGTTGTGTAATTGTATCTATTGATTCCCTGGTCCATTCACGTAAGTCTCTTTACATTGCGTTGTTTAACAATTGATAAACTTCAACAAAACAGTGTGACTAACACAACATTTGCTTCACACACATGAAACAATAATGACACAACCAACATCTAAAAACATAAACTTGTCTCACAACATTTTACAAAATATTTAAGTAAATTACTTAGAAAAATATTAAATATCAATACAAAATATGTCTTAAATATTGAAAAGCTGAACGAAAAACTACAGGTGACATACTTAGTAGTATGATAAAACAACATACCTGACATAAGTAACCTGGTACTTATCTATGCATACCTTTGTAGTGTTGATGATGTAGATCTACATGCTTTTGCATCGCATGAGAATGAATGTATTAACAAAAGTCACTTTGACAAGCGTCATTAGTTGATCACCAAATGGCTTACAGTCTATGCGGAGAAGCTGCAAGTTGCTTGGAAAGTATGTTATCTGGAGTACTGGTGTGAGAAAGTTAGGAAACACATAAGTAGCTGAACTGGCGTCCGTGATATGACTGAAAAACTGTTGAAAACGGCGTTCAGTTCCTTTCAATCAAACAAAAACCATACGCTGTGACACTAAATGACCCGAATAAGCAATATACATGCAGTATAGTCATATAGATGGAAACTCTAAATGTGACTGTGGCAAAAAAGCGAAACTGCCTTTTCTGCATATGCCACAATATTTTCAAGAGTCAGCTAGAGATGCGTCAACATTCGTCTGCATTTGAGAAAGTTTTATAGGACAATAACAAAAAAGTATACCTGACTCTTTTGTCAGCTTGATATTGTCCAATCCAACAATATCTCCCTTGTTTTCTGAGGAATGGAACGATCTAAATAATATCTGTAACGATAAACTTTAAATACGAAAACCGAACCTCGCAGATTTTGAAATAAACACTTTTCCACTTACACTTACAAAAAATCTAAAGCAGACGACTTTAAATCATCTTGGTAAGACTAACGTAAGATTAAAAGTATGATTGTTGAATACATTTGAAAATATTATCTCGAAGGAGGGGGTCACTGGCAATTTTCATCAAAGTACATACATGTATATTGTATCTTCATAATCGACTGTTGATCATATATTTTCTCCGGAGACTTCCATCTAGCCTGTATAACAGGAAGGCGATCAGTATAGATCCTGATCTGACTGTGCGGTCGCGTAAGCTGACCATGATCCGTGTAGGTCGCAAAATTTCGTAAGTCAGTTCATTAATCAAATGTTGCTTTTCTTTCAAACAAATAATACATATTGTAAAATCCTAAATCATATATTCTGTAAATATTCATATCAAGTTGAAATCATTGGAACATTTTTTTCAATTTATACTGACGAACCAGACGAGAACTAATGGGTAAACTCGTAGTGTGTGTCTCTGTGATTGCTTAGTGTCTGTGTTGTTGATAGTACACCGTATGTTCTCATCGCACAGCAATAACTTTGTATTGCGTGAGTAAATAAACACAAACCTTTAAACTGCCTTCCCTTTAATCAATATGTAAACTCTCCTCGGTCCAATTAGTTTGTTGATTCTCAAATGTCCACAATGTATCCATGTGTCCACAAGTTTATAAAACAACAGACATATTAGAGTACATGTTTGGCATGAAGTACCAAAAACTGAGACAATAATATCCTGGATCGAGTAGTGGAAATGAGATGTCATAGTGGACGATGCATGTGAAAACGAATCGGAAGTATTATTTATAATTCCCTTCGACGAGGAGAATGTAGAAAACGTTTGACTTACTGTTTGTTCGGATGTGTTAACGGTCCCTCTGACCGGTTTTGTTGTAAATGTTTTATGTGATATTGTTGTAGGAGTAATTATTTCTGTTGTTAATGTTTTGAATGTTTTTGTTGTTTCCTTTGAAATACCCTCTTCGGTTGTAACATTAGGAATGTTTTCTGTAGAAGTTGATGTTGGAGTAGTATTAGTTGATGCAGGAGTAGTAGTAGTTGATGTAGGAGTAGTAGTAGTTGATGTAGGAGTAGTAGTAGTTGATGTATGAGTAGTAGTAGTTGATGTAGGAGTAGTAGTTGATGACGGAGTAGTAGTAGTAGTTGTTGGAGTAGTAGTAGTAGTTGATGTAGGAGTAGTAGTAGTTGATGTAGGAGTAGTAGTAGTTGATGTAGGAGTAGTAGTAGTTGTTGTTGGAGTAGAAGTAGTTGATGTAGGCGTAGTAGTAGTTGATGTAGGAGTAGTAGTAGTTGATGTTGGAGTAGAAGTAGTTGATGAAGGAGTAGTAGTAGTTGATGTAGGAGTAGTAGTAGTTGATGTTGGAGTAGAAGTAGTTGTTGTTGGAGTAGAAGTAGTTGATGTAGGAGTAGTAGTAGTTGTTGTTGGAGTAGAAGTAGTTGATGTAGGAGTAGTAGTAGTTGATGTAGGAGTAGTAGTAGTTGATGTAGGAGTAGTAGTAGTTGATGTAGGAGTAGTAGTAGTTGATGTTGGAGTAGAAGAAGTTGATGTAGGAGTAGTAGTAGTTGATGTAGGAGTATAAGTAGTTATTGTTGGTGTAGAAATAGTTGTTGTCGTTCTTGTTGTTAGAACAGGAGTAGTTGTTACAGTAGGAGTTGTGTTAGTCGTTGTTGAAGGAGCAGAAGTTGTTGTTTTTGTCGTTGTTGTTGGAGCAGCAGATTCTAAAATATAATCAAACCGACTGTTTGTTGTTGTACGCATTTGGATTTAATTGTTTTGCTTTAATTGAATGACCACAATAATAAAACAGTCGTATTTGCTTGCAGATCGTTGCAAATGCAATCTGCAAGTTTTATTATTCACGGAAAATGTATATATTTGTTCTTAGGAATACATGTTGCGACTGCAAACATCCATTTTTTTCATTACCGAGTGGAGTATGATGGACAGAAAGACAAGAAAAGAATGACCCCTAAGTGAATCGAAATGAGAAAAGCAGTATGCACCATCTTCATCGAAACGGAATATACAATTACCGACACATGAAACAAATGAAATAATATTTTGAGTTTTGCTAAAAGTTGAGTCAATAGAAATTATGTCAGTTCTAACAAATGAAAATTAACCCTTTCCCAAATGCAGACGCATTTTGAAAACATTGCGGCCAAAGGTGAAATTGCTCATGATAAGCAATTTGTCCTTTTGCCACAATGTGTTAAACTTTATTTAACAATTAAGCTGTCTTTTATGGAGATTCTCAGGTTTTTGTCACTATGTTTTCAGTCGTCTGCTGCAGATTTGTTGTATGAAAGGGTTAAGATAACTCCCTCACATCAATGGCGTATCTTATATACCTAAGAATACTGTAGATGCTATATTTTAATCAAATCTTCAACAAAAGATAGCTTAATTGTTAAATAAAGTTGAAAACATTATGGCCAAAGGAGAAATTGCTCATCATGAGCAACCTTTCCCTTTGGCCACAATGTTTTCAAAAGCCGTCTGCTGCTATTGCGCCAAATGCGTCTACAGGCGGGAAAGGGTTAATATGAACTAAATAAGACATTTTCAGATGATTGTTTTCCTGTCCGTGTTATATATACATGTAATATACAACAGTACATACGCAGTATAAGTCAAATTGGCATAATTCTGGTGTTTTAAGTCAACTTTAGTGACATTTCCCGATTGAGATTAACATTTCAATATGAGCCGTCCCGCGAGAAAACCAACAGTATGGCCTATGTGCAATGTATCGACCAAGATCAGCCTGAAACAGAAAATACACAGGACGCGAAACGTGTTTATTCGGGTAAGCCTGCGCGGGATGCTTAGCCTGATCCGGCTCGATATTTTACGCATATAGTCCACACTGTTGGTTTTATCGCGGGACGGCTAATATAGTGTTAATCAAATATACAAGCAATGCCTCCGATATGGCTTCTGACTGATGGCTGGACGGAAGATGTCAAACCAATATCACATCCACGTTTGGCTGGGGATAAGAAATTCGTTAATTACACTAAATGACCGGAATAAGAATTACTCATACAGAAGACCTTTCAATTTAGACATAAACAAGAGGACCACGATGCTCCCATATCGTTCACCTTTCATACTTAAATAGTTTCCAATGTACATACAAGAGTTGCTGCAAGATGCAGCAATTGGCGCGGGAATGAGCATTTTATGGCTTAAGAAATACTGTTTGATTCGAAAAACACGAAACGCGCTTTTAAATATATGATAATAAATATATAATAACAATAGTTTTTTAGTAAAAAACAAAAATACCTTTTCCCAACGCGTTGACCTCGATCTCCCAAAATTATTGTAAACATTTGTCTACGCATGCGCGTCCTTCCGCCCCCCCCCCCCCCCCCCTCCTCCCCCTAATATATTCTTAAAATCGCACAATTTAGCATAATAACTTCGCATTTATGAAAATATTCCCAGATTCCTAATGTAACGGGAACGGGGTATATGTTTATGTATAAATATCACTTCTACATCCTTGCTGAGGACGCCGGCTTCATAGCGACGTTGGTAGAGTGGTTGACCTTTGTGTAAAATTAAGCAACGTTCATCGCGGTTAGTGCCTGGATGGGTGACCCGCAATGGCTGAACGCCGGTACACGTTAAAAATGGTGGCAGCGGTGGGTCTTATTAAAAAACTATGGTTTTAATTTACATTTTAATTATATAAAAAAACTACTCGCATATAAATAGACTGGTTCACTAATCTTAATCTTCTATTGCAAAATCGAACGAGAACCAGTCTAGTGACGAACTGCTACGGAAATATCCGAGAGCTGACGGTAAAATACGGCGCATGCGCGATCAAGACGATTAACACGGCGCTTGCGCAAGCCCATTGCACCAGTGATAGTCTTTTCACAACCAATATATGCACTGGGGCTGATGCACCCGCGCAATAAGGAAATCATATCTGCATGTGAAAAAGGGTTAAAGGACAATAACGAAAGGGTATACCCGACTCTTTTGTTAGCTTGATATTGTCCAATCCAACAAAAGCTCCCTTGTTTCTTGAGGAATGGAACGATCTGAATAATATCTGTAACGATAAAGGTTATGTGGACTGTGTCATACGAATTATGAAAAGTCTCTATGATTAAACATATGATTATTGAATAGAATTGAAACAGTTTGGCAAAAGGAGAAATTACTCATAATGAGCAATTTGCATTTTGACACAATGTTTAAACTCTATTCAATGAGTATACGTTCATATTAATATTTTAACCAGATGTTTTGGAGGATGTCTTCTGCTACAGATTTTTCTTTTTTGGTAAAGGGTTAAACACAAAAGTCGTCTACGTCACATGCATCTGATGCGTCTTTATGTGGGAAGACTGATTTTATGTGGGAAGACTGATGGCGATTACTACTAAAGTATATGTCTTCACACTCGACTTTTGATATTCACTGTTCTCCTGCGGTTTCTATGACGTCTCTATGACTGACAAGGGAACAGTGAAGTTCCTGATCTGACTGTGCGGTCGCGAAGGCAGACTATGATCACAGCTGGTCGCAACGTTCCGAATGTCAGCTCATTTTACTCTCAAATATAAAAAATGTTTTGTTTTTACATATATTAAGTTTAGATGAGTTTTAACACAATTAAAACATACATTCTGGTAATCTACCTATCTTGTCTAAATTATTAAAAACGTGTTTTAATCCTTTATATCATTTTATTGACAATTGCCAACCAGACCAGAACTCTTGGTGAACAAGAAAAACGTTTAAAGACGTTTTGTGTGTCTCCAAAATCGCGTAGCTCCTGTTTCGTTAAACTACACCGTATGTACTAATCGCACAACAATAACTTTATACCGACTGAGTGAACAAACACTAACCTTAAAAATGCCTCCTGTTTGATTAATATGTAAGCTCTCCTCTGTCCAATTCTTTTGCTGTGTCTCAAATGTCCACACTGTATCCATTTGTACACCAGTTGATATAATAACAGAAATATTAGAATGCATGTTTGGCAGGTAATACCAAAAACTGAGACAATAATATCCTCGATCGAGTAGAGGAGATGCGATGTCATACCGCTGTCCTTCCGTCTCGTTCTTTACAGGTTGAAAAGTCTCAAACACTGCGTAGTACCGATCGTCTGTAAATAGAGCGTAAAATGCCGATCTTTATCACTGGCATTGTGATTTCATAAAAACATACAAAGACGACTTGAGTCATATTTCATAAATGTATCTAGTGTATACTACGTTGTAAGAAGTCTCTTTTTAAATAATTAAATTTAACATTACGGACATCCAAACATGAACAAACTTGCATAAATAGAGGATCTTACATGAGTGCTTATTTGATATTGTTTTTATGAAACGAGTCGACCGAAATAATATGACGCGAGGCTCTGCCGAGCGTCATATTCGTTTCAGTCGACGAGTTTCATAAAAACAATATCAAATAAGCACGAATATAAGATTCTATTTATCACATAACACCATAAAAAGATTGTTTTCAATCTTTAAATCTATCTTTCTTCGCCCTCATATAAAAAGTGACCGAAGTTCACCCCGAAGTTCTAATGCATACTTCCACTGTAAAAAATAGTCCCTATCAATAACCTTTTGATTTTATACAAAATTAGCAACAAGGCACTTATAACATTTCATTTATCGAGATTTATTCTCTTTAAACAATATTTTCAATAAATGCCGAAATTCAGAACAATTGCAAACAGTATGCTGTCATCTAAAGTGACCTCACACTGGAGTGACGTCACGTACGTGCTGTGAGTCGGCTATTTATGTAACGAGTTACATATAATATTTATGTCACTGCTTTATGTCACTCCTGGAGTGCAAGTTATGTGATAAATGACAGATATCTTACATGACGCAATACCTCCTAACACATGACGTAATACCTCCTAACAATATGTATTCGTAAGAGGTAATGGTTATATCCAAAACTGCGATAGTTCCGGTCCCAGTTGAAATCACATTCTGAATTATGTAACGGCCATCGAACAGATGTCTCCCGTTTCGCTTTAAACGGTCAAAGATACATGAGATTGTGTGTGTTTGGTCAACACTGCAGTCACTCTTAAATGTACGTTAAAGTGTTGTGTGACGTTGAGCTAATCTTCACTAACCATATCAGGCTGATTAGATTTTGTTCACTAAATAACACATGTTTTTACATAAGACGTTTAGATCCATAACAAAGGAGAACAATATCATGATTACATGTGATAAAGCCAGAAACAATACTAAGGTTTACCTTGTCCTGTATGGATGACCGGTCTTGTAAAGAAGTCAAACTGAACGTTCAATATCTTCCACCTTCCTTTTACATCCAGTGTATATGAGCATGATCTATCATTAGTAAATGTACATGAACCCTCTGGAACTACATTTGTGCAGATCTTCTGTTGGACAGAGGCTGAAACAGAATCAATGACACAATATATACCAGCGATGATTACTAACAGAAACAATGACACAATAACTACCAGCAATGATTACTAACAGAATCAATGACACAATAAATATCAGCGCTGATTACTAACATAATAAATGACACAATTAATATCAGCGACGGTTACTTACATAATCAATGACACAATACATACCAGCGATGACTAGTTACAGAATCAATGACACAATAAATATAAGCGCTGATTACTAACAGAATAAATGACACAATTAATATCAGCGACGGTTACTTACATAAGCAATGACACAATAAATATCAGCGCTGATTACTTACAGAATCAATGACACAATTAATATCAGCGACGGTTACTTACATAATCAATGACACAATACATACCAGCGATGACTAGTTACAGAATCAATGACACAATAAATATAAGCGCTGATTACTAACAGAATAAATGACACAATTAATATCAGCGACGGTTACTTACATAAGCAATGACACAATCAATATCAGCGCTGATTACTTACAGAATCAATGACACAATACATGTACATACCAGCGATGATTAGTTACAGAATCAATGACACAATAAATATAAGCGCTGATTACTAACAGAATAAATGACACAATTAATATCAGCGACGATTACTTACATAATCAATGACGCGATAAATATCAGCACTGATTACTTACATAATAAATGACACAAAACATACCAGCGCTGATAACTTACATAATAAATGACACAATACCTACCAAACTTTAACCAAATTTCTAGGTAAAAAAGTAGAGCCATAATTTGCAAAATATACTGAAAAGAGTTATCATACTTGATTTCTATTTGTTTGGACTTGTCCAAATAAATATAGATATAGATTTCTGAAGCCATAGGTCTTATGTAAAAGTTCCTACATTTCATACGCCCTGAAAGAAGTACTCATTACTTGTTCTTACTTTTCAAATGTATCACGATCTTTGAAAGAATGATACATTTATATCTTCTGTGTTTTCTTATTTGGTTCTGCTATTCAAAGAGAATATGGGAATGAAATGTAATTGTGTATTTAAGAAAAATGACGCGAACTAATAGCAAAGGTCAAAATAAGTAAATTAACCAACAGGATCTATTTTTTACCAATTCACACCTATATAAACCTACGCCTAAATGTAGTACCACATTTATAAACCTATATAATGTAAATCAAATCTGATGGAAGCAAAATTTCAACTTTATTATGGAAAAATAAATATTTCAGTTAAGATTTGTATTCGAACATGCTAATAATGTGTTCGTTTGCAGGAATGGCATAACCAGTAAGATTTCATACGCCGTGAACCGAATACTTGCAGAGAAAAGACCCCGAATTGAAAATATTCTGTGTGTCGTATCACGCAAATAAATCCAGAATAACGATTACAAGTTAGTTTCCTTGCGTCGTTAGATGAAATAAAGATGAAAGTGACGCATTTGCAGAGAAAGCGTGATCTTTGGTTAGGCCTTATTCACCGTGGTAGAATTTGCCATAGCACCGGCTGTTAGAAATTATTGCGTAATTTGGACGGATTTGGCCCTTTTCTTTTGCAATGACACAAAATGCCGTCTCACAACCTAATAAAACCTGGTTCTTTATTCAAGTTTTTTTTATATTAAATGAAACGGAATAGACAGTGGATCTCCCGTAGTTGATTATGACCAATTAAAGGTATGTATTTTTGAAATGGCATGTTGTCTTTTCGTCTCAAGTATCCTCGAGCATCCGTAATTCGTGAGTGTAAGGCTTCAAAGACAAAATATGCAGAAGGCTTAGTGAATGATACGAAATTTCATGTCTTATCTGAAAGATTTATTTATTTCCTCCAAGTTTCGAGCAAAAAAGCCGTTGAAAACTAATAATTCACAAAAAAATAATCTTGAATACACATGTGTTCAACAAGTCAGAAGCCGAAATTGTTATCCTATTTTCGTGACGTCATTATTTTGGCACTTTGCAGTTTCCATAAAGACAACACACACGAAAAAATATATATTTTTTAAAAGGGGCAATAGGTCGTAACATATTGAAAACTAAAAAACTGAAGTAATTAAACATTTTATATAGTTTAAATCAATTAATTTGAAATTATCCTTGATATAAATATGATTTTTTTTTTTTAATTACTCAACTTTGAATCTTCGTTAAACTTATTTTCCTCTCTCATTTTTTATCCCACTGTGTCAACCTAAAGGGTTTGCATGGATGTTTGGACCCTGTAAGCATCCTATATTTATATCATCACAAAAATCAATACAGATTTCAAAATTGCCATATTTCTAATGGGATATTATTTAAAATACATCTCTATGCGTAAGCACCTTTAGGAATGTCAAATCCAATGAAAAATTGCATTGACCTAACTAGGTCAAACAAATCACATGACCCTAGCCGCCATTTTGAAAACAACAAAATACCCTTTCTACGGTAAATTTTCATGTCCGATTTTTCCACTTTTTGGGGTTTAAACTGTTCTTTAAATTTGGTATATAAAAAATAAGGGTATTTTGGCTATTCCTCCCATGACAACAAGTTACAAAACTGTTGAAGATGCATTCTATTGTTGAAATATGTCAGCAAATACATTGGCCATTGGGAAATAATTTTACAGTTCCAAATCGGCTGCAAGGACAAAGTCACGTGATATAAGCCCGAAAATAGTGACGTCACGAAAAAGGGATGCTAACGAAAATGGAATGTCCAACGATATACTTCGCTCTATGTTTCTCTTCAATACAGTACGTCTGTGTGATTTATCAGATGCACACTATTTGATATTTATTTCATCGTCCTACTAATGAATTATTCCGGAGACCTGAAGTTTAACCCTGTCCAACTTGCAGAGGCATCTGTAGTAGACGATTTTTTTTTTTTTACGCCCAATGTTTCAACTGTAGTGTTAACATTAGACATAGTTAAAGCTAAGAGGTCATATTCATAACACTTAGGCCTATTTATTTTTTCTATTGTTACATGCATGGTAAGTATATGGGTGTATTTGCAAGTTATTTCATACCTTAGTGTCATTTATATCAAAACCGGCCTTGTAACCAACAATAAGTTACAGATTAATGAATTTGAATCATATTATATATGTTTACAAAATTCAATGCAAAATATTTAGTGGTTTTGCATTGTACATGATAACTGGGCCACTAATACATTTTAGTTGTCCCAGATGATAACAAATATTATTTTAATGGTGTTTTGTATGCCATTTCATAACAGCTTTTGTTAAGGTTTACAAGGTATTGTAACATGAACGGGATATTAGGTATAGATATCACTTCTACGGCCTTGTCGTAGAAGCCGCTTTTAATAACTCTTTTAATAACTCTTATGTTTGACAAAGATGTTTACAGATTGGCGTGTAATTGTTTCTCAGCATGCCTTTAAGTAAATCTTGCCTGATTAAATTGCTTTTGTAAACAAAGATTAACACATGCCTCAAACTTCAAAGTAGACTTTTTACATCAATTATAAAAAATAAAATTAACACATGAAAAGTGAAATTTTCCTTTTTGTCCCTGAATTAACCCTTAATTGTACATGCATTTTTCATTTAAATGATGATAATTTTTTAATTTTGTTTAACAGGACATATAATAAAACCTTTCATCTAAGTGTGGATTGCCCTTTCCTGATATCAACCAACTTGTTTGTGATGTGAACATGGGTGAAGCTGGAAACCAACCATACTTTTTACAAGAATGGACCTGGAAGGAATGTGAGCTGTTGCTTCGCAAAAGAGCATAAATCTAAGGTAACATTGTCGCTTGATTTAATTTATTTTTCTTGTAATTTTATAATATTCAGAAACATGACATTGTAGTTGTATGTTCACTGATTTGTTGAATTTAAGATCATTTTATTCTTGGTTTTGCAAAAAATATATTGCAACAAAAAAGTTGTAATCTCAAATTTATATTATTAACCCTTTCCCTAATATGGACACTTGCTGACACCTCTGAAGGATGATTTTGAAAGCATTGTGAAAAAAGGACAAAATGTTCAAAACAAGCAATGTCTCCTTTGGCACAATATTACAAACTTTTTTCAATACCTTCATTTATAGAGATTTTCTATAACCTGCAGGGAGTATGTGGTAAAAAGATTAAAAACAGTTATTCGTTATAATTTATTTACAGTTACTCTAAGTCGAGCTCCGGTAGCTATGTTGGTAGAGACGCCGCAACACGCGGGCTGTCATATAGGGGTTGTGAGTTTGAATCCCAGCTTGATCATCATTTTTTGCGACGTTTGACAAGAGTCACTGTGACAAGCGTCATTTTTCTTTCACCATGGCCTTAAAGTATATGTGAAAAAAGCAGCCACGTGGCTAGAAAGTCATTGCTGTGTGTAGTACTCGTTGAGAGAAAAGCTAGGAAACATATGAGTAGTTGAACTGGCCGCCGTGATTATGACTGAAAAATTATTGAAAACAGCGCCTGCTGCGTTAAGCTCCCAATCAATCAATCATTAACTCCAAATGTATTTTATGTAAATAATGAAATCAGTCTTTTTTATGACATTTCAATTCCATACCAAATCAAACTCTTTTTCTCCTTGTGATTTAATTTAACTCTTTCCCACATACAACAAATATGTAGCAGACAAGTTAGAAAGCTTATAGGCAAAAATAAAAAATAAAAATATCAATGAAAACTTAATATCAAATGCGGTTGAAAACATTACGACTTTTGAAAATATTGTAGCACAACGAGAAATCACTAACAATGAGCAATTCCTCCTTTTGCCACAATATTTTCAAAAGTAATCAGCTCAAGAGGCATCAGAAAGTGTCTGAATGTTGGTAAGGGTTAACTTGTTACTCAGAACAACCCTTCTTATTCTCCCATAAGGCTGTATATCGGATAATCTATGGAGGGGTCTCTAGGTCAAACATTCCAAAATTTGTCAAATTAGCCGAGTTTGCTCTCTTTAGTCGACATTTATCATTTTGTCTTTTCAAAACTTGATGTCAATGTTTGTTGCCATAATGTATGGTCAATCAGTCAAATTACCTAAGGCACTTTAAAGGCGTATGCTACAGTTATTTATCCAAAAATGTCCCAATCACAGAATTTCATTATTCGTGGTATTTTGCTAGTTACATACAATAACTAGTTGAAATAAGAAAAAGAAAAAGATATTTTATTGATTAAAAAAAAAAGTATTGGCCTGTCAATGACATGACCAATTTCATCAAGGCACACATATAGGCATTTTGGCCGAAATCCTAAAACAAACACACAAAAAAAAAAAAATGAAAACTACAAATCATATTTAAGTTCATATATAACTTTATATATAGAATTTAAATCAATATGAACAGACAATTTGTGAGAGAAATATGAACAAATAGTATATTAAGCTGTTTTTCAAGGTCGAAATGGTGTCACATTTTACCCCTGAAAAAGTTAAAATCATAACATTTTTCTAGAAATTTTCCATTCTACATAATAGAATTTTCTGTAATTATCCATAAACACTGAACAATAGTTCACTTTAATAAAAAATGCCAAAAAAAAGATAGGTCACCGTACTCCTTTTCTGGTAAATCGACCTTTTCCATGAAGCACGGCCTGTTTTTCAAGCAAAACTGCTGTATTTCTAAGAAAACGCAAGAATAAAGTACGGTGACCTATAGGTTTTTTTTGCATTTTTTATTAAAGTGAACGATGTTTAGTGTTTATGGATAATTACAGAAAATTCTATTATGTAGAATTGGAAAATTTGTATGATTTTAACTTTTTCGGGGGTAAAATATGACACCATTTCTAGCTTGAAAAAAACCCAGCTGGAATATATTCTTTTTCTTTTTTTCTCTCAAAAACTGCTTGTTCATATTGATTTACATTCCTATATATATATATAGGATCTGACATGAGTTGTCCATTTCATATAAAGTTTTATTAAACGAGTTCAAGATTTTTTGTTAATAAGCAAAGCCTGTGGCGAGCTTAATTAAGGATTGACTGTTCTTTTTCGTGCGTTCATGCAGTATGAACGCTCGGCCGCCATTTTGCAAATCCATGAAGCGCGTTAATAAAACAATCGTATTTGCTTGCAGATCGTTGTTTTATTTAAAGCGCAAATGCAATCTGCAAGTTTTATTACGGGAAAATGTATATATTTGTTCTTAGGAATACTGTTGCGACTGCAAACATCCATTTGTTTCATTACCGAGTGGAGTATGATGGACAGACAGACAAGGAAAGAATGACCCCTAAGTGAATCGAATGAGAAAAGCAGTATGCACCATCTTTAACGAAACGGAATATACAGAATCTACCGACATATTGAATCAAATGAAATATTTTTTTGAGTTAAATTGCTAAAAGTTGAGTCAATAGAAATTATGTCAGTTCTAACAAATGAAAATTAACCCTTCCCACATGCAGACGCATTTTGAAAACATTGCGGCCAAAGGTGAAATTGCTCATGATAAGCAATTTGTCCTTTTGCCACAATGTATTCAACTTTATTTAACATTAAGCTGTACTCTCTATAATGGAGATTTTCAGGTTTTTGTCACTATGTTTTCAGTCGTCTGCTGCATATTTGTTGTATGAAAAGGGTTAAGATAACACCCTCCACATCAATGGGCGTATCTTATATACCTAAGAATACTGTAGATGCTATATTTTAATCAAATCTTCAACAAAAGATAGCTTAATTGTTAAATAAAGTTGAAAACATTATGGCCAAAGGAGAAATTGCTCTTCATGAGCAACTTTTCCCTTTGGCCACAGTGTTTTCAAAAGCCGTATGCTGCTATTGCGCCAAATACGTCTACAGGTGGGAAAGGGTTAATATGAACTAAATAAGACGTTTTCAGAATGATTGCTTTCCTGTCCGTGTTATATATACAACATGTACATATGCAGTATAAGTCAAATTGGCATGACTATGGTGTTTTAAGCCAACTTTAGTGACATTTCCCGATTGAGATTAACATTTCAATATGAGCCGTCCCGCGAGAAAACCAACAGTATGGCCTACACTGTGCAATGTATCGACCAAATCAGCTGAAACAGAAATCCACAGGAGGCGAAACGTGTTTATTCGGGTAAGCCTGCGCGGCGGGGATGCTTAGCCCTGATCCGGTCGGTATTTTACGCATATAGTCCCACACTGTTGGTTTTATCGCGGGACGGCTAATATAGTGTTAATCAAATCTACAAAACAAATGCCTCAGGACTATGGCTTCTGACTGGTGCCGGACGGCGGACGGAATGATGTCAAACCAATATCCACATCCACGTTTGAGGCTGGGGATAAGACATCTCGTTAATTTCACTAAATGACCCGGAATAAGAATTACTCATACAGAAGACCTTTCAATTTAGACATACCCACGAAGACCACGGATGCTTCCCATAACGTTCACCATTTCATACTTAAAAATAGTTTCCAATGTACATACAGGAGGTTGCTGCATAGATGCAGCAATTGGCCTGCGGTAATGAGCATTTAATAGGTGTGTGAAGTTAGAGCGTAGATCGTAGATCGTAGCTCAACCAATAAATGTAATTGGATGACCTGGTGGTCGTAGATCGTAGCTCAACCAATGGAAAAACATCCTGGAATTGGCTGACCTGTGTCGTAGGATCGTAGCTCATACCACTTGCGAATAACATCATAATTGGCTGACCTGGGTCATAGATCGTACCTCAACACTAGAAAAACATTGCGAATTGGTTGAGCTGGGTCGTAGATTCCGTAGCTCAACCACTTGAAAAACAATAGCGAATTAGCTGACATGGGGTGGTAGATCGTAGCTCAACCACTTGGAAACCTTCATAATTGGCTGACCTTGGTCGTAGATCGTAGCACAA
>JASEVX010001226.1:0-19678 GCA_031761405.1 Serripes groenlandicus | reverse complement strand
ATCAGCCAATTCGCAATGTTTTAACAGTGGTTGAGCTACGTTCTACGACCCAGATCAACCAATTCTCAATGTTTTAACAGTGGTTGAGCTACGATCTACGACCCAGATCAACGGATTCGCAATGTCTTTTCAGTGGTTGAGCTACGATCTACGACCCAGGTCAGCCAACTACATGTTTTGGTTGAGCTACGATCTACGATCTACGCGCTAACTTCACACACCTACTTATTTCACCATAAGTATGGCAATTGTATGCCGTATTTAGTAATTATATATTGCCGTTTTGAAACGCTAAAAGATCCGATGAACAATTGCACCTGCTTGCGTTGATTTGTTTTCTTAAGTTCAAGTTCTAATGTGAGACCGATTTTCAGTAACTGAATTTCAATATATGAATAGATAAATACTGTGTTATGAACTTGTATATACTGTTATGTTCTGGTTGCGTTAAAGGTGCATGGAAATAGTTTACACTGTCCCACTTACTGATACATTTAGATGCACACAACATTTGAAATCATTGTGGCAAAATGAGACATTTTCACAATGCTTTTAACTGTATTTAATAATTAGTAGTTATTTCCCCTAATGATTTTCGATATTTTTGCCAAGATTTTTTCAAAGCCTACTGCTGTAGATTTATTGAGTGTGGGAATGGGTTGATTGCGTAGAGTATAACACAAACCATGATATTCACATGACGTTACATCATGCTATTTCAGAAATGGGGAAAAAGAATAAGGAGTCGTCTCCCTTGAAGAAGACGAGCCAGACTAAAGACACCTACTACAAACAGTTTACGGACCTGGACCACGGCTGGTCATGGATGGTGATGATGGCGAGCTTTGGTGCCTTCTTTGTGGAAGGCGGTAATATGTACGCCGTGGGGATCAGTCACACGACCTTGCTGGAGAGGTTTAGTGAGAGCGTGTCCCTGACCGCATGGGCTGGTGCTCTACACAGTGCACTTCTTTCACTCGGAGGTAAACTGTAGTAAAACATAATTAACTAATCCCCAACATGCATACGCGTTTTAACCAATACCCACCATGGAATGCGTTTTAACCAATCCCCAACATGCAAGACGCGTTTTAACCAATCCCCAACGTGGAATGCGTTTTAACCAATCGCCAACATGCAAGACGCGTGTTAACCAATCCCCAACATGCAAGACGCGTTTTAACCAATACCTAACACGCAAGACGCGTTTTAACCAATCCCCAACATGCAAGACGCGTTTTAACCAATACCTAACACGCAAGACGCGTTTTAACCAATCCCCAACATGCAAGACGCGTTTTAACCAATACCTAACACGCAAGACGCGTTTTAACCAATCCCCAACACGCAAGACGCGTTTTAACCAATCCCGAACATGCAAGACGCGTTTTAACCAATACCTAACACGCAAGACGCGTTTTAACCAATCCCAAACACGCAAGACGCGTTTTAACCAATCCCCAACATGCAAGACGCGTTTTAACCAATACCTAACACGCAAGACGCGTTTTAACCAATCCCAAACACGCAAGACGCGTTTTGACGCATCTTCAGCAGACGATTTTGAAAACATTTTGGCAATATGTGAAATTGCGTATTACGAGCTATTTTCCCTTTTACCTTAATCTTTTCTACTCTATCTTATAATTATTCATTTATATAAATCTTTCACATTTTGATTAAATGTTTTGATGTTTGTCGGAATTTTGAAATACTTTTGAAAGTAGCACATTTTCACAATGCAATAAAACAAATATATGCATAGCCCGATCAGGAAAATAAAGAGGGCTATGTATCATGATCCCGAGAATAACAAACTCATTGCTTGGTATATGTACTGTACTGGTCTGAACTGTACTGTACTGGTCTGAAGTGTACTGTACTGGTCTGAACTGTACTGTACTGGTCTGAAATGTACTGTACTGGTCTGAACTGTGCAATCAAACAGCATACACCGTTACCCTATCTCACATGTAGTCGTTTAACCCTTTCCCTCATACGACAATTCTGCAGCAGACGACATTGAACATATTTTGTCAAAAAATAGAAAATCTTTATAATTGAATGGATAACCTACGACTAAAAGTTAAAAACATTGTCTCATATAGACGCTTTCTGACGCCTCTGCAGTAGACGGCTTTTTGAAAACATAGTGACAAAAGAAGAAATAGCTCAAAACCAGCAATTTCTCCTTTTGCAACAATGTTTTTCACTTTTAGTCATAGGTTATCCATTCAGTTATAGAGATCTTTTACTTTTTGACGAAATATGTTCAAAGTCTTCTGCTGCAGAATTGTCGTATGAGGGAAAGGGTTAAAACGAGTCTTGCCATATCAGCGAAATTCAAAGAATCTCGCCATAGCCTTCAATCCCCGTGTGAACGTAAAACGATCCAATATGTTAGATAATGCCGTGAAGATAGAAGTGTAACCTCAATCACATGTATGTGATGTGGCTGGAAACGTTGCACGATCTCTTCTATTTGACGTGGCCAAGTGGTTAGCATCGGGATTTAGAACTGGCCGTACTGTGTTTGATCCCCAGTCACGGCGAACATAGTTGAGTGCCTTTGGACAAGCCACATTTCCTAACCTAGTTCTGGTTTGTTTACCAGGGGATCATGGATAAGTGAAATGTTGCCGTGATATAAATAAAATAATGATTTAAACGGCGTACAGTCCCAGTCAAATACTGACACGGATCACATGCTACATAGAATGGTTGGCTGATCTCGTATTCATGTAAATTGATAAGTTTGTAATGTTTAATAAATTCACAGGACCAATATCCAGCGCTATAGTAGACAGATACAGCTGTAGAACGGCTATAGTGATATCCGGGTTCTGTTACATAACCGGGTTTATGGCTACTGCTTTTGTTCCAAACATCGAGATCGCCATCTTCACCTTTGGTATACTAGCAGGTAAGTTTGAATACTATGTTTTAATTTGAGCCGATTACGAGAAATTGCGAGGGATTACACGCAGTGAATACATTTTCATCAGAGTTAATTTAAATGCTGAATTGGGCCGTTCCGCGAGAAAGCTTTTATATTCATAAAATATATGACATGAGATATGTTATGAATATCCTTGGTACAGAGGATAGATATTAAGCGACCAATAATGAAAACCCATTCCCCATGACGCATGTTGACCATATCTGCATACGATTTTTGGAAACCTTGAGTCCATTCGTCACAATGTTCTCAACTCTATTCTATAGTTATACTTTCCTTCATAGAGACTATCCATAGTTTTGCCTATTTATTTTCAAAGTCTTCTGATGCAACTTTGTAAGCGGGAAAAAGGTAATTAATCATTATCGTATTGTATGAATTTTCCCATTTAGAAACGTGCATACAAAATGAGCCGTTCCGCGAGAAAACCAACATTGTGGACATTGAGTAAAGTAACAACCCGAATCAGCCTAAGCATGCTGCGCAGGCTTAACCGGACAGCCACTTTTCGCCTCGTGGATTTTCTGTTTCAGGAATCATTACTCTATACCTCTATCTCCCTGAGATGGAATGTGTCGGCCTGGGTTAGCTTGCGCGGACTGCACGCTGATCTGGGTCAATACATTACGCAGAGTCAATAATTTTGGTTTTCTCGTCGAACGGCTCAAATATGATCGTTATTAATTCAATTCTCCTTTTGTAACTGGACTTTTCAAAGACATTTACCGATCCATGTTACGTGCACTGCATATTCTACGTAATATGGTGGTTTATGTAGTTTTAAAAAACTTCTGCAAAAGACGACATCGTAAACAAATTGGCAAAAAAATGAAAGATTCTATGATTGAACTTGAAATTATTGAAAAGAGTTGAAAACATTGCTCATTATGAGCAATTTCTCCCCTTGTCACAATGTTTTCACAAAATCGTCTATAACAGAATTGTTGTATGAAGGGAAGGGTTTGATATTCTATATTTAAATGTGAAAGGGTACACGAAACAAACTATGAACCTTTATTGAATATTTACTGTTCAGTTAATCGTGATGTGTTGATCTATTCCGTAAATTCGTTCCACGTTTACAAACATTTGTAATCTATAATTTAATCAATGCTTTAGATGTGAAGACAAAGTATAGCTTCTTTTTTGTTATATAATCCGAGGCTGTGCTGTTAATGGATTTTAAACCACTACGCCATTTTCCATTTAAAATACTACAATGTCAGGGACGTAGCTCCCTTTGTGCAATGTAGGCACGTGCCTACACATTTTTTCTAAAAATGCCCCAAAATGCAGCTGCGGCGATACACATCTGCGTAATGTATCGACCAGATCAGCCTGTGCTGTCCGCGCAGACTGATCCGGCCGACACATTCCGTCTAAGGGGGGATAGATAGAGTAGTGATTCCTGAAACAGAAAATCCACAGTAGACGAAAAGTGTATATCCGGGTACGCCTGTGTGGCATGCTTAGGCTGGTCCGGGTCGATACTTTACGCAGAGTCCACAATGTTGTTTTTCTCACGAGACGGCCTACACAATGATTATTGCCAAGCTACGCCCCCTGAATGTAGTTGTTGCACTATCTGCAATGATTGTTCATAAAACACGCTTAAAATGTTCCCTATTAAAGACGCTTTCTGACGACTCTGCTGCAGACGATTTTGAAACATTGTGGAAAAAGGAGAAATTTATCATTCTACTTTTGCCAAAATGTTCTCATCTATATCTAATAATTCAATTCTCATTTATGAAGTTCACGTTTAGGCCAATATGTTTTCAAAGTCTGTTGTATGAGTTAAATATATGTATCGGTTTGTACCTAAGTTTGGTCTAGTCTTGATATAAAATAATTCCATTTAGCATCACAACCTTAGCATCACAACCTTAGCATCACAACCTTAGCATCACAACCTTATAGTACCAAATGAACAATAATTATAATGTTGCAGACCACGCATGGATCATTCCTTTCCCACTTGCAAACGTATTAGATGCGTCTGCAGTAGACGTCTTTTAGAAACGTCGTGGTTAAAGCAACAATGACTCATTTCTTCTTTTACCACAAGGTTTTCAATTCTATTCGATAATTGTTTTTTTTTCATTTATAGAGAGTTTTCATAAATTTACCTCGATATTTTCAAAGTCGGCTGCGTGGTTCGACACTGACGGGGATCCCGGGTAGTCACGATGACACTTACAACATTTACAAAATCGGGATTCCGTTGGGATCCTTGGCGTTTGGTTGATGTACGTGTTAAAGGGTTAAGGAACACACATATATTAGCCGTCTCGCGAGAAAACCAACAATGTGGACTCTGCGTAAAGTATCGACCCGGATCAGCCTAAGCATGCCACGCAGGCGTACCTGGATAGACACTTTTCGCCTCCTGTGATTTTTCTGTTTCAGGAATCACTTCTCTATACATCTATCCCCCTTGAGACGGAATGTGTCGGCCGGATCAGTCTGCACGGACAGCGCAGGCTGATCTGGTCGATACATTACGCAGATGCCGGGACGGCTCATATATATAAACCATATTTTAATATTTCAGGATGCGGAGGTGCTATTGGATATACTGCAAACGTCATAATTGTTGGCTTTAACTTTCACGAAAAGAGGAGCATCGCTCTCGCTATTTCCTGTTCCGGTGTGGGCGTGGGAGTGTTCACTATGTCTCCCATCATGCAATTGTCACGTGACTACTACGGAAACATTGGGTTCTTCATCATTCTGGCAGCATTA
Organism: Serripes groenlandicus; assembly: GCA_031761405.1. Lineage (NCBI taxonomy): Eukaryota > Metazoa > Mollusca > Bivalvia > Cardiida > Cardiidae > Serripes > Serripes groenlandicus. Next base: position 13,974 of record JASEVX010001226.1, on the reverse strand, counting down.
TCTGCCAACGTCATCACGTTTGGAATGTTGTGTTTTCCTAGTCAAATGGAGATAAACGCTAAAGAGAGACGAAAGCAGGCCGCGTTGGAAAATACCAAACTAAAGTCGGGTTCAGGTTTAACGCAGCAGTTTTACAGCTACAAACACGCACTGTCTAACAAAGCAGTTCTCTGTCTCTGTTTCTGCATGCTTAACTACGGCATTGGACCGTTCATTATATATTTACACCTTCCAGCTTACATGGAACGTTCGGGGTTTTCTGACATCCAAGCCGCGTCGGTGTTGTCAATATCTGGTATGCTGTCTGTGATATCAAGGATAGCTATAGGCTTCGTTTCAGGTCTGGGAATAGTAGATGATATAGTGTTATTTTCTGGTTCAATGGCAGTGCTATCTATAGCAACAATCCTGTTGCCATTATATGCTGGTTCATATCTGGGTTTCTTAGTATACGGTGTGATGCTAGGTCTGTTCTATGGCGGGTGCTATGTTGTGATCACTAGTGTCAATATTAGTATAATTGGTGTGAATTATATGTCGTCCGCCATTGGAATAGAGTTCTTTTTTTGTGGCGTGGGCTCCATCATTGGACCAGTCCTAGCAGGTTAGTAATTTATATTTGATTCAATGATTATTTGTTAACTCTTTCACTGCCGAATTTCACAAAGTCCACTCTACCATGTTGAACATTGGACCACTCCATTTTACGTCCAAGAGAAAGGTTGGTAAAATGTAATGTCTAAGTGGCAAACAATGCATATTTCAGGCGAGATAGCTTGTTATGCACCGTCTCGCATGAATCTACATTGTTTGCATAAGCCTTTTATTGCCTTTGGCAGCGAGTAAGTTAAACCCATTTTTCTAATGGTATTTTGTGCATAAAACGGCGGTCAGTTCACCTAGGTATATACGTGGGAGAGAATTTCTCAGAGGTATTTGAATATTTTACAGGCCAACCACTAGAACATCATTTGCGAAATACTGAGCGACACCATACGAAATCAGTCTTAGGGTATTTACGACAATTGTAGATCAAAGTCAGCCAGTGTATCAGCGCAATATAATATGGCTCTTCACAGTTCGCTATTGAGTTATATAAAGTATAAAGAAACGTATGAAAGCAACAGGGGCGTAGCTCCCTTTAGGCACTATAGGTACTATAGGCACGTGCCTGCAATTTTTTTCTAAATATGCCCCAAAATGCAGCTGCGGCGATACACATCTGCGTAATGTATCGACCAGATCAGCCTGCGCTGTTCGCACAGACTGATCCGGCCGACACATTCCGTCTAAGGGGGGATATATAGAGTAGTGATTCCTGAAACAGAAAATCCACAGGAGGCGAAAAGTGTATATCTGGGTATGCCTGTGTGGCATGCTTAGGCTGATCCGGGTCGAAACTTTTACGCCGAGTCCACAATGTTGTTTTTTACACGAGACGGCCTACACATTGATTATTGCCAAGCTACGCCCCTGAGCAATATCCATTTGGGTCAACAGCATGGATGCAAAGTCATGTCTTATTCCACGCGTGTAATGATGACGCTCAGGTTGATTTTCGGAGAGGGTTGCTCAAGTACAGAATCCCAACAGCTGGAATGCACGAACTGTATCACAAGATTTCGCAATATTACAAACCAGTTCTAGGCTATGAAATGTGCATTGCCCAATGACACTCAACAATGACACGCGACTGTGGATTGAACCCGGAAGGCGAAGTTCAAATTCCCCGACGCTAGCCGCTCGGCTACGGCGGTTTCCTGCCTGCTATGTCAGCGAATGATATATCCATTTATCGCAGGTTCTGGAAGGACGTTTAGCCAATATACCTTCATGTCAGTGAATATCAATAAACGTCGTCTGACATATCAGTGAATAAAATATGATTTTATTTCAGGTATTATAGTGGATTCAGGAGGGACGTATGGTGTTTCGTTCGTGGCTGCAGGTATGTCGTAAAATCCGTTCATGTTATTCATCAACGTTTGGAACTTGTTCAATTATTAAAGAAAACATTGAATAACAAGCTTTTTTACATTCTGACTTTGTTGCATTTGAAAACACACCCGAAAAATGTCAAGTTGCGTTTCTTTCTGATTCGAGACAATGTTGAGTTTATATATATTTCTAGTGTCGTCTATTGGTTTTAAATTGTATTAAAATGTCTGATTGAATTGCCCAAATTTCTGCACATACTCAACATTTTGTCAAACGTGATTTAATTACTTAAATAGCTTCGTTTACCTACATAGTGTTGAGGCATTCTTGAATTGCTCAAAGGGTTCCTTTTAACCCACACCCCGACGTTTTCAAACGTTGCCTGCTTGGGAGCTGTATCGGTGAACGGGTGTAAAGAGTATGAACTAATTGTGTCTCTCTGTTTGTTTAAACGTCCACAGGTTCCTGCATCATGTTGTCCGCCATATCCAGTGCTTTGACGATATGTTTACGTAAAAACGAAGCGGGGGAAAGAGATATAATGATAACGGTGCCACAGGAGGACGAGGAAAAACTCGCACTTACAGTATGAAGATGGCGGGATGCTATTGACACAGCGTATTATTCCATAAAAACACGTACTTACAGTATGAAGATAATATGATGCTATTGACACAGCGTATTATTCCTTAAAATCTCGCACTAACAGTATGAAGATGGCGGGATGCTATTGACACAGCGTGTTATTCCATAAAAACACGTACTTACAGTATGAAGATAATATGATGCTATTGGCACAGCGTATTATTCCATAAAAACACGTACTTACAGTATGAAGATAATATGATGCTATTGACACAGCGTATTATTCCTTACAATATCGCACTTACAGTATGAAGATAACATGTGCTATTGGCACAGCGTGTTATTCCATAAAAACACGTACTTACAGTATGAAGATAATATGATGCTATTGACACAGCGTATTATTCCTTAAAATCTCGCACTTACAGTATGAAGATAACATGTGCTATTGGCACAGCGTGTTATTCCATAAAAACACGTACTTACAGTATGAAGATAATATGATGCTATTGACACAGCGTATTATTCCTTAAAATCTCGCACTTACAGTATGAAGATAACATGTGCTATTGGCACAGCGTGTTATTCCATAAAAACTCTCGCTTGCAATTTGTGATTCTGTGACGCTATTTTTATAAGTTGTATTTATTAAATATATGTGAATATGGGTGAACCTAGCAATATATATCAGCCGTATTGTGCAAACTGGGACTTTTTGCATCCAGGTTTTGTGCAAGATATAAAGAAAACATGAGTTATAAACAAATTGGATCAAGGTTCTGATTTCTGTTTGGAGCCACATCTATTGCTCTTCAAAGTGTTGACGGACAGTGACGAACGACTCTTGTAAGATTCAGCATATACACAGGATCGATCGCCTGAGCCTTCACTGCATGCAGATGCCACACTACCTCTTATTGCTTAATAAAGCAGCTACAGTGTAGTACAGTTCGATTTTCTCTGCTAACTAACACAATGGACACCATCTGACTAAATCAGAATGTTCATTCATATACGTGTTTGGTGTTTCATACCATGGAATGGAAGCGGCTACCCACCCTTCTAGGTAGACGGAAGCTGTTTTAGGCCTTTTGTGACGATACATGTTTGAAAGCATCTGTGAAAAGGGGGAGAAATCTCATAAGTCGTTTGAAAACATTGTGAAAAAGAAATATTTACTTAAACTATTTTCATCTATGTCCGATCCCCTTTCTATGTATTCCCCGAATATTCCATTATTTTTCGTCAATGTTTTCAGTTTTAAACCCAAAAGTTATGTTTCCATTTTACATAATGTGGTTTTTTACTTGTATCATATGATATTAACAAGAAAGACTGCAAATGAACTTTTTCATCGAAGTCTCGAGCCAAAAAAAAATTCAAAATTATACAATTGACATAATATCGATTAATATCGATACAATTAATTAAGTTCATTTATTACTCTATGCATAAAATATATATCTAAATACAATAGTGGTGTGGGCTGTCTTATTTTATTGGTATTTTATGCCGCTTTCAACATGTTTTCAGTTATATTACGGCGTTTCCTTTGTAATTTACCAGGAGTACGCATTCATTTATTCTGACACCAGCAGGTCAGTCGTACTGCCACCATAAATCCTGAACGTCATTACAACTATCTTCGAAGTCTTTGGCATGACTAAATCGGGGAACGAAAACACACCTGAGGCAACCACTCTACCAACACACCATTCGAGGCGGTGATTATGCCAACAAACCTGAGCACCAAATACTTCTTTTTGTAAAATATTTTATTGAGACCAAAGTGAAAGCAAATCGAGGCGGAAACTTTGTCCAACCATGACGATTTACATCTTCGAAGGGTGTGACAATTAATGTTTTGTCATTTTTCAAATCAAGGGGAGCAACTTTTTTATGTGGTATCTTTTCTTGATTTAGTTTTAAAACTATTATCTCCACTTGACCATTACTCAAAATATTGTATTTCAATTTTGTTCAAACCCTTATGCCGATGTTTTCAACCATTGGCCCTTGTCCACTTGTTGATTGATTAATTATTTTTAATAATTTTCAATAATTTCGTATCAGGCATATCACGGCGGCCAGTTCACCTACCCCATGTATGTCCTTGCTTTCTCACACAAGTACTCCACACAACAGTCGTTCCAAGCAACTGGCTGTTTTTCCACATTGGACTATTAGCCTATTGGTGGAAGACGAATGTCGCATTGATTTTGTCAAACGTTACAAAGAATGTTTCCGGTTCCGGTTATGGTAGCATAACATTTTAAATCGCCCTTGGTGAAAAACTCAAGATAAGGTCTAGATAATTTGATTGATTGAATGAGTTTGGTACGATATGAATACATCATAAACATAAGGTATACACTGGATCCAAGTAGTTACAGGAAAGTATATAGAAGACAATCTTATGTTAACATTGTCGTTAGGTATTCATTGGAATCTCGCGGGGTTAAACATAGCTCACGTTTGGATTAAGGGTGATTAGTGCTTATTCATACGCGTCACGATAAATAGACCAAAAAAAAAAAGAACCACAAACACCGCTATCACCGTAGCCATCCAAAAAGCGGGCTTTAACATCCCCAAAAGATCGACTTGATCGACTTGAGTTGAACAATTCTAAACCGGTAATTTATACGAACATCCATGAAATATCTACAATGGAGAACACATCCGACAGCACCGTTTCCATGGCAGTAGCCGTGACCCAAGATCACATAGACCAACTGATACACGTTTTGAAGGAGCTACTTATTCTCAGAAAGGCAGTATGGTATCAACCAGTGTGTAAGGTCACCTTAGTGGTCTAAAAGAAAGAATCCACAACCGCGAAGAAGAGAACTTGAGCTCGATGCAGTGAAGCTGCATGCACAGAACAGTAGGCGGAATTGTCTCGGGATGAAAAGGGTGCATCGGTCGACAATAACTTATCATAAGGTGAATTTTTAAAATTAGTTTGCTACTACTGTATCAATATGTTGCCAATTTTTTTTTTTTAGTTTAACGCCGTTTTCATCACAATTTAAGTTTTATCACTTATTCACGATACCTGGTAAACACACCAATACTAGACTAGGAAATGCCAAACGGCACTCCACCATGACCGCTGCGACAAAGGATCGAACATGGAACGCCCGGTTCCAACTCGGCCATGGCAGATTGCTTACCAAACATTAACGGTAAAGATAGGCCTGCTAGTCTCAAATAGCCACCGGATAAGGGTTTTAAAAAAATATGATATACATGTTTGCCTCTTTTTGATCGAGCTGTCAATCGAGAGGATGCGAGTTCGAACCCTAGCTCGACCAACATTACTTCCAACGTTTGACAAAAGTCAATAACACAAGTTTCATTCGTCTATAACACATATAGACTAAGTCTTTGTGGAAAGGAAAGACTATTGTGTTTAGAAATTGGGGAAGAAAGCCAGGTAAAAATTTAGCAGGTGAACAGGTGACCGACGTGACTTTACAATTGTTGAAAACGGCGTTAAACTTCAGTCAATTCTTATGTTGAATAAACTATATCCGTGTTCTGCACGTAGTTAAAGTAAAAACAGAAAGCACACTGAAGTCATTAAAAGTTTATTTTACGACAGATCAGTATGTACAAATACCATAACATTACTAAGCAGGGGCCGGTAGAACCCTACACGATGACACGTGTTCCCAGTATGGAGCATGCTCGCCATGTTAAATTGAGCAGTATGTAGGATACGAATAGAAGAAGACTTGTTTATCAGGTCATTGATTGTTATCCTTTCCCCACATACACCGCATTTGCAAATGCGACTTTAAAAACATGTGTGCAAAAGTACGGAAAGTCTCTATATAAGTTTAATCATTGTATACTGTTGATCACATTGTGGCATAATTAGAAATTGCTCCTCCTTTTGCCACAATGATTTAAAAAGCCGACTGCTGCAGTTGCGTTAAAGTACGTCTGTAGGTGTGAAGGGGTTAACCATTTCCCTCATATAGACGCTTTCTGACGCCTCTGCAGAAGACAGCTTTTTGAAAACATAGTGACAAAAGAAGAAATTGCACAAAACGTGCAATTTCTCCCTTTGCCACAATGTTTTTCACTTTTTATCATAGGTTATCCATTCAATTATGGAGATTTTCTACGTTTTGACAAAATACGTTCAAAGTCGTCTGCTGCAGATTCGTCGTATGAGGGAAAGGGTTAAAGAGTAAAGACCACAATGCTTTTCGGTTGGATGATGTAGACTGATCAGACCCGACTGATCTTACCCTGTACTAGCAGCACACGTCACATGGTAGAGTTTATAAGTAGCCAGCTTGTTTATCAGTCAAAAGCTATCGCCATTTGTCCTTGTCGAGTTGGGAAACAATTCCACACAGAATACAAACACTTATCCTTTAAACACACATGGTGGGTCCGTGGTATGAATCCGTGGTATGTAACCCTTATATCTGCACTTTCCTTTAAATGTCAAGGACCTGTATCTCTTTTTGAACCCCTTTTCGGAATGAAATGTTTTTTACCACCTATGCAATATATGACACTTACTGTACAATTTTAAAAGTGATTCATTTTGCATTTCTCAATTACTACCCTTTTCCCACATACAACAAATATGCAGCAGACGACTTGGAAAACGTATTGGCAAATGTATGGAAAGTCTTAAAATATGAAAGAATTAGTATTGAATCAAGTTGAAGATATTATGGCAAAAGGAAAAAAGGCTCAATAGGACAGATTTTCCTTTTGCCACAATGCTTTCAAAAGTCATTTGTTGCAGATGTGTCAAACTGTGTCTTAACCCTTTCCCTCATACGACAATTCTGCAGCCGACGACTTTGAACATATTATGTCAAATAACGGAAAATCTCTATAATTGAATGGATAACCTATGATTAAAAGTGGAAAACATAATGACAAAAGGAGAAATTGCACGTTTTGTGCAATTTCTTCTTTTGTCACTATGTTTTCAAAAAGCCGTCTGCTGCAGAGGCGTCAGAAAGCGTCTATATGAGGGAAAGGGTTAACATAGGAAAGGGTTAAAAGCCAAATCAAGGTTAATTTGACCTTACTGTTGTACTCTTTCTTAGATACAGATGAGGCGTCCCATGATAAAACCAACATTGTAGACTCAGATCAGCCAAAGCATGCCACGCAGGCTAACCCGGACTCTGTTTCATGACTCGTTACTCTATACCTCTACCCCCATGAGACGAAATGTGTCAGCCTGGATTAGCCTGATCTGGGTCGATACATTACAATTCTCCCTATTCCACAATAGTTTCATCTCCCTTTCTAAATATTTCTTTGATACTTTCAATGTTTGAAACATTTTGGTCATTTAATCCAAAAACAGGGAAAATATCTGCAGATTTAGGATGGCGATCTTGTTTGACCTGGCTTTTAACCCTCCCTTTCCACTTGCAGACAGTTTTTGACATTATAGCGGCAAAAGAATACAATGGTCAAAATGAGCAGAGCAATAACCCCGTTTGGCACAATGTCTTCAACTTACTATTTTATATATTAGATGCTTTCAAAATTGTCTGCTGCAGATTTGCTGTATGTGGGCAAGGATTAGTCAAAACAGTGTGGCAAAATATGAAATTGCACATGATAAATTTCTCACTTTGCCATCATGTTAGGTTAAACTCTTGCTAATAAAATCATTCATAGAAATTTCCCCCATTTCTGCCAAGATGCTTTCCAAGTTTCTGCTGCATAGTTTTTTTTTATGTGGGATAAAGGGATCACATGAAAGAATATGGTAGTGTAGATAGAGGGACTACATTTTTAGCTTTTTGACAGAAGTTACATTCGGGTCTATACTGGGTCTATACTATATATACGAGAGCGTCCATAGAAAAAGGTACACATATGCATTTCTGAACAGTGCAGCTTCTGATCAGCTTGTCCATTTGAATATACACAAATCGACAGAAGCTTTTTAATATGTGAAAAGTGCAGATAACGATCTGATTGAGAAAATTCCCAGGCTGATCGGGAGCTACACAGTTCACAAAAGCCAGGTTGTACTTTTGCATGGACAAGCTTATGAAGACAGTGGGTGTAAGGCTCTGGTGAGACATTGCCTTCACTATAAGAATATGCAATAAACTCCCCTTTTATACTTACGCAGCTGAAATAAATGCCCAATATACCTCGTCTTTTTCACTGAGAACATTAACCCTTTTCCACATACAGGAAATCTACAGCAGACGACTTTGAAAACATCTAGAAAAAATTATGGAATATCTCTGAAAATGAAGGTATCATTACTGAAAAGAGTTTTGAGCAATTTCCCTTTTGTCACAATGTTTTCAAAAGTCGTCTGCTGTCGAGTTGTCAGAAAGCGTCTATATGTGTGAAAGGGTTAAGGATGGCTTATAAGCAATGCATGTGTATATTACAATCTTTGCTTTCTGCATGGAATACTTTCCCACATGGCTTACATATCATACATATATAACACAGATTTTGCTCTTATATGAAATACTTTCGGGATGGCTTATAAGCAAGATGTGTATGACACAGTCTATGTACAAACTCTTTTTTCCCACCCATTCCTACTTAAAATGAGATATGCCAAATCTAAAGGAATTGGAATTTAATTCATTCTTGAAATTCATCCCTTTTCTAAAGTGTTTTCCATCTTAGAAATCAATCACAATCTCTTTTCAACTGTTTAAGATTTAAAAGCCAGAAAACAGCTTGTAAAGAAAAGGTTTACAATTAAAACTGATTGAACCGACTTCAGAATTCTTCAGATTACTAATGATTGAAGGACATATTCAGTAATCCGTAATTAATTAACACATCTTTCAGCCATCAGTCAAACGGCTTCAACAAAAACTCTCTCTTTTTAGGTGGGAACAGGTTTTAAATTATACCATAGCACTAGTAAAACCAACAATAAATCACTCTCAAGTTTCTGTAGAAACTACACTTGCTCAACCCTTTCCCTGATATAGACGCTTTCTGACGCCTCTGCAGCAGACGGCTTTTTGAAAACAGTGACAAAAGAAGAAATTGCACAAAACGTGCAATTTCTCCTTTTGCCACAATGTTTTTTCCACTTTTTGTCATAGGTTATCCATACAATTATAGAGATTTTCTACTTTTTGTCAAAATACGTTCAAAGTCGTCTGCTGCAGAATTGTCGTATGAGGGACAGGGTTAATAAAAGAAGCACATTAGCAGAGGCCTATATAAGTGGGATTGAACTGGTCTTTTCCCCACTATCGTATTACTCAACCAAACGCTGAGACGATTCTTTTGAGTACCCACAACATAGGATTTTAAGTGTCAAACAAGAATTTTAGAACGTGCAAAATGCCCCTTATCAAGAGCTCTGTATTAGTCAGGCTCATACCAACTAATTAGTATTTTCTGGGCATAATGGACAATGATCTTAACCCTTTCCCTCATATAGACGCTTTTTGACGCCTCTGCAGCAGACGGCTTTTTGAAAACATAGTGACAAAAGAAGAAATTGCACAGAACGTGCAATTTCTCCTTTTGCCACAATGTTTCCAACTTTTTGTCATAGGTTATCCATTCAATTATCGAGATTTTCTATGTTTTGACAAAATATGTTTAAAGTCGTCTGCTGAAAAATTGTCGTATGAGGGAAAGGGTTAACTACATGTAGTTTCAGGGTATACATACAATCCATTTCAAAAAAAAAAAAATAACTAAATAATTAGCAAACAGAGTAGATGCAGATCAGGCTTAATACATGTGCATGTCGGTTGAATCAGTGGATCAACTTTGTATCCATTTCATCTCGCATGCTATTGTCAATGGCTCAATTTTCTTCAGGTGTATTTTTCTACAGAAACTTACGTTTTCCATGTAACAGATAAAAACATCAATAAAACGTTGAGTTTCCCACAGAGCTATGGAAAAATCACAATAACAGGACTGAACACTTCTTATTTTATCAACAGTGTATAAAAAAACATACCAACAATCTAGGCAAAAAAAATGTCCAACAAAATTTAAATAAATAAAGATGACACATAAACCGCCATATCGAGGGCTTGGCGTGAAACGGTTGTAACTAAAAACTTATTTTGAAATTCCTTGTTTAGGGGCAGTTTTGACCCCTTTGTAAACAATGCAAATTTAGGTGCCATTGCTCAGAACGAGCAATGACACCTAAATTTCCATTGTTTACCAAGAAAAATTATTTAACGCTTATAAAGACTTTATGGCGAGGTGATTAACCTTGGTAAAAAAAATGCCAATTTTAGTTACAACCGTTTCACGCCAAGCCTTCGATATATTCTCTACATTTCTAGCCCGCTTTCCATTGCATTATTTTTACCATTTACCTGATACGATAGATTTAGAGTTATCTCCTTCGAAAACAACTGAAAAGGTTAACCCTTTCCCACATTAAGATGCATTTTAACGCATCTGCAGCAATGGACTTTTTCAACTTTTTGCCTAGACATTTTTAAAGTGATCTTCTGCATATTTGTTGTATTTGAGAAAGGTTTAAGTAAGATATATCTACAGAGTTAAAAGCATTATGAAAAAAGAGGGCCATTATGGCCTTTATTGCTCACCTGATCGTGTACCACAGAGTCAATCACAATAACTCCTTTTGTAGTCAGGTAAGCTATTACTCGAGTGTTCACAAGATTTTCTTTCAATTTGGCCTTGTGACCCAACATGACCCATATTTAAACTTGGCATATATATCATCAAAACAAACATTCTGACATAGTTTCAAGCTGCTGAAGCAAAAAATGCAGTCTCTCGTGTTAAAAAGATTTGTTTTTGACCTCAAATAAGCCAGTTTCGAACTTGGCATATATAAAATCAAGACAAATATTCTGACAAAGTTTCAAGCTGATGGAGCAAAAAATGTTGCCTCGATGTTCACAAGATTTTCCTCCAATTTAACCTTGTGACCCAGTTTCGAACTTGGCCAAGATTTTATGATGACGTTTGTTCTGATCAACTTTCATGAAGATTGGATGTAAAATGTTGCCTGCAGCGTGTTAACAAGGCAATTGTTGACGATGCACGGACAACGAACAAAATGTGAACAAAGTAGCTCACCTTGAGCACAGGTGAGCCAAAAATTGCTTGCCCCTCCCCCCAAATGTTTTCTGCTGCAGAGGTGTTTAAAGCTGTTTGTATCAGAAAAATGGTTATGGCAATAGAAAATACTAACTGGTTAACACGATGACAAGATATTAGAAAGTCACCCAGAAACAAACAAATAAGTTGTGAAGACAGCTTATTGTTAAATGCAGTAACAAAATAATTTTGCATGAATCGACTATGTTATCCCATTCCCACAAACCGCAATCAACAGGTTTATCAAATGCACATAATAACATGTTTTCAGCGGATTATCAAGTAATAACCGTGGATTATTGCTGCAGTTTTAAAAACTTGGTTTTATCAGGGACGTATATAAGAGGGATAAGCAACTCCACCTGTACACCTGCTATCTGTTTAAAATATCACATGGAGAAATAAAATTGTCCAAATTTCACATTTTGTAGCAAATAAAACTTTGAAGTCACATTTGGCACTTAAACAAAACAGACATATTCTGAAAGCTTAAAATTTCAACTTTAGTTAGAAATACATTGAAGGAACTGGAATTTCTTTGTATTTCGAATAATGACTCTGGTTTAAAAGACACAGGTATTGGGATTTTTGAATTTTATCAATTTTGTTCCAAAAATTGATAGACTATATATTTTAGTATACAATTTAATTACGTATCCCTCTTATCTACATTCCTGGTTTAAACGTTTAACTGATTACCCACCTCTACATGTCGTAAAGAAGTAATCTCACATGCAGATGCATTTTGGCTCTTTTAAGAAGCAGATGGTTTTTGAAATCATTCCGGCAAAAGAAGAAATGCTTATACTGAACAATTTCTCCTTTTGCAACAATCCTTTCAAAGTTTTGTATCCAATAATTATTCTTTCATTTATAGAGATCTTCCAATTGATTGCCAAAATGTGTTCAAAGACATCTGCTGCAGAAGTGTTGTATGTGGGGAGGGGATGAACAGAACATACATTTGTTAAGACGTAAGAGTATGGTATATTACCATTTGTGAACAAAAGAAAATAATTCTTCACCAATTGTAAAAATATCACTTGCAGTTCTAACTCAGTGAAGAGATGTTTCAATCTTACACGGAAACCAAACAATTATCCTCTATATCGTAGGACCCTTGAACAAGCCATTCTTGATCACACGATACTATATTACTAAAGTCTTTTCCATCATATAGACGCTTTCTGATGCATCTGCAGCAGACAGCTTTTTGAAAACATAGTGACAAAATTTCTCCTTTTGCCACAATGTTTTCCACTTTTAGTTATCCATTCAATTATAGAGATTTTCTATTTTTTGACAAAATATGTTCAAAGTTGTAGGCTGCAGAATTGTTGTATGAGGGAAAGGGATAGGGACTAAGATAAAGATGCGTAAAATGGTCTATGACCAATTCTAAATTCTATCTATCTTTAACTTATCATAGCCCTATAATGTTATTACTCAAATGAATTAATTTGACAATTCCATCAAGGACCATCTACATAGGGTAAACCGTTTCAAACTTGTAAAAACATCTTGACTCATCTGCAGCAGACCATTTCTGAAAACATAATGGCAGAAGGAGCTATGATAACCTATGACTTAAAGTGGAAAACATTGTGACAAAAGGAGAAATTGCTCGTCATGAGCAATTTCTTTTTTTGTCACTATGTTTTCAAAAAGCCGTCTGCTGCAGAGGTGTCAGAAAGCGTCTACATGAGGGAAAGCGTTAGGAGGGTAAATAATGACTTTATAACATAAGAAATGCCTTTTATTTAGAGCCCGGCTTTCCAAACACCTGAGGAAAAATACGTTAAATATCAACATGGAATATGTTTTCGGTGGAGTTGAAAACATTTGAGCAATTTCTTCTTTTCTCATAATGCTTTCAAGAGTGATCATCTAGCAGAGATGTCAAAGTTGTCTGTGTATACGGGAGAGGGTTTATCCCTTTCCCTCATACGACAATTCTGCAGCAGACGACTTTGAACATATTTTGTGAAAAAATAGAAAATCTCTATAATTGAATGGATAACCCATGACTAAAAGTTGTAAACATTGTTGCAAAAGGAGAAATTGCTTGTTTTGAGCAATTTCTTCTTTTGACACTATGTTTTCAAAAAGCTGTCTGCTGCAGAGGCGTCAGAAAGCGTCTATATGAAGGAAAGGGTTAAATTTTAGATCTTGTTTTAGCTCTCACTACATGTTTTCAGCCCAATATAGTTTCTGAACATAAATACAATGAAAACAATCCTAAAGATGCTATAGAGAGACCAGTCAACCCTTTCCAACTTGCAGACACATTCAAATGCCCTTTGCAGCAGACGACTTTTGAAAACATTGTGGTAAAAGGAGAAATTGCTCATGATGAGCAATTTC
>JASEVX010001225.1:0-19679 GCA_031761405.1 Serripes groenlandicus | reverse complement strand
GGTTGGGCACAGTACGACGGATGCTTAACTTCACAAGCGTCTTAGCTATCGTTTTCAAGGCAGATTTTCCCAGTCTTGGATGAGTTTAATTTTGTCACTCACAGAATCAATCCAAAACTAACACCCCTTTAAACGTTTAGACGGTGTCACACCCAATATCTCTCTTAAGGCTTTTCTTTTTCGGGGGGTTGGTTCGCTTAATTAAATTGTCAATAACAATTGCAAATTTTTTGGAGTTGATGGCAGGGTTGCCCGAGCATTGCTTGTAACATTCCAACACGTCTTTTTGGAGGAAAAATCCACTACTATCAACTTCAACTTGTGGAGATCGCAACTTTCTTAAACTAAGGTCTTTTTACAGACTTACGCTCCCTATCTTTTTTCTCTTATCCTGGCTTTTTTTCTGTGTAGACCAAATTAGCCCTGCTTTTCCGTTTCATCTCACGATTATAGTCTTTTTTTGTTTTGATAAGGTTTCGTGTTGTAACGATATTTTTGCTTGTAACTTTAACTTGTCTGTAGTGGAAATAATCGGCGCGTTCTTTGCGTTTTCTGTGCTATGTAACGCCTTTGTCTCTCTCTCTGTAACACTAAGGTTGCCTCTCTTTCTTCTTTTTACTTCTTCACTTACATCTCGTTTCTCAAGGTCTTTCTTCATCTTTATTCTGTTTGCTTTTGATTGCTCTCTCTGTTTTATCAAGTAATCATCGTACAATTCTGGATTAGTTCTCTTCAGACGTTTCCCGATATTCGGCACTTCTGGATTGCCACCTTTTTCCATCACTGAGTTTTTCTGGTTATATAAAAAAGATTATCATATATGTATAAGTTTTTTAAAAGTTCTGTAATTGAGCATATATCGGATAGTTGTGTAGATAACTGATAAGAGAGTTTATATATATAGTATATATATTCTCTCTCTGAACAGGCTGGTTTTATACCTATGGAGTAAAACATGATACTCTCTTGAATGCGGTCCCCAGCATCGATTTACAATTCTTCAGAAATTCCTTATAAGGTCTACCAGGTTACATGTATAAATCATCTAGTTTATTTCTAATTCTAACACAGTTTTGTGTTAACATCAAAGATATGTAGAGGCGAGTGCAATCCAGGAACATGTGCCTGGTCTTAAAGTTATAAGGGCCAATCAAATTATAATTCAACTGAGCAGCTTTAAGTTTTCATATTTTCCAATCCTGTGTTTGTGTTCATTTATTCTACTTCCCAAAAAGTCCCATGTTAATACTTTTGTTAAGTTTTCATGAAGTCATTCATATTTATACTAAGTATTATATCTGTTCAAGGATAGGTAGTGATGCCATTGAAAATAGTCCCTTGTTGATATACAAGATGGCCAAGATGGCCCTAAAAGGATCACCTGAGTTGATAGTAAATTAGCAGAAAATATCTGGATTTTTTTTATCAGGAGTGCTAAATGCAATTGCAAGGAGTGGAACACTGTTGAAGACATAGCTTATCAGTAAAGGTTATTTGTAACTTGATATCTAACAACAACTTTAATAAGAATGGAATTATAAAGTTTTGTAATTTTTGCCCCTTTTCTGATGTCGCCTGAATGCCATGTGTTTCGACACAATCAGTATGGCTTGAACAATTTTTGAAAGAGGGTCCACCCAAGTAACATTTCTATACAAATTATATTGGAATCTGACAAACAGATTTGGAGGGAGAAGATTTTTAAATTTTGGACATTTTGCCCCCTTTCTGATGCCGCTGCAACCAAAGTTATCAATGTAATTAAAATCTTTGAACAATTTTGAAGAAATTGCTTAAAAACAAGCAATTTCCTCCTTTTGCCACTATGTTGTCAACATTTTCCATAAATTTACCCTTATTTATACAGTAGATTTCTATATTTTTGGTCACTATGTTTTTCAACTCTAAACAACCTATCTTTGTGATTTTTTGTTTGATTTGTTGAAATTAGTCAAGGGGAGGATTGACATTTATGCTCTATTTCTTAATGAGTTTAAAAAAGGAAAGAAAATACTTCAAAACTACTAAACACTGATATATCCATAAACATGTACTATCCGGTTACTGTACATACATACAATTTGGAAAAAGAAGACCTCCATCAATTTAGAAGTTTACAATGTTGATTTAAACATGGAAAGTGGGTCTAATACAACAAATATATAATTTTATTACTTAAGAAGTAAAAGAGATTGTCAGAAATAAATTATAAATTTGTTGTTTTGACAACGTTCCATGCTTGTTTGTACAGTAACCGGATAGGTACCAATGTCCGGATATATCAGTGTTATATATATTATGTTTTGAAGTTATTTTCCGTCCAGAAATGACGGATCGCCAAAATATGTCCGTCCAAAATTGACGTTTGAATTGTTAAATAAAGATAGTCCGTCAATAAATGACCGTCGCAACAGTTAGTCTGTCCAAAATGACGATCAACATTGAGACTGTCCGTCAAAAATATGACGATCGTGAAGCCGCAAAATCATTGCCGCAGTGGTTATTGGGACAGTTACTTCTCGTTTTGCATCCGGGGTCACACAACAATGTTTCAAAAAATGGTAAATGTTGGCTCTAAATAATACCAAACCCGACAAAAACACCGATGAAAAACAAGATGTGGCTATCGTCATTTTCTTGCGATCGTAAAATAATGTTGACAGACTGCAAACTTACCTTATTTATCGCTCAGCCTCACATTGTTTTAAAAATACGCGGCCATTATTTTGGATGACTTGGATGTCCCAGGATGTAGTGAAGGCGCCACCTATATCGAGATTTCAACAGGGAAAGATAAACAACCGTAGCATTAAACAGTGCCTCGTGGAGGCGAACGTCAAATAATTTTTTTTGACAGAACTGACGCTGACAATTATCAAATACATGTATTAAAAACATATTGATGTCAATGCTAGTTTTCTTAAATGTATTAAATGTCCACAAAAATCATTATATTTAATTGTGTGCACATTTCTTACGGCGACTGTATGATTATTTTACGCAGAAGGGATATATTTGTTATTGGAGCACGAACGTCATCTTTATTGACGAACCAACTTTTTTTTTTTAGTACTAAAATAAAATGACAAAAAATCGATCTTGCAAGGGATAACAACCATGTATAAAATAAAATTAATCAATATGTATCATATAGATGACAGAAACAAACATATATGGAAACAACACCCTTCTTAATTTTAAAAATAAACAACTTTTAGTATAACCATCGTTTTTTTCGGGAGTTGTGTCCGTCAGTTTTTGGTCATTTTCAGGTTTTATTTTTGTATAAAAACAACATAAGAAACAACACATTTGCTTAAATTCAGTTTTTTTGTGATGCACATGGATTTTTGACAGATTATTATATTAAAAAAATCTCCATCAATACAAATAATGTTTATATTGAAGTTACAGAACATTTCTTATTTTGACGGACACTGGTGCACTTTTTTTTGGAAGATGCCATAAACGGCTACTTACCAATTCGCTCCATAAGGAGGCTCATTCTTGTCTTTCTTTTTCCTTCTACAAACAGACAATGACATCTTGTTTTAACTACAAGTAGAAAGTAACACCGAAATATAACTTTGATCTCATAACTACAAGTAGAAAGTAACGCCGAAATATAACTTTGAACTCATAACTACAAATAGAAAGTAATGCCGAAATATAACTTTGAACTCATAACTACAGTCATATCAGCTCTTAAAACAAATAACCCTTTCCCACATGCAGATGAATGTTGACACAATTGCAGTAGACGAGTGTTGAAAACGTTGTGTCAAAAGGCAGAAGTAGCACTATTTTCAACTCTGTTTAACCCTTTCCAACATACAACAAATTGATTGCAGACGGCTTTAATAACATCTGTGAAAAAATTTGGATCATTAACGAATGTGTAATGACTGAAAAGAGTATGAATAAATACCTCCTTTGGCCACAGTGTTTTTCAATAGTCGTCTGCTTCGGTGGCGTACGAAAGCGTTTACATGAGGGAAATGGTTAAAAATGATTTCATTTTTTGAGAATTTCCATATTTTTGTCTTGATGTCTTGATGTTTTAAAAGTGGTCTGTCTTTCCTTCTATTTGGAAAGGGTTACATAATTTATGTTTTCCCGCGTAAGTTATATAACTATTGTTATTATATAACCTATAAATAGACGCCTTTTCATTGGCTAAAAAGTAATTTTTTAGAAAAAATATCTAGCGATATTGACCGTTTTTTTCTGATATTGACCCGTTTTATTCTGATATTGACCCGTTTTATAAATAGTAACAGGGGAAGACCGGGGAATCCCACGAGCCGCCTATTAATATCCTTCGCCTTTATCCGTACGCTACGGAATTTTCCGAGGTGCGTTCCGAATGACCACGGAAACTTCCGAGTGGTCATTCCGGTGAGGTAATTTTTTTTAAATGACGTCATGCACGTGCATTACCAACATTTTAGACGCGCGTTTTAGACTGTTATCATGTCAAAAACGTACTGTTATCATGAGACAGAAATTTATACAACATACAACAGAAATGTTCCTTGAGTGGTCCTCTGTTTTCTTTTCAGTTGATTAATATCAAAACAATATGATAAATTAAGGGTTATATAATAAAACAGTTATGGACTTTTCAGCTGTTATACATGATGTTGATATGCACCAAAAAATTCATTATTGACCTCGGCTATCGCCTCGGTCAATAATGAATTTTTTGGTGCATATCACATCATGTATAACAGCTGAAAAGTCCATAATTGTATATTATTATATAACCTATAAATAGACGCCTTTTCATTGGCTAAAAAGTATTTTTTTAGAAAAAATATCTAGCGATATTGACCGTTTTTTTCTGATATTCACCAGTTTTATAAATAGTAACAGGGGAAGACCGGGAAATCCCACGAGTCGCCTATTAATATCCTCCGCCTTTATCCGTACGCTACGGAATTTTCCGAGGCGCGTTCCGATGACCACGGAAACTTCCGAGTGGTCATTCCGGTGACGTATTTTTTTTTAAATGACGTCATGCACGTGCATTACCAACGTTTTAGACTGTTATCATGTCAAAAATGCATGAGACAGAAATACAACATACAACAGAAATGTTCCTTGAGTGGTCCTCTGTTTTCTTTTAAGTTGATCAATATCTAAACGATATGATAAATTGAGGGTTATACAATAAAACAGTTATGGGCTTTTCAGCTGTTATACATGATGTTGATATGTACCAAAAAATAATTATTGACCTCGGCTATCGCCTCGGTCAATAATGATTTTTTTGGTGCATATCACATCATGTATAACAGCTGAAAAGTCCATAATTGTATATTATCACTATTGCCGGTGTGTTACTTTGTTACATATCTGGAAAATGTAAAACGTCCATGTTAACCTCCATATCTTGCCCTTCATACTAACGATGGTTTCAGTTATAACATTTATTTCCTTCCTTTCCGCATTTGAACGCATATGTAGGAGACGACTTTTGAGCAATTTCTCTTATTGTTGCAATGTTTTCAACTCTATTCCACAATAACGCTTTAAATCACTGAGATGCTTGATATCTTTGCAAAGATGCTTTCAAATTCGGCTGCTACAAATTCGTTGTAAGTAAGTAAGTAAGTAAGTAAATATTTCATTAAAGCGACATGTGTATAACATATAATAAAACCGTGATAATACAAAGTTTGTTGGAAAAACACCCGGCCCCTTGGGCCTATATGTGACTATATATAAAGGTAATGTCTATGTACGTAAGTTCATGCATTCTTATCAATTTGTGGTTTATGCAGTCTATATACATATATACATATACACACATCTATAATTATATCGATGGTCTCGTACGAGCCGGCCGAAGCTACAGCTTGTACAATAAGTGGTTATTGTATGAGGCGCCGTTTTACTATTTATTCCTTATTTTTTTAATATCAGGAAATGGATTTCTTGATATCAAGAAATAAAGAATATTTTCTGATATCAGGAATTCGAATTTTTGATATATATAGGATCCATCATGAGTTTTCTTTGGAGATCAAGATTTCTTAAATGAGTCTAGAAAAAGACGGTTATTAACCGAGCCTCTTGGCGAGGTTAATAACTCTCTTTTTCGAGACGAATTTAAGAAATCTTTTCCAAAGAAAAACGAGTGATGGATTCTTTTTATCACCTAAACAGTGTGTTTTAATGAAAAATATTGACAACATCAAAACAAAGACCGAATAACCTATTCTTCATGAGAACTTGTGATTCACCGCATAAAAAAGTAGTCCTCATCATTTTTGAATAAGAAGAAAAAAAACAACAATCTTTTAAACAATTAAGACTCGTTATTTATTCAAAATAACGTATTATTGCATTTTTCAATGTGTAAAATTTAACAACTTAACAATAAACATAATAAAGATAAAGGTCAAAATGACGTCATCACTAGTCGCGTGTATGACGTTTTTTACGATATCACACGTGTATGATATCGTTGTTCCGTGATTTGTTCTCAACTTGAAAATAAGAGTATTTATGTGATAACAGAAAATATTCATTATTTTCTGATATCAAGAAATTGATTGCCTGATATCAAAAAAAGATTTTCTGACATCAATAATTCGACTTCTTGATATCAGAAAATGAATATTTGATATCAGAAAATTAATATTTGATATCAGAAAATGAATATTTGATATCAGAAAATGTATTTCTTAATATCAGAAAATCGTCAGTATTTTTGAATATCAGAAATACAGAATATTATGTTGTGGGGTGGATAAATGAGTTCGTATTCCACGACAAGTAGCGTGGGAAAATCGATATCTTACGAGACCGTAGGTCGAGCTAAGATATGGATTTCCCCACGCTACGCGTCGTTAATACGAACTCAATTATCCACCCCACAACATAATATTCCTTTTATTACATACCTATAATTTATGAGCAGCGAAAATTTATTGAGTTTACATTTTATTAACCGTAAAATTAAGATTATAGAGGGCAGATGAATATCGCTTCAATTATTACGCCACGCCCCATAATGCATTCCAATACGTATGCCCCGCCCAATATCGTAATCAAACCGGTTACGTCACTGTATGACGTCACAATCTTGTATTTACACCGCATATATAGATCTATACGGAATTTTAATATGTCGTGGTGTATTTGCGCATATCAATCTGTGTGTATTTCCACCGGAAAATAAACAGGCATGTAATAAAATAGATTATTTGATATCAGAAAATGGATTTCTTGACATCAAAAAATGAATTCGAATTCTTGATATCATAAAATCATTTGATATCAGGAAATCAATTTCTTGATAACAGGAAATCAATTTCTTGATAACAGAAAATAATGAATATTTTCTGATACCAAAAATTCTGATACCAAAAATTCGAATTCCTGATATAAAAAAATAGATTTTCTGATATAAAAAATTCATTTTTTGATATCAGAAAATATTCTTTATTTCTTGATATCAAGAAATCCATTTCCTGATTATCAAAAAATCAATTTTTTGATATAAAAAAATTAGGAATAAATAGTAAAACGGCGCCTCATACTATTGCATCCCCGAACGAATACATCAATATTTCAGAGTTGCTAATAACTTTAGGAGGTATGATGTACTTTTGAAAGCAACGTGCTTTAACATAATTTTAAGGATTCTACTGATGCATCTTAATAGAACGATAATCCGTAACGGTACTGACATACGTATAAATACAATAACTGGTCATCAGTGCTACAAGCGCTTATTTATTTTATGTATTTACAAAAGGAAATCGGTTTAATCGGTATAACCCAATTCTATGAGTACAATAATATAATATAAAATAACCACATAATTGAACGAATCATGTTTATACAAGTAGTTTTACCATTCACTGCCTATTCCGTATGTTTTGAAATATGTTTTTCATTGCAACCGCTAATCACGCCCAATGTTGTATGTTAAAAGTATTACTTCAAAAGCAAGTTTTAACTATTTTTACCACGATCTCTAGAACCACGTGTTTTGTATGTACGGACAATGTATAATATAGAAATCTACATCACTATTTGTCCTTTCTACTACCGATGGGATCATCAAAAAGAAATCTACATCACTATTTGTCCTTTCTACTACCGATGGGATCATCCTATAGAAATCTACATCACTATTTGTCCTTTCTACTACCGATGGGATCATCAAAAAGAAATCTACATCACTATTTGTCCTTTCTACTACCGATGGGATCATCAAAAAGAAATCTACATCACTATTTGTCCTTTCTACTACCGATGGGATCATCAAAAAGAAATCTACATCACTATTTGTCCTTTCTACTACCGATGGGATCATCAAATAGAAATTTACATCACTATTTGTCCTTTCTACTACCGATGGGATCATCAAATAAAAATCTACATCACTATTTGTCCTTTCTACTACCGATGGGATCATCCTATAGAAATCTACATCACTATTTGTCCTTTCTACTACCGATGGGATCATCATATAGAAATATACATCACTATTTGTCATTTCTACTACCGATGGGATCATCATATAGAAATATACATCACTATTTGTCATTTCTACTACTATTTGTCCTTTTTTCTACCGATAGGATCATCAAATAGAAATCTACATCACTATTTTTTTTTTCTACTACCGATGGGATCATCAAATAGAAATATACATAAACATTTGTCCTTTTTTCTACCGATGGGATCATCCTATATAAATCTACATCACTATTTGTCCTTTCTACTACCGATGGGATCATCAAATAGAAATCTACATCAATATTTGTCCTTTTTCTACCGATGGGATCATCAAATAGAAATTTACATCACTATTTGTCCTTTCTACTACCGATGGGATTATCAAATATATATCTACATCAATATTTGTCCTTTCTTCTACCGATGGGATCATCAAATATATATCTACGTCACTATGTGTCGTTACTTCTACGACGGGATCATAATATAGACATCTACATCACTATTCGTCGTTTCTTTTACCGATGGGATCATAATATAGATATATACATCACTATTCGTCCTTACTTATACCGATGGGATCATACGTTATATATATATATATATATATATTTATATATATACATCACCTTCTGTCCTTTCTTCCTCCGATGTGATCATACAATAGTTATATATAACTACATCACTATTTATCCTCCCTACTGCCGACGGGGGTCATAATGTAGATATATACATCACTATTAGTCCTATCTACTGCCAACGGGGGTCATAATATAGATATATACATCACTATTAATCCTCCCTACTGCCAACGGGGGTCATACTATAGATATATACATCACTATTAATCCTCCCTACTGCCGACGGGGGTCATTAGTCGCCGGGCAGAAGCCCGCGACTTTTATTTTTAATAGGTTTTCGGAAATGACATGGGAGGGGGGGTTATTATTAGATTTTTTTTTTAAATGTCTTGAACATATTACAATTGCGTTTGTTTAAAAACACTAAGTTATGACACATCTAAAATGAAATAAATATTCCGATGTTTTAAGTATGTGCAGTTTCTTTATTTTGACTGGCATTTACCTTTTGGTGTTTTATTTAATTACGAAGACAAAACAGTCCCTATTAGCTAGACTGGGATACTTTATTTTCATAAACTATGTAATCAAAAGGCGATAACTACGAACCTTTACATCGCACAGTCTAATTTGTTAACATACGCGCACCTGCGCAGCAGACTATCGATATGAAAATCACGTCAAATTCTCCTTTTAATAGATAAGTATCAACATAAACTGGTAACAGAAACAAAAATAAGAATTATTTGGGAAAATATGTCTCAAATATAAGCCTGTTTATCGGTCGTGAATGTCGAAACGCCTTTTCCTCAGTTCGTGACCTAGTTTCATATTGCCAAAATGTAAACAACGCGAGTAACCGGAAGTAAAATGTAAACTTAGAAAAGTGACTTGTTTATGCAGACAAAAAATGTCGCACGACAAATTGATTTCTTAAACGTCACGAAACGAGTGCATGGGTCGAATATAGGAGAAAGACAGATACTATAGAAATGCTTTTTTCTCTCGAATGCAGTGGAATAAAACATGCACTAAAGCTTTGCCTGATTTTTTATTCACATTCTTCGATGTCTGACACTACGACTCGATCTTGAGGTTCAACATTTCGAAAGAAGGCTCAAACACCTTATTACAGATAGATAACTAATATTACACACTTAAATTATTAAATATATGTGATATTAAATGATTATTTGGCTTGAAACAAATTAAGAGAAGAACAAACTCTGATAAACAATAGATTTAGAAATAAAGAAAATCTGCTCTTTCGCTCCCAATTAATTTCATACTTGCCACCTATTAAATAGTAATGGGACTCGCAACTGGCATTTCTCTTGCGCCAAACATATATTGTATGCATCAACGATTTAGATAAACAATTTAGCTGATATGTTGTTTCAAGTGTGGTCTACTTTTTAAACATATGAGGATAAATTTTAACATCTGTGAAATATTTATTATAATTATTATTAAAAAGGAGGAAGTTCATGTCTTCAGCAATTTAACCGTTTTCTCAATGTTTTAAGCGTTTAAAGGTTTTCATTGTTGCTTCAGACATGGAAAGGGTTTAATAGCTTTTTATTGCATGTAGATTTAAATGTGGTTTTATTGAAAAATACAAAACATCCAAAATCCTGACCAAAAGAAATCCTGAAATATGTAGATCTATGTGGAATTTTAAAAATCCTGGAATTAGTCCTTATGAAAACATTATGTGTATGTTTAGAGTAATGAAAGTCAAGAATACATGTGTGTTAAAAAATAAATCAATGCAGTCTTTTCCGGCGACATTGATGCCTTGCATCAACTTTCTCTTGTAATATAGATATATACAGCACTATTAGTCCTCCCTACTGCCGACGGGGGTCATAATATAGATATATACATCACTATTTGTCCTCCCTACTGCCGACGGGGGTCATAATATAGATATATACAGCACTATATTCCTTACTGCCGACGGAGGTCATAATATATATATCTACATCACTATTAATCCTCCCTACTGCCAACGGGGGTCATAATATAGATATCTACATCACTATTAATCCTCCCTACTGCCAACGGGGGTCATAATATCATAATATATATATCTACATCACTCTTTGTCCTCCCTACTGCCGACGGGGGTCATAATGTAGATATATGCAGCACTATTTGTCCCCCGTACTGCCAACGGGGGTCATAATGTAGATATATACAGCACTATTTGTCCTCCCTACTGCAGACGGGGGTCATAATATATATATATATCTACATCACTATTAATCCTCCCTACTGCCGACGGGGGTCATAATGTAGATATATGCAGCACTATTTGTCCTCCGTACTGCCGACGGGGGTCATAATGTAGATATATACAGCACTATTTGTCCTCCCTACTGCAGACGGGGGTCATAATATATATATCTACATCACTATTAATCCCCCCTACTGCCAACGGAGGTCATAATATATATATCTACATCACTATTAATCCTCCCTACTGCCAACGGGGGTCATAATATATCTACATAACTATTAATCCTCCCAACTGCCGACGGGGGTCATAATATAGATATCTACATCACTATTAATCCTCCCTACTGCCAACGGGGGTCATAATATATCTACATAACTATTAATCCTCCCTACTGCCGACGGGGGTCATAATATAGATATATACATCACTATTTGTCCTCCCTACTGCCGATGGAGGTCATAATATATGTATATCTACATCACTATTAATCCTCCCTACTGCCAACGGGGTCATACTATAGTTATATACATCACTATTTGTCCTCCCTAGTAGGCTACTGCCGACGGGGGTCATAATATAGATATATACATCACTATTTGTCCTCCCTACTGCCGATGGAGGTCATAATATATGGATATCTACATCACTATTAATCCTCCCTACTGCCAACGGGGTCATACTATAGTTATATACATCACTATTTGTCCTCCGTTCTGCCGACGGGGGTCATAATATAGATATATACATCACTATTAGTCCTCCCTACTGCCGACGGGGGTCATAATATAGATATATACAGCACTATTAGTCCTCCGTACTGCCGACGGGGGTCATAATATAGATATCTACATCACTATTAGTCCTCCCTACTGCCAACGGGGGTCATAATATATATATATACAGCACTATTAGTCCTCCGTACTGCTGACGGGGGTTATAATATAGATATATACAGTACTACAAGAGAAAGTTGTTGCAACGCATCAATGTCGCCGGATATCCATAGTGCAGTTATGCATAACACTAACATTATAGTAGTTGAATAAACAGTTATCAACTGAGGGGCATATTGGAACATCAGGGAAGGGATCAAGTGAAAATGTATCATAACTTGCATTGTTTTGTCAACGAAGTGAATGATAATTGAAGCCTTTCATTGTTTATGATCAATCTCCATTCCAAAGTAGGTTGACCATACACACAACCAACTAATTATTGATCATAAACAGTAATGGAAATGAGAAATCTTGCCAATCATTAGTCTTAGTATGTATACAGGGCTATTGGTACTTTGCGAAACGGAACGGAACGGAACGAAACGGAACGAGGGGCACCATATAGGGGAAATTAAGAAATCAAATTTAAATTCTAAAAAGCAATATAATCATAGTAAATTACGTGAACCCTGTATAATCATAGTCGAATGGTGTATAATGTCCGATGAAACTCATAATACGCAAAACATCAAGTATGAACCATGTTTTTAGTCATGTTCCGTTCCGTTACGTAAAATACCATTACCCACACAGGTATTGGTATTTTGCGAAACGGAACGAAACAACAATTAAAAGAGGTTAGATATATCGGTGAAAAGGAACAAAACCCTATCTTTTTCTCTGTAGTTAAAAGCATAACACTGATTGATTATAAATGCATACATCACTTGTATTTGAACCAAAGCAACCTTATATGATGTACCGGATATATATAAAGTCTTGTAAACATAAGCTGTCGAATGATGAAACTCACACGCAGAACGTAAAGAAATGAAATAAATGTTGTCTTGTTTCGTTCCGTTACGCAAAGTACCAATACCCACACAGGTATTGGTACTTTGCGAAACGGAACGAAACGATTATAAATGCATACATCTGTTAACGAGCACACTAGTATTTTAACCAGAGCAACCTTATATGATGTACCGGATATATATAAAGTCTTGTAAACATAAGCTGTCGAATGATGAAACTCAGACGCAGAACGTAAAGAAATGAAAGAAATTCTGTCTTGTTTCGTTCCGTTACGCAAAGTACCAATACCCACACAGGTATTGGTACTTTGCGAAACGGAACGAAACGAGAAAGATTTTATTTATTTACATGAAATGTTTTTCAGGAATTCATATCTAATAATCGTTTATGCTTGCATGTACAATAATGATCGCAAGGATTTGCAAGTCAATATTGTTCAAGAAATTGGCGACAGCTCATCAACGCCATAACTAGAAATTACTGGTACCATGCTAAAGTACTAAAAGTAAAGGTAAAGTTTCTTGTTTAACGTGGGTAGTCGTCGAAAGTCCCCACTTGGAATGGATGGAACAACTTATTTCCAGCCGAGCCCACGGCAGGCGTCATATATACCTCCCCAGCATCCAGTCTAGGCCGATACTGCTGGAAACAAGACCCATTTAAGTAAATCACCGAGCACTGAACACTAGTCGTGATATCAGCTGCGCCCGGGAATCGAACCCGGATCGCTGGTGTTGTAGTCCAACCTGCTAACCACTGCGCCACTGACTTTCTATGTATGAACAATGTACATACTCTCATACTTTCATAGATACATGTACCTTCATAAATAACCTCGACATGCAATACTGCCGGGCATATCGAATAATCATTTATGGTTTTATATATGTAATTATAATTGCCGAGCCTGGATCTGCAAGTCGCCTTTCTATGTTATTAGATTATAGGAAAATTTGTATGTTTGTGAAGGGAAGACTTTTTGCATATTTCCTTGCATGTACATGCGTGTTATAAAATATGATTATTCTTCAAACTACTTTTTTACGCTGTAGTTGTCATCATCTTGAATCACATAATACCTATATAACCAAATTAGCTTTTCCTATCTCGTTTCGTTCCGTTTCGCAAATTACAAATACCCACACAGTTATTGGTAATTTGCGAAACGGAACGAAACGAGACAATATATATTTATAAAAAATGAAAGTTTTCAGGAATATCGGATAATCGTTTATGTTTGTATAACTGTCGAGCTTGGATCTGCAACTTATCTTTTTTTATGTATGAAGGAGAATTCGTATGTTCGTGAAGGGAATACTTAGTTCCTTGCATGTAACTACTTGTAATGAAATATGATTCACCTATTTTTATTTGAATTATTACTGTCAGCGTCTTGAATTACATAATACATTTGTAACCAAATTAGGGCTCTTTTCCTATCTCGTTTCGTTCCGTTTCGCAAAGTACCAATACCCACACCGGAATTGGTACTTTGCGAAACGAAACGGAACGAGGAAATGCTAATATGTATAGGAATATAAAATAATCGTCTATGTATATATATTTGTATTACTGTCGAGCTTGGATCTGCAACTTGTCTTTTTATGTCTGAAGATTACAGGAGAATTTGTATGTTCGTGAGAAGGGAATACTTTTCATGTATTTCTTTTTATGTAACTGCTTGTACTAAAATTTGATTATCCTTTATTTACTTTTTAATTCTAACGTGTCAGCATCTTGAATCATATAATACCTATATGACCAAATTAGCTTTTCCTATCTCGTTTCGTTCCGTTTCGCAAAGTACCAATACCCACACAGGTATTGGTACTTTGCGAAACGGAACGGAACGAGAAAATTTTAATGTATTTTTACATGAAATATTTCAGGCATTCATATCTAATAATCGTTTATGCTTGCCTGTACAATACTGGTTGAGCCTGGATTGGTAAATCATTGTTTTTCAAGTAATTGACAACAGCTTTAAAACAAAGCCATAATACGAAATTACTGCAACATACTGTAACTATATACATACCTACGTACCATCATAGATACATGTACCTTCATAAGATGCATCGACATGCAATAGAGCCGCACATACTTTGCGAAACGGAACGAAACGAGAGAATATATTTTTATTTACATGAAACTTTTCAAGAATATCGAATAATCGTATATGTGTGTGTGTTTGTATAACTGTCGAGTTTGGATCTGCAACTCATCATTTTATGTATGAAGGAGAATTTGTAAGTTCGTGAAGGGAATACTGTTCGCATATAGATTCTTGCATGTAACTGCAACTGTAATGGAAAATGATTCTCATAATTACATAATACATATATAACCAAATTAACATTTCCTATCTGGTTTCGTTCAGTTTCGCAAAGTACCAATACCCACACCGGTAATGGTACTTTGCGAAACGAAACGGAACGAGATTTTTTTTATAAAAATAGTTAAGGAATTCATATATAATAATCGTTTATGCTTGCATATGTATGTATATCTTTTCTTCTCACCCTTTGTTGTTCATCTGTCTGTAAATTCCTCTGTTAGATTTCCTCATTTGTACATTTGCTACTGCCCTTCGGATCACTTCATATTTCGTTTCGATGAGGTGCTCCTCAGGGGTATATAAGAATATGTCCTGCGAACAATGAAGACTCTGCTCATCCGAGCAGAATATCCAGAGTTTTCACAAACACTAACTCTGTATTTGTTGCGTTTATAACGTTAATGAATATAAGTGTAGCCTACTAAATGTATATATCTGTGTCTATTGACAAATGCCACTGCACATGTGCAGAGCTTCTTAAGCACATTTCTCTGCACATGTGTCGATGTATAGGTGCATTTCAATCAACTTTACGAAATGAATAATGTCCGTGTAAATCTTTTAAATATTCAATGTTTGTCACTTTTTGTTCAATGTTTGTGTCAACTTTCTCTGTTAACTTTGTATTGTCTCTTTGTACTTTGTACTATCTTCGATGATCGGAGGAAATAAAGATATAATAAAATAATGCAACATACTGTATAACTATATACATACCTACGTACCATATAGATACATGTACCTTCATAAGATGCCTCGACATGCAATAGAGCCGCACATATTGAATAATCATCCATGGTTGTATGCATGTATAATTGCCGAGCCCGCAGCCGAAAGTCGACTTTTTATGTTCAGAGATAAATATGATTCTCTGTCTATTTATATTTTAATTCTCACTGTCGGCATCTTGAATTACATAATACATATATAACCAAATTAGCCCTTTCTCTCTCGTTTCGTTCCGTTTCGCAAAGTACCAATACCCACACAGGTATTGGTACTTTGCGAAACGGAACGAAACGAGAAAATATTTTTTTATTTATATGAAACTTTTCAAGAATATCGAATAATCGGATAATCGTATATGTGTGTGTGTTTGTATAACTGTCGAGTTTGGATCTGCAACTCATCTTTTTATGTATGAAGGAGAATTTTTAAGTTCGTGAAGGGAATACTGTTCGCATATAGATTCTTGCATGTAACTGCAACTGTAATGGAAAATGATTCTCCTTCTATTTATAGTCAGCATCTTGAATTACATAATACATATATAACCAAATTAACATTTCCTATCTGGTTTCGTTCCGTTTCGCAAAGTACCAATACCCACACAGGTATTGGTACTTTGCGAAACGGAACGGAACGAGAAAATTTTAATGTATTTTTACATGAAATATTTCAGGCATTCTTATCTAATAATCGTTTATGCTTGTCTGTACAATACAAGTCGAGCTTGGATTGGTAAATCATTGTTTTTCAAGTAATTGACAACAGCTTTAAAACAAAGCCATAATCCGAAATTACTGGTACCATGCAACATACTGTTACTATATACATACCTACGTACGATCATAGATACATGTACCTTCATAAGATGCCTCGACATGCAATATAGCCGCACATATTGAATAATCATTCATGGTTGTATGCATGTATAATTGCCGAGCCCGCATCCGAAAGTCGACTTTTTATGTTCAGAGATAATTCTACGTCTATTTATATTTCAATTCTTACTGTCGGCATCTTGAATTACATAATACATATATAACCAAATTAGCCCTTTCTCTCTCGTTTCGTTCCGTTTCGCAAAGTACCAATACCCACACAGGTATTGGTACTTTGCGAAACGAAACGAAACGAGAGAATATATTTTTATTTACATGAATTTTTTTAAGAATATCGAATAATCGGATATGTGTGTGTGTTTGTATAACTGTCGAGTTTGGATCTGCAACTCATCTTTTTATGTATGAAGGAGATTTTTTATGTTCGTGAAGGGAATACTGTTCGCATATAGATTCTTGCATGTAACTGCAACTGTAATGGAAAATGATTCTCCTTCTATTTATAGTCAGCATCTTGAATTACATAATACATATATAACCAAATTAACATTTCCTATCTGGTTTCGTTCCGTTTCGCAAAGTACCAATACCCACACAGGTATTGGTACTTTGCGAAACGGAACGGAACGAGAAAATTTTAATGTATTTTTACATGAAATATTTCCGGCATTCTTATCTAATAATCGTTTATGCTTGTCTGTACAATACAAGTCGAGCCTGGATTGGTAAATCATTGTTTTTCAAGTAATTGACAACAGCTTTAAAACAAAGCCATAATCCGAAATTACTGGTACCATGCAACATACTGTTACTATATACATACCTACGTACGATCATAGATACATGTACCTTCATAAGATGCCTCGACATGCAATAGAGCCGCACATATTGAATACTCATTCATGATTGTATGCATGTATAATTGCCGAGCCCGCATCCGAAAGTCGACTTTTTATGTTCAGAGATAATTCTACGTCTATTTATATTTCAATTCTTACTGTCGGCATCTTGAATTACATAATACATATATAACCAAATTAGCCCTTTCTCTCTCGTTTCGTTCCGTTTCGCAAAGTACCAATACCCACACAGGTATTGGTACTTTGCGAAACGAAACGAAACGAGAGAATATTTTTTTTTTATTTACATGATTTTTTTTAAGAATATCGAATAATCAGATATGTGTGTGTGTTTGTATAACTGTCGAGTTTGGATCTGCAACTCATCTTTTTATGTATGAAGGAGAATTTTTATGTTCGTGAAGGGAATACTGTTCGCATTACATAAAACATATATAACCAAATTATATAACATTTCCTATCTGGTTTCGTTCCGTTTCGCAAAGTACCAATACCCACACAGGTATTGGTACTTTGCGAAACGGAACGGAACGAGAAAATTTTAAGGTATTTTTACATGAAATATTTCCGGCATTCTTATCTAATAATCGTTGATGCTTGTCTGTACAATACAAGTCGAGCCTGGATTGGTAAATCATTGTTTTTCAAGTAATTGACAACAGCTTTAAAACAAAGCCATAATCCGAAATTACTGGTACCATGCAACATACTGTTACTATATACATACCTACGTACGATCATAGATACATGTACCTTCATAAGATGCCTCGACATGCAATAGAGCCGCACATATTGAATAATCATTCATGGTTGTATGCATGTATATTGCCGAGCCCGCATCCGAAAGTCGACTTTTTATGTTCAGAGATAATTCTACGTCTATTTATATTTCAATTCTTACTGTCGGCATCTTGAATTACATAATACATATATAACCAAATTAGCCCTTTCTCTCTCGTTTCGTTCCGTTTCGCAAAGTACCAATACCCACACAGGTATTGGTACTTTGCGAAACGAAACGAAACGAGAGAATATTTTTTTATTTACATGAATTTTTTTAAGAATATCGAATAATCAGATATGTGTGTGTGTTTGTATAACTGTCGAGTTTGGATCTGCAACTCATCTTTTTATGTATGAAGGAGAATTTTTATGTTCGTGAAGGGAATACTGTTCGCATTACATAAAACATATATAACCAAATTATATAACATTTCCTATCTGGTTTCGTTCCGTTTCGCAAAGTACCAATACCCACACAGGTATTGGTACTTTGCGAAACGGAACGGAACGAGAAAATTTTAATGTATTTTTACATGAAATATTTCAGGCATTCATATCTAATAATCGTTTATGCTTGCCTTTACAATACTGGTTGAGCCTGGATTGGTAAATCATTGTTTTTCAAGTAATTGACAACAGCTTTAAAACAAAGCCATAATCCGAAATTACTGGTACCATGCAGCATACTGTAACTATATACATACCTACGTACCATCATAGATACATGTACCTTCGTAAGATGCCTCGACATGCAATAGAACCGCACATATTGAATAATCACTCATGTTTGTATGCATGTATAATTGCCGAGCCCGCATCCGAAAGTCGACTTTTTATGTTCAGAGATAAATATGATTCTCCGTCTATTTATATTTTAATTCTTACTGTCGGCATCTTGAATTACATAAAACATATATAACCAAATTAGCCCTTTCTCTCTCGTTTAGTTCCGTTTCGCAAAGTACCAATACCCACACAGGTATTGGTATTTTGCGAAACGGAACGAAACAAAAATTAAAAGAGGTTAGATATATCGGTAAAAAGGAAAAAAAACCTATCTTTTTCTTTGTAGTTAAAAGCA
>JASEVX010001224.1:0-19683 GCA_031761405.1 Serripes groenlandicus | reverse complement strand
TTATGAGAAAGCTGATTTAACCAGTTCCAAAATACATCAAATCTGCAGCAGATGTGCAGTAGATGAATTCGTTAACTTCTAAGTAAAACAATGATAATTTTATTTGGGTTTTACGCCGTTTTCAACATTAGTTCAGTTATATAACAGTGAACGTTCACTTATTCGTGAACAACCCAGTACAAGGCTCGGCAATGTGACTTGCCAAAGGTCACTCCGCCATGACCGTCGCGCCGTGATTGGGGATCTTACCCGGTACGCCCTGTTCACGATGCGTGTCGTTGTCTAACATATACACGCAATGTTGACGCTTTTGCAGCAGACGACTTTTTAAAACATTTTGGCAAAAAGAAGAACATACATTTAATGCGAATTTTCTCCTTTTGCTATAAAAGTTTCAGCTCTTTTCAATCATATAATTATTAGTTTATTTTTTACATCTTCCCAAAGTCATCTGCTGCAAGTTTGTTTTGTATGTTGGAAAGGGTTTGTACATTAATGCAGATAATCACCCATTAACAACTTTGAAGATATGCTTTTCAATGCCATGTCCCATATGTATTTCCCCCCTTCAACACAACTTGGTGTTATATACCTAGGCGGTGTTTTATGAGAAAGCGGGGTTTAATGCCAGTAGGACAATAGCGCAGACGGCCATCCGTCATACTTTCAACGCGGTATCTGATAGGGGGGCCAGACATCGTTAGAAGTCACATCGGAAATCAATTATTCACCAAAAACTGTAAAACAGTGTAGGCCATTATGGGTAGTTAGTTAGTTATCTGTGTCTGTCTGGGTCCCTTTGTAGGAAAGGCGTGCTGTGGTATTTAATCACCGCTTTTTGTGACGGACCGATCCATATTTGACTAACAGCCAGCGCATGTCTACGACTAAATATACTTTTATCCTAGTTTTCTTCAATCTGTGTTATATTTACGTCAGAACATAATTAGAAACGAATAGAAGACTCTAAGCGAATACCAACTGTAAGCTCGTTGCGAACAGTCTAGATTTAGATCGTCTTATCGGACTCTGCACTGTTCGCTGATTAACCATTAAAGGCAGATGACTAGTTACGGAGGAGTGAACTGGTCTTTTACCATCTATATCTCACTTATGACTCAACTAAACCCTAGGTTGTAGGTACTCAAAAGAATCTTTTGAGTACCCACAGTTTAGGATTTTAGGGTCAAATAAGGATTTGGGAATGTGAAATAGTTTTCTTATCTAGAGCTCTGATTAAAGATTACTAGAAACTTCTGAAAAACAGTTTGTATGAATTGTATTTTACACACTATTTCAGTTATATTACAGCGTTTCCAGTGTGTTTTACACACTATTTCAGTTATATCACAGCGTTTCCTGTGTGTTTTACACACTATTTCAGTTATATCACAGCGTTTCCTGTGTGTTTTACACACTATTTCAGTTATATCACAGCGTTTCCTATGTGTTTTACACACTATTTCAGTTATATCACAGCGTTTCCTGTGTGTTTTACACACTATTTCAGTTATATCACAGCGTTTCCTGTGTGTTTTACACACTATTTCAGTTATATCACAGCGTTTCCTGTGTGTTTTACACACTATTTCATTTATATCACAGCGTTTCCTGTGTGTTATACACACTTTTTCAGTTATATCACAGCGTTTCCTGTGTGTTTTACACACTATTTCAGTTATATCACAGCGTTTCCTGTGTGTTTTACACACTATTTCAGTTATATCACAGCGTTTCCTATGTGTTTTACACACTATTTCAGTTATATCACAGCGTTTCCTGTGTGTTTTACACACTATTTCAGTTATATCACAGCGTTTCCTGTGTGTTTTACACACTATTTCAGTTATATCACAGCGTTTCCTATGTGTTTTACACACTATTTCAGTTATATCACAGCGTTTCCTGTGTGTTTTACACACTATTTCAGTTATATCACAGCGTTTCCTGTGTGTTTTACACACTATTTCAGTTATATCACAGCGTTTCCTGTGTGTTTTACACACTATTTCAGTTATATCACAGCGTTTCCTATGTGTTTTACACACTATTTCAGTTATATCACAGCGTTTCCTGTGTGTTTTACACACTTTCAGTTATATCACAGCGTTTCCTGTGTGTTTTACACACTATTTCAGTTATATCACAGCGTTTCCTGTGTGTTTTACACACTACTTCAGTTATATCACAGCGTTTCCTGTGTGTTTTACACACTATTTCAGTTATATCACAGCGTTTCCTGTGTGTTTTACACACTATTTCATTTATATCACAGCGTTTCCTGTGTGTTTTACACACTATTTCAGTTATATCACAGCGTTTCCTGTGTGTTTTACACACTATTTCAGTTATATCACAGCGTTTCCTGTGTGTTTTACAAACTATTTCAGTTATATCACAGCGTTTCCTGTGTGTTTTACATACTACTTCAGTTATATCACAGCGTTTCCTGTGTGTTTTACACACTATTTCAGTTATATCACAGCGTTTCCTGTGTGTTTTAAACACTACTTCAGTTATATCATAGCGTTTCCTGGGTATTTTACCAGAACTATCTGTATTATTGTTATTCTTATACCAATGCATCAGTCATAATGCTACACCCTAAACACCCTGACCGAAGAGGAGGTCAAAAGGACAAAAGGAGAAATTGGTCAAAACGAGTAAAGTCTGTATGACCCGACTTTTTGCATTTTCGCTCTTAAGGCGGACACTCCAACATTAAGAACAGTATCTTTTCGGATCCTTTGACACGGATATGTAGGCAGATGTTTATCTGCACATGAAATCCTTACGTTAAGTTGTTTTTTCCTGATTCACCGATTAACCACTGTATAGACCAGCATTTACCTCAGGACTAGTGTTTTGTATATTTACAGCCAAATCATTGTAGTTTAAATGTCAATTGTTGTCAATATATTTGGCTTGTGCATTTCGCTGATGTTAAAAAAGCAGAATAGCTTGCACTGTCTTGACAATGATAGTTTGTGTTTTCACTCTTTGATTATGTGATTCTCTAATGCCATTAACAGCCGATATGCAATGTGGTAGATTATTAATTGATAAACTAGTGTCGTATTTGGTTTATGCAGGCACCCGTGCCATTATTAACGGATAACGAGGCAGTGTTTAGTATTTCACGATCAGAAAAGTAAAAGACAATTTTATTGTACACGCCGTACTTTCTAATTCCCAATGCGAGTTTCCTCACGTAATGTAGTTTCTTAACCCTTTCCCTCATACGACAACTCTGCAGCAGACGGCTTTGAACATATTTTGTCAAAAAATAGAAAATCTATATAATTGAATGGATAACCTATGACTAAAAGTGGAAAACATTGTGACAAAAGAAGAAATTGTTCGTTTTGAGCAATTTCTTCTTTGATCACTATGTTTTCAAAAAGCCGTCTGCTGCAGACGCGTCAGAAACGTCGATATGAGGGAAAGGATTAAACCTTTGACACCCGCAGACCCATTTTGACGTATACACGGCAGGACGAATTCGAAAACATTGTGGCAAAAGAAGAAATTGCTCTTCATTGCATACTATCTAAGGGAAAATAAGATATAAGGTTTGATTGAGGAAAAAGGGCCACCGGATATTTTTCATTCTTCTAGTCTAAATCAAACGAAAGATTCCTATACGATCGTCTGTGTTTACAATGTTAACCCTTTCCCGCATATGGACACTTTCTGACGCCTCTTCAGCAGACCATTGTTTTGAAACATTGAGAAAAAAAGAGAAAACGCTCATTAGGTCTTTAACTCTATCAAATGATAATACTCTCCGTATTAGAGATTTTCTATATTTTTTCTCGGGTGTTTTAAAAGTCGGCTGATGCAGAATTGTTGCATGTGCGAAAGGGTTAACGAACATTCTTTGAAGGTCCATAACTAGACAACGAACGGTGTAGACCCTGATCAGAATATGTGTCACAGCATACTCAGAATCTATACAAGACGAAAATTTCCTGCGTCGAAATTGTCTATAGATCATCATGCACATCTGTAATTAGTGCAACTTAAAACATGAAATTGAGTATTAATGCATCTACACACAGGGAAAAATCAAGCGAGCATGTGACTGCGCACAATCTAACCAGAGTCTTCTAATCCAGAGCTGTTGTCCAATTAGTGTTATGCTAATTTACTGTCATGTGATCCAGTTAATGAGAGTTAATAAGACCTATAACTACTGGACGCTCTTTATATGTCAATCAAAACGAAGAGAGAATGTGCGTGCGCAACGAGACCTTAATGAGAGTTAATAAGACCTATGACTACTGGACGCTCTTTATATGTCAATCAAAACGAAGAGAGAATGTGCGTGCGCAACGAGACTTTAATGAGAGTTAATAAGACCTATGACTACTGGACGCTCTTTATATGTCAATCAAAACGAAGAGAGACCTTTCCTTGCTTGGCGTTCCTCACGTTATCACTACCATACAATGACATCCTCGTCAAAACTAGCTTTGACCCTTATCATGCACTTTATGGTAATGAAGATTTCATAACAGAACTATGGATAATCAATTTGACGAATCTATCACTTGGGATATGATAATTTGAATGGAGGAATATATTACCATTTACGTATGCAAATGAGGGAACTATATTACTCAGTAGAGATCTAAGCTAGATATAATGGGAAAATTGGCAGAATGTCCAAATTGAGCAACTTTGTCAAGTCCTGATACGATTTCTGATTGATGTGTATATGTAATTTTCTCTGATATAACTGCTCTTAGACCGCCATTTGACGTTGTATGGATGTTGAAAGTTGAGTATTTTTGAAAAAAAAAGTAATTGCTATAAGCCTTTTCCAATAATCCAATAAATCCGATCTTATGATGATTAAGACTAGTCTTGATAACTATATGCCTGCAAAACCATGCATTCTGATCTGATGTTTGACAGAGTTTTTCTTGTAATGTTTGTTTAGTGCATTACAAGATCAAACTACGTGGATGCGCAATCCGATCTACGTCGTAATTGGTCGCAAACCCCACATACGGTTGATTTTTAATGGAGCTTCGCTGAATTGTATACATGTACATTATCTTCGAACATCATGTATAGAATGAGCTTTCGACTTAAGACTTAATTAACCATTGAACTTTGGATACGGGAATTATATCCGTGTGATAATTGATCGCGTTTAACGATGCGAGTGCGTCTGCACGAGTTCGTTATTAGCTGGTTAATTTACGAGGGATGATAATTCTCGTATTAAACGTTCAGAGGTAAATGAATTATATATTAAATAATGAAATAGATGCTAAGTTATGTGGTAAATAAATTGTATAATACAAAATGAAATCGATGGTAAGTTATTTCTCCAATCTCTTAAAATATGCACCTAAACATCGTTACAGTAGTAAAAGCTCGGGTAGATCTGATAACTGCCTATTACAAGTCATTTCTTATTTTACCTTTTTGTCAGCCAATCAAATTGTCGCATTTTAAATATCTAGGTATCAACAAGGGAGATGACCCATATAAATAAACGATATAAAGAAGGGCGGTCGATTGTTCAAATTTTAGAATAATCATTTTGATAGTAGAAACACGCGTTGGTTGTATCGTAAGATTTCATAAAACAGAAAAACGAATATTTAAATGTAAATTGTTAATTCGAAATGACATTTCCTGCGGTGTCGTCAGATGTATTTAACGTATATATATATATATGTGTGTGTATTTGAATGTAGATGGTGACTTAAATACTAAACGTGAACACAGCTAGCACCATCCGGGCGAATTCTTACGCATCCGCAGCAGACGACTTTTGAAAACATTGTGGCAAAAGGCTAAATTGCTCATAATGAGCAATTTCTCCATTTGTCACAATGTTTTTTAACTCTATTTAATAATTGAACTCTAAATTATGGAGAATTTTACGGTGGCACAGAGGTGACATTTGTATGTTTTTATTTATCTCGTGCGCACGACATACTAAGTCGTGCGCACCACTTAGTAACTCGTGCGCACGAGATACTATGTCGTGCGCACGAGATAATTAAGTCGTGCGCACGAGTTACTATGTCGTGCGCACGAGTTACTATGTCGTGCGCACGAGTTACTAAGTCGTGCGCACGAGATACTAAGTCGTGCGCACGAGATACTATGTCGTGCGCACGAGATAATTAAGTCGTGCGCACGAGTTACTAAGTCGTGCGCACGAGATACTATGTCGTGCGCACGAGTTACTAAGTCGTGCGCACCACTTAATTAAGTCGTGCGCACGACATAGTATCTCGTGCGCACGACATACTAAGTCGTGCGCACCACTTAGTAACTCGTGCGCACGACTTAGTATGTCGTGCGCACGAGATAAATAAAAACATACACATGTCACCTCTGTGCCACCGTACTGTGGCACAGAGGTGACATGTGTATGTTTTTATTTATCTCGTGCGCACGACATACTAAGTCGTGCGCACGAGATAGTATGTCGTGCGCACGAGATAATTAAGTCGTGCGCACGAGTTACTAAGTCGTGCGCACGAGATACTATGTCGTGCGCACGAGTTACTAAGTCGTGCGCACCACTTAATTAAGTCGTGCGCACGACATAGTATCTCGTGCGCACGACATACTAAGTCGTGCGCACCACTTAGTAACTCGTGCGCACGACATACTAAGTCGTGCGCACGAGATAGTATGTCGTGCGCACGAGATAATTAAGTCGTGCGCACGAGTTACTATGTCGTGCGCACGAGTTACTAAGTCGTGCGCACGAGTTACTAAGTGGTGCGCACGACTTAGTATGTCGTGCGCACGAGATAAATAAAAACATACACATGTCACCTCTGTGCCACCGTAGAATTTTCAAATTGTTGTCAGGATGTTTTTAAAGTCGTGTGCTACATATGTGTTGTATGTGGGAAAGGCTTAATAATATACGTGAAAACATAAAACCTGATCCGGGCGAAGGATACAATCCCATAGGAATTATTCCTCACTGGGTTATTACGATTCTTCTCACCCCAGATATTTTTTATAAATCCTACCATTATACTTATGTAACATAAATTGCGCACACAGAGGAATTTCTACCTTTGACACAATGTTTTCAACTGCATTCAATAAAAATATTTCCATATGATTGCCTAGATGTTTTAGCGAGAAGGTAAACGATAATTGTTCAATGTTAGTCTTAGCTACATCTGTTTACAATATCCATTTGAATCTGTCTGTGATTAACCGGTTACCTCATGTGATACCTGTAGGCTTGTGTCTTTCGAAAATATACCCCGCCTCGGTGGTGCAGTGGCTCGGACGCAAGAGGTCGAGGGTTAGCGTCATACCAAAGTCATACAAAATACTTTAACAAAATACCATTTAAAAATGGTAGTAATGGTTTTCCTGCCTTGACGATGAGGAATATGGGGTTAGCATGTACAACGATTAAAACAATTGTTTTTGATAAACATGGATTTTTTCCCATCCATACACGTATATTGTAAATACAATTAAGAATTCCTTGAAAGAAACGGTTCAGTCCGTGCCAATGGTATTCCATCCTTGACGCTCTGGAATCTGGGGTTAGCATGTATAACGATTAAACAAATTTGTTTTTGATAAACATGGATTTTCCCCCATCTATACACGTATATTTATGAATTCCTTGTAAGAAACGATTCGGTCTGTGCCATAAGGGTAAGTGGTGACTATTGTAAACAGTATAAATTCAGATAAAGACAATTAATATATGAGCCGTTATACGAGAAAATCAACATTATGGACTGTGCGTAATGTATCTACCAGGATCAGCCTGCGCAGTCCGCGCAGGCTAATCCTGGCCGACACATTCCGTATCAAGGGGATAAAGGTATAGAGTAATGCCTCCTGAAACAGAAAAAAACACAGGAGGCGAAAAGTGTCTGTCCGGGTTAGCCTACGCGAAATGCTTATGCTGATCGGGGTCGATACTTTACGCAGAGTCCACAATGTTGGTTTTCTCGTGGGACGGCCCATATTACTAACATAAGCTTGTAAGTAGCTTTTGTCAATGTGCGTAGATTCTGATAAGATGGGGCATTTGACCAGATGGATCTGAACTTACATTTTTCATAAATGTTTCATTGTACGTTTTTACATGGACTGGCTCAAATATCTCTTCGAAAATATGCCTTATACAGGCAATACTGTTGAGTTCTACATAGAAGTTATGGTATTCTTTGAGTTTGAACTTAAAAAACGCTTATCATTTCAAAACGTAAACATATAAATGAGCAATTATATACAAGAAAAACCAACCTTAAGGATGTACTGAACTGAAAAGTGGATTTTTCATAACATTTAACTTTCGTTGTAACATTGTTTTTTTGAAAGTTGGATGTATGATTAGTAACAAAATAAATTGAACTTAAAAAACGCTTATCATTTCAAAACGTAAACATATAAATGAGCAAATATATACAAGACAAACCATTAAGGCAAATGAGACCAGAATAGATTCAAATCAACATTCAAGAAGGTTCTTACAAACACTGCACAAAATGATCAGCTAGCATGGATATACAGGCTGGTCTTTATCGAGCATCTGAGATTAGTTCTCCTGGAAGAAGACTCCTTTGCGCATTTTAAAAGTTGTCAATAGTTAAAATGTTATGAGATCTTTGGGAACGCTTTCTGACGTCTCTGCAGCAGACGACATTCATTTGAAAAACGTTGTGACAAAAGTTGAGCAATTTCTCCTTATGCCATAACGTTTATAACTACAAGTAACAGTATATTCAATGATTTATACTTTAATTTATAGATATATTTTCAAAGTTGTCCGCTGCAGATCTGTTGTAAATGGGGAAAAGGGTTTATTTTGTACGAATTATACTTACGACAACAGATTCACGTGTACCATGGGGTTACCGCTTCTTTAAGTCCAAATAAAATGCATACATTGAATATGCAGGCAACTCGAATGCTGCTGTCTTGAATATGAATCCAACTAATCACACATTGTATTTATTTTTAACACATACTTTAAAGTCAGATCACTTACGAGTTCAAAATAAAATGTTGATCAAAAGAAAATGCAGTTTTTACATTCGTTCTCTTCGTCAAAATGCTTTTTAATAAATCCTGATATTCAAACAAAAAAGAGCAAATGAACTATCATGATTATTTTCACGTAAAGCAAACTTTGCACAAACCGGATGAAACTTTTACGAAAAGCCATGATTAACTCTCAACGCTCCCTTCCCCCCCCCCCCCCCCCCCCCCCCCCCCCCCCCCCCCCCCCCCCTTTTAATAAATCCTGATATTCAAACAAAAAAGAGCAAATGAACTATCATGATTATTTTCACGTAAAGCAAACTTTGCACAAACCGGATGATACTTTTACGAAAAGCCATGATTAACTCCCAACGCTTCCCCCCCCCCTCCCCCCCACCATACATCAAATCTGCAGCAGTACGACTTAGAGAACATATAGGTAAAACTATGGAAAGTCTCTTTGATGTTAAGCATAATTATGTAAGGAGAGTTGGACATTTTTGGAAAAAGAGAGATTGCAATTTCTTCTTTTGCCACAATGTTTTCAAATGTCGTCCGTTGGACAATTGGACGACAATCATCATAATCCCTTCAAGGTGAGGTAAGCGGATAAATGACCAGTATATTATAGTCGAGCCTGTGCTAAAGATCACCCTTGAATAACAATTCCTGTTTATAGCAGCCACACATTGAGCTGCTCAATTAATCATTTTCAGTAAAATTTGACCCTGCACATAAAGACCACATGTGAACAATGACCAGAGTGTCGTCCTTCCAGTGGGTGGCTTTTATTCACAGGCCCCACTATATATACGTTTTCACTGAGACACTTTCTGAAGTAAATGTTTAATGTATTTTACATATCTTTATATATATATATATCATATATATATTTTCACTGATATACTTTCTGAAGTAAAATATATATATGTATGATATATTCACAGAGATACTTTCTGAAGTAAAATATATATGTATGATAAATATATTCACTGAGATAGTTTCTGAAGTAAAAACTATATGTA
Organism: Serripes groenlandicus; assembly: GCA_031761405.1. Taxonomy (NCBI): domain Eukaryota; kingdom Metazoa; phylum Mollusca; class Bivalvia; order Cardiida; family Cardiidae; genus Serripes; species Serripes groenlandicus. The sequence continues at coordinate 9,655 of JASEVX010001224.1, read as the reverse complement.
TGATACATATAGATATATATAATAATACATACGTTTACGCCGAGATATTTTCTGAAGTAAAAACATAAAATCCTCTCCGATTTACCTATGATGATCGTTTTCAGACATATCGTGTCATATCGTATCATATATTAGGTCACAGACACTTGATAACATCCACCATTTATTTCGGAACTTAATTCCAACATAATTGCTTCCCCCAATACACTCAAATGAAATCAGGGAGAAAAGTTAAAGCTCTTCCGAATGCAGGGAATAAGCATTACTACCTCTAAAATGAAGAGTCGATATCTAGAACAATTTCTCTCAGTACATATCTATAACAGGACTGCAGATATCGTATTTTTAACACCAAACATCTTTTATTTTTCTATAACCTATAGTATAGGTACTCCACTTGACTCCTCCCCCTCGAATCACGTGTAGTGATTACCAAAACGTATTGAAAAAAGAACAGATACTTTATATTGTTATTCCTTCTCGATATGTATTTTTCCTGCTAGTAGCTATAGCACTGTTATAAATATAGATATCCCATTTGCAGTGAACAATAGCATCCACTTTTTGCTATCCGCCCTCAACTTTAAAACATTCGTCAGTTCTCCCAGACAAAACCCACAGTTCGTGTCGATATATATTACATGGGAGATCTACGCGTCGCCTTATAGTGTGACGAATATTGTTATGTAATGGGAATAAAAAAAATAGGCATACTTTCATTTATAGATATGTTCCAATGTTGTGGCTAGATGTCTCTCAAAGCTGTTGCCCTGCATATATGTATGTGTGTCCGGAAAAGGGTTACTTATTGAGAGAATCCCCACATATCAACATGTGTTCAACCATCACGGGCGTTTCTGGCTAAGTTACCAGAACCTAACACTGGTCTGTTAACCCTTTTCGCTCATACGACAATTCTGCAGCAGACGTCTTTGAACATATTTTGTCAAAAAAGGAAAAATCTCTATAATTGAATGGATAACCTATGACTTAAACTGGAAAACATGTGTCAAAAGGAGAAATTGCACGTTTTGTGCATTTCTTCTTTGTCACTATGTTTTCAAATAGCCGTCTGCTGTAGAGGCGTCAGAAAGCGTCTATATGAGGGAAAGGGTTAAACCTGACACCAGCGAGTCAGTCGTAATGCTCATCCCATAATCCTAAGCGCGAGGAGGAAAAATTGTTACCACCATTTGTGTGGGTATTTGGTATGACAATACAGGGATCGAGTCCTGGACCTCCCCGCACCGGTGGACTCCCTATATAATACGACATCACCGAGGCGGTCAAATGTAATTCATATTTTATTAATAATTTATTTATTTACTTATTTATTGAGGTTTTAAGCCCTTTTTCAACATATGTTTCAGTTATATCACGGAGACAGTTCACGTATTCATCATTCCTGTGTGAACAAACCAGTACCAGGCTAGGAAATGTGCCTTACCCACGGGCACTCCATCATGACCCGCCTCGCTACGACTGGAGATCGAACCCGGGACGACCGGCGTTTCAAATCCCGACGCTCACCACTTCGACCACTCGACCACTCGACCACTCGACCACTCGACCACGGCGGATTCCTCAAAATTCAATAGACTCATAAAACATTTCCCTTGTTTATATTTCCATGTATTCTCTTCAGTATAACACTTAACCCTTTCCCTCATATAGACGCTTTCTGACGCCTCTACAGCAGACGGCCTTTTTGAAAACATAGTGACAAAAGAAGAAATTGCACAAAACGTGCAATTTCTCCTTTTGCCACAATGTTTTCCACATTTTGGACATAGGTTATCCATTCAACTAAGGAGATTTTTTTTATGTTTTTGACAAAATACGTTCAAAGTCGTCTGCTGCAGAATTGTCATATGAGTGAAAGGGTTAAACTCGAGTACTCCAGTTGGTACACATATATCATCGACAAGAGTTACCTGCCAACTTTAGTAGAGTGCAACGATAAAAGATGGGATGGAGTCGTATATATTCTAAGAAAAGGGCGTGTCTGTCATTCAACATAGTGCCCGTTTTATACCCCACCGATCGGCTTACTTGAAAATGTCAGCTTCGAGGATTTTAGTACACGTTAAGAGCTTCGTGCTTGACTCGCTGTCTTTATTCAATGCTCTTTATTCGCTTGAACCCCATTTTACAGTGCCAGAGTTTCGCGTTCCTCACTGCCAATATCCTAGTTTTCTCACCCATTTTCTTTCACTCCAGTCTGAGTGTTTTTTTTGCGGGTAGTAGGTAACAGTTTCAGACAACAGTTATTCTACAGCAACATTTATATTCTGGTATTTGAAATTCGCGTCTATCGAGATCGGACGGCATGGAGTATTACCCTTTTCACCAAATAGACACATTTATGTCACATATGAGGTCATCATTGTGGTAACAGGATGAGCCGCTACCCCATTTGCAACAACTATTCCAACTCAATCAATAATTAATCTCTCATTTACAGATAATTTTCATACGGTTTCGCCTTGTGTTTTCAAAGTCGTCTGCTGCAGATTTTGTGTATTTGGAAAGGCTTAAGCGCCTAAATGGGAAAAATAGACAATAGCAGGGCATATTCACGACACGTTCCAAATTCTTGTATCTTATTCTAATTCTAAATTAATACAGTAACGCAATTATGATTGACTAAGCCATGACAGTTTTGCCATCCAGAACTTCTAATACCTACACACAATTTGAATATTCCTTCACATTTGTATTATAATTAACCCTTTCCTTCATATAGAACGCTTTCTGACGCCTCTGCAGCAGACGGATATTTGAAAACATAGTGACAAAAGAACGAAATTGCTCAAAACAGCAATTTCTCCTTTTTGCCACAATGTTTTCCACTTTAAGCAGACGCTTTTTGAAACCTAGTGACAAAAGAAGAAATTGCACAAAACGTGCAATTTCTCCTTTTGCCACAATGTTTTCCACTTTTTGTCATAGGTTTAATCCATTCAATTATAGAGATTTTCTATTTTTGACCAAATATGTTCAAAGTCGTCTGCTGCAGAATGTCGTATAAGGAAAGGTTAATTTGCAGTGATTGGTACCGTGGCCCAGATATCCAATTATCGGTCTAGTTCAGTTTTCACACATACTTATCTTGTTTCTCACTGTTCATTGCTGTTTGGCATATACATCTGCTAGATAACCCTTAGTGATAAGAAACGTGCAGCCTCCCCTTTATTAACCATCTCCCACTGACAGAAGCTTGTGGAGGAGTTTGAAGCAGACCGCTTTTTTGAAAAACATCAAAGCTTAAGTTATGATTGCAATTGCTGCTTGATACAATGTTTTTCAACATTAATTATTTTTAAAGAGATTTCCCCTTATTTTGCCTAGAATTTTACAAATTTGTTGTGTGTGAACAAGATCCAAACCTTTGGCATTAGACCCCTTCGGTCGTATTGGGAAGGAGAACGAAGAAGAGAGGAGAGGAGAGAGAAGAAGAAGAAGAAGAGAAGAAAGAGAAGAAGGAAGAAGAAGAAGAAGAAGAAAGAGGAGAAATAGAAGAAGAAAGAAGAAAAGAGAAGAAGAAGAAGAAGAAGGACGAAGAAGAAGAAGAAAGAAGAGAGAAGAAGAAAAGAAGAAGAAGAAGAAGAAGAAGAAGAAGAAGAGAGAAGAAGAAGAGAAGAAGGAAGAAAGGAAGAAGAAGAAAAGAAGAAGAAGAAGAAGAAGAAGAAGAGAAGAAGAAGGAAGAAGGAAGAAGAAGAAGAAAGAATACTGCTACTTAAACTGTTTGTAGTATGAGGCGCCGTTTTACTATTTATTCCTCTATTTTTTGATATCAGAAATGATTTCTTGATATCAAGAATAAAGAGTATTTCTGATTTCTAAAAATGGTTTTCTGATATCAAAAATCTATTTTTTGATATCTGAATTCGATTTTTTTGGATATCAGAAAAATCATTATTTTCTGATATCATAGAATTGATTTCCTGATATCAAAAAATGAATTTCTGATATCAAAAAATCGAATTCCTGAATATCAAAAAATATCAAGAAATATGCTCTATTTTGATGATGATTTTCTGATATCAAGAATTCGAATCCTGATATCAGAAAACGAATATTTGATATCAGAGAAAATGTATTTCTTGATATCAGAAAATCGTTAGTATTTTTTGATATCAGAAAATAGATTATTTGATATCAGAAAATGGATTTCTTGTTATCACAAAATGGATGTTCTTGGTTATCAAAAAATTAGTTTCTGATATCAATAAATGGAATTTTCTGATATCAAGAAAATCGAATTTTTGATACAAAAAATACTGAAGATAAATTGGTCCCAGGAAATGGTTAATTAACACGATATGTTCGAATGAATCACATGCTCGCTCGAATCCACTCAACATCTATCAAGCAACTCGCCGCTTTTGCACATAGACCGTTAGCCCCATGTGGTTGAATACAAATGACACGTGACCCCTTGATTGACAGCCCGCGTCGATACCATACTTAGCTACCGTGGCTCGGTCCTGATATATAGACGTTCTATATAGACACATATAACGAAAGGGATATTTGTGGTTATTATCATATAGTTTTTCAGTCCATAAACGTATCATGTAACGAAATTGAATTCACGTCACACGAAGAAAGGACATTCGGAGGTTTTGAAAATTAATAGTGATTAGATAGATTTAGATAATGCATGACTCTGTGTAGTGGTTAGAGTGTCCACCTGTGTAGCAGGAGATCATGGTTCGAGCCACTGTCGGGTCATATAAAAAATACTTACAAATTTGAAGGTAACGGCTTTTCCCTTCAGATACGTCAACATGTGCCTGCATGTGGGAAAGTGTTGAACTACTTGTCTAAATGATATATGTAACGTCGTAGAATCAAGTCGAAATTAAAAACTACGAACATTCCATTTAGCAAACGTTATCAACTTAGGCCAAGTAGACTAAAACGGCTTTAAACCTTTTCCCACATGCAATTATTCTACAGCAGACGACTAACGGATAAACATATTAGCAACACGCGTCTTAAAATCTCAACAATGAAACATTTATTATTACAATGGGTTGAAACATTGTGGACAAAAGGAGAGAATTCCTTCCGTGTGTGACGTTGTTTCTGCTGCAGATGGCGTCATAAAGCGTCTGTATGTAGGAACAGGTTAAGTCCCAATTAGCTCTTTAGACTGTCGTTATAACATCGGAATTTCCATTATTGATTGGTGCGGACATTCATGCACAATCAGTTACTGTTGTTTGTTGTGTCTAGGGAATTCACCACGTTTTCCTAAAATAGAGTTTTAAGCTAGGCCTGGAATCCGGCCGTACAGTTCATTTATGCTAGACTGGAATCAGTTCACAATCAGTTATACATAGTATACAATAATCATATGAGCCGAATACGAGATACAACCAACATTGTGGACTCTGCGTAAAGTACGGAGCATGCCGCGTAGGCTAATCCGGACAGACAACTTCTGCGCCTCCTATGGAATTTCTCTTTAATGAATCATTTACTCTATATCTGTATCCCCCCTGAGACGGAATGTGTCGGCCGCGGATTAGTCTGCGCGGTACTGCGTAGGGCTGATCTGGGTCGATACATTACGCAGAGTCCATTATGTTGGTTTTCTCATGGAACCGCTCAGATCTAATTATTTCAATCTCCCTCCCTCCCTATATTGGCTTTCCATTAATTTTAGAACTGATGGCATATCTATTTCAGTTCAAAAGAGGTCTTGATACGTTTTTAAAAGATTTATATAGTAAGGTCAAATTACGCTAATACATCCGCGACTCTGAACTATAGTCCATAAAAAAAACTGTTTTATACATCAGCAGAATGTATTGAATATATGACATTGACGTTAAATTGCATTGTGAATGTGTATAGGAAGCACTGGAAATGATTGATTTAATCACTTTTTGTATTTTGACCTTGTTTGAAGTGAAAGTAGAGAAATCTAAACATCCGTATTGTCCCGGGTCCGATTTGGTCCAAAATGACTGTTACCATTTCGCCTGGCTGATTCATTCTTCCATAATGCACGACCCCCCATTTTCCTTTGATGATGTTTAAAGCTAGGAGGTAACTCTTTTCAATTGATATATAGTGTTCTACATGAGAAACGCTTAGAAAGTGTGACAATTGAGAACTGAAACTGGTCGATTTACATGGAAACAAAGATTGATTTTTTTTTGCCGTGTTTTGTAACCTTAATGCAAGTGTCTCTAAAAGATCAAAATGGATGGACAGTATCGCCTGCCAACGCTGAGTGAACTGTGTGCTACTACGTATCATTGTTTTACACATTCCTGAAAAACAGTAGTGCATTTCTGATCGCGCAGTTTCCCTATCCTTCTGTATATCCCCTCATAACCACATCCAGTTTAGTTCACATCGCCCACACATTGTTTCTTTACACGCTCTTGCAAATGTATAGACAACTTTTTCCTACGAAATACAAATGGCTAGTGAAACGCTGTGATCAAGATAGAACTTCAGCTCAAATCAGCAGAGCATTTGTCCTCACCGTTTGCAAAATATTTGTCTTTTAAGTGCCCGAGCCCCGGGAGCTAAGTCGGTAGCAACGCGGTCTGTCAATCCAGGGGTTGCGAGTTCGAACCCCAGCTCGTCCAACATTTCTTTCCCCACGTTTGACAACAGTCCTTTGTGAAATAGCGTCATTCCTCTTCCACAAATGAACTAACAGTTTATATGGAAAAACAGCCAGTTGCTTGGAAAGAATGTCGTGGTGGTGTAAGAAAGCAAGGGAGGAAACACGTGCGTATATTAACCATGCCGCCTTAATATGAACACATATTGAAACGGCGTTAAACCCCACTCATCAATAAATCAAGCGTATTTTAAGTATTATACAGCCGTCTTGCGAGAAAACCAGCATTGTGGACTCTGCGAAAGCGCGGACATAACACTTTTCGCCTCCTACGGATTTTCTATTTCGGAATTCATTAACTCTATACCTCTATCCCCCTGAGACGGAATGTGTCGGCCCGGATTTGCCTGCGCGGATTGCGCAGGCTGATCTATATCGATACATTAAGCAGAGTCCATTATGTTGGTTTTCTCGTAATTCGGCTCATATGCAAATATGAAATAAGCTTCTAAACCATCTTAGTTTATTACGACGACGTTTCCTCTAGTGGGGGCATTTAGCCAGTACTACCAGCATTTACCAGTACTACCAGCATTTACCAGTACTACCCAGCTTAATTGTTCCGGATACCGATGCATCAGTCGCTATGTTATCTCCGCATCCATGACGGAATAGGAGGAAGTCGCTGCTACCTTTTTCAAAGTATTTTGTATTGCCCCGTTCGCGGATCGAAACCTTGTCGTCTGCTTAACCACTACACCACTGAGACAGTCGATCACATTTCGAGGGCTTGCGTGAAAACGGATTGTAACTAAAAACCTATTTTGAAAACCCTGGTTTAGGGGGCAATTTTGACCCCCTCTTTGTAAACAATGCAAATTTAGGTGCCATTGCTCAGAACGAGCAATGGGACCTAATTTTCCATTGTTTACCAAGTAAAACTATTTAACGCTTATAAAGGACTTTTATGGGCGAGGTGATTAACCTTGTAAAAAAAATACAATTTAAGTTACAAACCGTTTCACGCCAAGCCCGACGATTTTGACCTGTAGTAAGTTTTAATAAGGGAGAGTAAACAACTCTTTTATTACTAAACAAAACTCTAAGTGTTTGTAAGAGTACTCAACATATTGGTCATATTGACGCCTGTGTTTTAAAGGACAACTCAGGCAAATAGTTTAGGATTTAACTCCTTTCCGCGTCAATGTCAATATTGAGGTTTTTCGCAAAACAATACAGATTCAGGTGAGTCAGTTCGTAGGCCCACTTTTAACATTAAAGAGTCTTCTTTCATCATGGCGCTGAAAGAGTTACTGATATTGAATACCGTTAACATTAAAACCCAGACTTAAGTTTGGCTGCAGCAGCAAAACACTCGTTATAAATAATGATGCCTCAGGGTCTTTTATATGTCGCTCAAATTTGAATTTTGCGTGAGCCAATCAAATTATCGACTACAAACTCGTTTTGTATCAACAGGGGAATAATTCATATAAATAAACGAGATTGAGAAGCGCGATGGGCGAGTGTTCTGCTGTATAGTAACCCGAGCGTTGGTTGTATCGTGCGCTTTCATTGTACAGAACAACTAGCACGCACTCATGAATATTTATTTATTTATTTATTGGGGTTTTACGGCCGCTTTCAACATTATTTCAGTTATATCACGGCGACAGTTCACTTATTCATGTTCCCTGGGTAAACAAACCAGTTCTAGGCTAGAAAATGTGCCTTGCCAAGGACACTCCACCATGACCGTAGTGCCGCGACTGGGGATCGAACCCCGGTTTCGAAATCCCCCGGACGCTAACTGCTCGACCTACGGCGGATTCCTCATGAATATTTAACTGTATAAAGTAAGTTCAAGACATCGATTGTCCAGAAACAACGAGCACGTACTCATGAATATTTAAACTGTATAAAGTATGTTCAAGACATCATTGTCCAGAACAACGAGCACGTACTCATGCATATTTAACTGTATAAAGTAAGTTCAAAGACATCATTGTCCAGAACAACGAGCACGTACTCATGAATATTTAACTGTATAAAGTAAGTTCAAAGACATCATTGTCCAGAACAACGAGCCACGTACTCAGTGCATATTAACTGTATTAAAGTAAGTTCAAGACATCAATTGTCCAGAACACGAGCAACGTACTCATGCATATTTAACTGTATAAAGTAAGTTCAAGACATCATGTACAAGAACAACGAGCACGTACTCATGTCATATCTTATCTGTATACAGTAAGTTCAAGACTTATTGTCCAGAACAACGGCACTCACGTCTCATGCATATTTTAACTGTATAAAGTAAGTTCAAGACATCATTGTCCAGAACAACGAGCACGTACTCATGCATATTTAACTGTATAAAGTAAGTTCAAGACATCATTGTCCAGGAACAACGAGCACGTACTCATGCATATTTAACTGTATAAAGTAAGTTCAAGACATCATTGTACAGAACAACGAGCACGTACTCATGCATATTTAACTGTATAGAAAGTAAGTTCAAGACATCATTGTACAGAACAACGAGCACGTACTCATGCAAATTTAACTGTATAAAGTAAGTTCCAAGACATCATTGTCCAGAACAACGAGCACGTACTCATGAATATTTAACTGTATAAAGTAAGTTCAAGACAACATTGTACAGAACAACGAGCACGTACTCATGCATATTTAACTGTATAAAAGTATATTCAAGACAACATTGTACAGAACAACGGAGCACGTACTCATGCATATTTACTGTATAAGTAAGTTCAAGACAACATGTCACAGATCAACATTGTACAGAACAACGTTCACGTCATATGCATATTTAACTGCATAAAAGTAAGGTTCAAGACAACATTGTACAGAACAACGAGCACGTACTCATGCATATTAAACTGTATATAGTAAGTCAAGACAACATTGTACAGAACGAGACGAGCACGTACTCATGAATATTTAACTGTAAAGTAAGTTCAAGGACAAACATATGTACAGAACGACGAGCACGTACTCATGAATATTTAACTGTAAAGTATGTTCAAGACAACATTGTAC
>JASEVX010001223.1:0-19714 GCA_031761405.1 Serripes groenlandicus | reverse complement strand
TATCACCTGCAAAAGAGTGTCAGTATTTTAAACTAATTGTTAGTTTGAATGGTAGTTGACCTTGCTTCAGTAATAATGTGGTGTCTGAAGTTTAACCCTTTCCCTCATATAGACGCTTTCTGACGCCTCTGCAGCAGACGGCTTTTTGAAAACATAGTAACAAAAGAAGAAACTGCACAAAACGTGCAATTTCTCCTTTTGTCACAATGTTTTCCACTTTTAGTCATAGGTTATCCATTCAATTATAGAGATTTTCTATGTTTTGACAAAATATGTTCAAAGTCGTCTGCTGCAGAATTGTCATATGAGGGAAAGGGTTAAATTACCAATAATAATTGGGTTTTTTTTGTCTCAACCCCAGATAATGTGTCATATTCCTATATCTGTAATCCTGAGCGTAAAGGGAAGACATTTCTACCATTTCTCTTGATGAAAAAATTCTCTTTTTGCTACAATGTTCTCATGCAGAGGCACCCAAAAGCTGTATGTAAGAAGGCGTAAACACTACTTCAGTTATAATGCAGTAGTTTGCAGGTAAAATTACCAATAAGGCTGATGTTATTCATCCCAACTGGAGATACCAGGTCATATTCCTATCCCAGCAATCCTGCCTTTCCCTCATACGACAATTCTGCAGCAGACGTCTTTGAACGTATTTTGTCAAATCATAGAAAATCTCCATAATTGAATGGATAACCTATGACAAAAAGTGAAAAACATTGTGGCAAAAGGAGAAATTGCACGTTTTGTGCAATTTCTTCTTTTGTCACTATGTTTTCAAAAAGCCGTCTGCTGCAGAGGCATCAGAAAGCGTCTATATGAGGGAAAGGGATAACTGAGGGAAGTCATTACTACCATTTTTAATTATATTGCATGACTGATCCTGGTTTTTTCTCTTCCAAGGTTGCTGAAGACAGATTTTGAAAGTCATCAACAGCTATCTCTCCTTTTTCTATAATGATTTCTGCCACAAAATTATATTTATTTGTCAAATGAAATTTTTCAATCAGATTTCTTACCATTTACCTGGTATAATATTAATATTTTCATAACCTTTCTCACATGCAAAAACATTTTGAAGCATCTGCAGCAGACACCTTTGGAAAACATTGTGGCAAGAGAAGATATTGCTCATAATGAGCAATTTTGCTTCTTGCAACTAAATTGTTAAAAAAATTATCTCCTATTTATGGAGATTTTTAACATACAAGGGTTAATGTCAAGAAACAGGAACAAACTAATAAGGTCAATGAAGTATTGATGGATGAAGCTTTGAATTTCAAAATTTCAATCTTGACACATATAATTCTTAGAAAGTAAATTAACATTTACTCCTATTCTCGTCGAATCTATTAACTTGATAATGAAACTTTTGAAAACATTGAAATCAATGATAAGGTCTTTTTTATGGCATATTTAGGGCCATTAATAGTGTGCCCCATTCCCTCAAAAGTACATATTGTTCCCCAGCCTCATGCAGTTGCAAATTTTCCTAGTAAATAAGAAATAGAGCAGTTCCTCCTTTTGCCACGATGTTTACAAAATATGTCAGCTGGATAAGTCTTCAGAAGCCATCTACACCAGGATAAATAATATTTTTACACACCGACACTATGACATGTAAATAAAAATCCTGTCTGTTGAATTGCTATAAATGTTATTAACTTAATTCCCTTTTTACCCACAATGGTTTAAACTCTGCTTCAAAATCACACATTGACATATTGAGATATAAAACTTATTTCCTCAGACATTTTTATTGCAGATGACTTTTGAACATCATATCAGGTGAATAGGCGAAGACTTAAATAAACTCTTTTAAACTCTGCTTCAAAATCACACATTGACATATTGAGATATAAAACTTATTTCTTCAGACATTTTTATTGCAGATGACTTTTAAATATCATTTCAGGTGAATAGGTGGAGACTTAAATACACTCTTTTAACAGAAGGAAGAAAGGATCGACAAGGAACGTATTCACAAGAAGTTTACCTGTAAGTGACTTCTTTACTTTATATATCAATAAGAAGCCAGTAACCGTTCCAACCAGTAATGTGTTATCTGAAAAGGTAAAGGAGAATAATCAGCTTCCATTATCATTATCTTAAACAGAGAGGTATAATTTAACCCTTTCCCCCAAATAATCAAAGCGCCAATGGCACTGTAGTGGCGATCGTATGGAAAATCCTGCAAAGTAACAAGCAGTATATCGGTGTAGGGCTTGCGATGACTCTGGTGCGGGTATATTTGAGAATGTATCACCCCTGCAGAAGAATAATGTTAGTTTGCCAGAATGTTGTCTTGGTGATTATTTAGTTACGTTCTAAAATTGGTCATGATGTGATCAAAATTAGGCCATTCCAAAGTTTTGAAAAATCTAGTTGGTATTCGATAGACACCGTTTTAGCTCATTATAATGGCTATTTGTAATCTAAATTGTTCGGGTAATCACATGTTTATCACCAGGTCGCTAGGCCATATTAAGATAAAATATATTTTAGAAATGAATAAATTATCAAGAAAGGAGAGAAAACAGTATCCATTAGTTTGGTGTTTGTTTCAATGATGTCCGATATCAAACAGGTCTGTTCAATTTAGTCCCTTCACATTGCATGATTGAGGGTTGTCAGAGACATATAAACACAGTGTATTTATATGTCTCTGAGGTTGTTAAACTGCTTCGAATAATGTGAGTGCAAAAACAAACACAAAACATGCTCCAAAAGCACAATTTCACTATTTGCCAAACTGTTCAATTTATAAAAATATAGGCATATATTATAATGCTCGATCTCCAAACTAAATTAGGCTACACTGTCAGCATTGATTGCTAATTGACTCTAGAACGTGCAGACGTGTATACATAACGTGTGTACACACTGACATCGTGTGTTCTTTAAACCTTTGTAAACCAGTCTTATCATCTAGACGCATACTGACTTCTGTAAAAGAACACATTGAAAACATGAAAGACTAAAAATTAAGAATTATATAGTGACAAAATTAAAATAATACCGGACTTACAAGTGTTCAAAGATGGAAAACATTCTTCATCTTATTTGGCATTGTTATGAAATACATCAAGAACAAATGTTGTACAGTAACTAATGTTATTTTTTGTTTACAGTTTGCGATTATGTCCGGAGAACCTGGGTAGAGAGCCAGATGTGGCGTCCCGAGAATTGGAGCGTTTTCCGCGAGACGGTCAGAACTAACAATGACGTAGAAGGTATAAAAATTAAGAATCATTAAGAAAAAAATCATGTAAAGATACTGTCAAATGAAAACTTAATGTGGAATCACAAACAATATGTATATATGTATACAATTCAATGTTTTACTATTTATATAATCCCGGACGGCATAATTAATGAAAGTATTCTCATTTATTCCAGGCTGGCACAGGCGGATGAATTCAAGGGCTGGACGGGGGGATCTAGCCTTGTACGTTCTCGTTCCCTTTTTACGAACAGAATCGGAGTCAGTTGATCTCCAGGTCCGTCTCGTTACGGAGAACCTCTTGACGAGAATTCATAGGAAGCGGTCCAGCGAGGTTCATGGCCGTCTTTTTGAGGCTTGGGATCAGTAAGTAAAAATAATTTATATCCTTAAAATATCTGGCTGATCTGTCTATAAATAAGAAAGGCATCACATATATTATATATAATTAATTGTTGCAAAAGGAGTATTTATTTACCAATTTTGAATCAATAGCAAATACTAATCTAATTCTTTACTTTTTGTTTAGATACGAAGATGATGAGTTAACAACATCCCAGCTGTTGAGGACCTGCAGCCAAATTTCCGGACTGGCTACAATATGCAGCAATGACAGAATCCACAACGAGGAATGATTTGTTATATTGGACTAAACCTAAAGTGTTTACGTGTAAAAAATGTAAATAATGTAAATAATGTAAATAATGTATGTTAATAATAAATAATGTTGCAAACAAGTGTTAAAAACTATATATATTTAGAAACCATATTTTTGAAAAAAATTAATTTAATTTTATTATGATAATGAAAAAAATAATATATCGAACCAATAAAAAGAAAATAATTTACAAACTCATTAAATATTATGAATAAAAACAACATTATTTTAAAACTGATTGAATTTGTTGTTATTATTTCAATCCAATCGGTCAATTAACACCTTACTTTAACACTAACACCTTTATATCGATATTGATTATAAAGTACTATATAATCCTTATGTTGACGACTTCTCCTAATGGTTACTCTATATTACTAGTTAGACGAGTTTGTAGGTAGACGACTTCTCCCGAACTCCCCTGTACAATGCAGAATGTCACGTCCAAATATTGAGACTAGTGAATGAAGAGACTTGGATGCTAATCACACTGGTAGAAGAAGTAGACATCACTCTTATGGGCAATTCATCCTTTCCCTAAACTATTTATCGAAGTTGTATAAACTGTAAAGGCGTCTCTATCGGTTAAAGATTTTAACCCCACCCACTGTCAAACCAGCAAAGAACGTACCATAGCAAGCTATCGACTCGATTTTCAGAGGTAGCTTATCCAAGATGATACCAGCTTCATATGCATCATGCATCTTTGTATCTCGTCTGTGCTGTTTATTCCAATTGACTTGTTGTTCGCGTGTGAATCATATCCTAACTACTTGAGTAAACTGAAAGTAACCTGGATGCTTCCTGTTTTCACATGATGACTTAATTCTGTTTCTTTTATCGGAGAGTATAAATCTGTCCGATTCGACAATCGGGATTCTCCGGCTGAATCCGTGAAGTTCTAATCGGGCCCTGTCGGTTATTTACGACTGACGTTTTTTTTCTGAATGGTGTTCACACCACCTTCAACCGGATTTTAGTTATAACACGAGTTCGAAAATTATACATTTATCAATGAACCGAGTTATTATAATTGAATATAGCATAATCTTGGCTAATGAATACGTATTTGTAGACCGTCCATGACATAATTGAAATCAGAGCATATAATTAGATTTCTGGGATAATAGATAAATTTCTCATCATCCTCATAATCAGAGACCTAAATAGAAATATATATATATGTCTCTGCCATAATGTATGGTATTGGTCGCAAACGTTGTTGAATTATAAATACGCCCCTTTTCCGTATCGTTTGAGTGTTGTCTCACCATTATGTTACGGTACCGGACTGTATTTATCCAATATATAGTTCTATATTGAATTGAATGATTACCAGCAATTCAGTATTAGATAATGACCATCCGGTAGTTTGTTTGATGTTATCGTCGGTCGTACCCCGGTAGTTCGAGTTGTTAGCAACGCGCGCTGTCAGTCCAGGGGTTATGAGTTTTAAGCCAAGCTCAGCCAACTTTCTTTCCGACGTTTGATAAAAGTCAATGAGAGACAAGCTTAATTCGTTTCCAACCAATTGGCTAACAATCTATGTGAAACAGCAGTCAGTTGCTTGGAAAGACTTAAGTGTTGGGGTTTTGTGTGGGTTAGTATGGAAACACATGTGGGTTTTTTAACTGACCGCCGTGATGTGACTGAAAATGGTTAAAAACGTAAAACCCAAATTATTTACAGCGTCGATATTAATGTTGGCACTAGAATTCAACTATATTATTAATGAGAAACGCGAAACGAAAACCGAACTTTACATTAAAATGGGATAACAGCCAGATGGCATACGTGTACGGTCTTCATTTTGATAAAAGAGTTACCCATATATTGCCAACATTACAGACTAAACATGTAAGAATGGTTCGACACTACCAACATTACAGACTAAGAATGGTTCGACACTACCAACATTACAGACTAAGAATGGTTCGACACTACCAACATTACAGACTAAGAATGGTTCGACACTACCAACATTACAGACTAAGAATGGTTCGACACTAGCAACATTACAGACTAAGAATGGTTCGACACTAGCAACATTACAGACTAAGAATGGTTCGACACTACCAACATTACAGACTAAGAATGGTTCGACACTACCAACATTACACACTAAGAATGGTTCGACACTACCAACATTACAGACTAAGAATGGTTCGACACTACCAGCATTACAGACTAAGAATGGTTCGACACTACCAACATTACACACTAAGAATGGTTCGACACTACCAACATTACAGACTAAGAATGGTTCGACACTACCAACATTACAGACTAAGAATGGTTCGACACTACCAACATTACAGACTAAGAATGGTTCGACACTACCAACATTACAGACTAAGAATGGTTCGACACTACCAACATTACAGACTAAGAATGGTTCGACACTACCAACATTACAGACTAAGAATGGTTCGACACTACCAGCATTACAGACTAAGAATGGTTCGACACTACCAGCATTACAGACTAAGAATGGTTCGACACTACCAACATTACAGACTAAGAATGGTTCAACACTACCAACATTACAGACTAAGAATGGTTCGACACATCCAACATTACAGACTAAGAATGGTTCGACACTACCAGCATTACAGACTAAGAATGGTTCGACACTACCAACATTACAGACTAAGAATGGTTCGACACTACCAACATTACAGACTAAGAATGGTTCCACACTACCAACATTACAGACTAAGAATGGTTCGACACTACCAACATTACAGACTAAGAATGGTTCGACACTACCAGCATTACAGACTAAGAATGGTTCGACACTACCAACATTACAGACTAAGAATGGTTCGACACTACCAACATTACAGACTAAGAATGGTTCGACACTACCAACATTACACACTAAGAATGGTTCGACACTACCAGCATTACAGACTAAGAATGGTTCGACACTACCAACATTACAGACTAAGAATGGTTCGACACTACCAACATTACAGACTAAGAATGGTTCAACACTACCAACATTACAGACTAAGAATGGTTCGACACTACCAACATTACAGACTAAGAATGGTTCGACACTACCAGCATTACAGACTAAGAATGGTTCGACACTACCAACATTACAGACTAAGAATGGTTCGACACTACCAACATTACAGACTAAGAATGGTTCGACACTACCAACATTACAGACTAAGAATGGTTCGACACTACCAACATTACACACTAAGAATGGTTCGACACTACCAGCATTACAGACTAAGAATGGTTCGACACTACCAACATTACACACTAAGAATGGTTCGACACTACCAGCATTACAGACTAAGAATGGTTCGACACTACCAACATTACAGACTAAGAATGGTTCGACACTACCAGCATTACAGACTAAGAATGGTTCGACACTACCAACATTACACACTAAGAATGGTTCGACACTACCAGCATTACAGACTAAGAATGGTTCGACACTACCAACATTACACACTAAGAATGGTTCGACACTACCAACATTACAGACTAAGAATGGTTCGACACTACCAACATTACAGACTAAGAATGGTTCAACACTACCAACATTACAGACTAAGAATGGTTCGACACTACCAACATTACAAACTAAGAATGGTTCGACACTACCAGCATTACAGACTAAGAATGGTTCGACACTACCAACATTACAGACTAAGAATGGTTCGACACTACCAACATTACAGACTAAGAATGGTTCGACACTACCAACATTACAGACTAAGAATGGTTCGACACTACCAACATTACAGACTAAGAATGGTTCGACACTACCAGCATTACAGACTAAGAATGGTTCGACACTACCAACATTACACACTAAGAATGGTTCGACACTACCAGCATTACAGACTAAGAATGGTTCGACACTACCAACATTACACACTAAGAATGGTTCGACACTACCAGCATTACAGACTAAGAATGGTTCGACACTACCAACATTACACACTAAGAATGGTTCGACACTACCAACATTACAGACTAAGAATGGTTCGACACTACCAACATGAAGGTTACCTTCAATTCTTTCCCACAGACAACACATCTGGCGCAGACGAAAGTTTGTAACATCTGGGCAAAAATATGGAACATTTATATAAATGAAAGTCAAATGACCGAAAAGGAGTTCAAAGAGTAGCACTAGGAGAAATTGCTCATGATGAAGCAATTTTTTAGTCAAGATGTTTTAAAAAAATCGTCTGCTGCAGATGCTTCAGAATGCTTTTGAAAGTGGGAAAGGTTTAGAGAAAAAGTCTTAATATAGTAGTATAACTTTTAAAGTGAAATGTGACCGTCAATACTCTAGTAGTCCTATGTGTTTTGGAATCAAGACGACTGCAAATATGCAGTTTGTGACACATGACAATGTTTATCCAGCGAAAGGTTTCAACAGACATATAAACACGTGTATATGTCGCTGGTTTCAAGAAGCCTCTGACAAACAGTTACAAAAAATACCACATGGATGTTGAAAAAAAAAAAATAATACTTTTCACAATGTCCAGGGGTTGGTTTTTTTCCGAAGCAAGACTCGTTTCTTCTGTCGTATTTTCAAGACGTCCCTCACTAGCGTCATTTTTCTCCTAACAATGGGCTGAATAGTCTTTGTGGGAAGGTAGCCAGCTGCATGGAAAGAAAGTCGTGTGGAACACTGGTGCATGAACGCAAGGAAACACACGTAAGGTGAACTGGCCACCGTGATACTGAAAATCAAATCAATCAGTCAATCTATATGTCCCTCTTTACAATCCAATTATCACTAAAGTGACTAAACGTTCCAAGACAATACATGTATAATCCCATTTACTGACGTCACTATAAAAATCCGACGTTCGAAAATTTTGAAATTAACATTCGTGCGATGCTTAAAAATAAGGAAACACCAAACATAACATTATGTCTTTATAGAGCAGAGTGAATCAAAATATATGTAACTGACATGAACGGGTGAATCCATTAATCGTATATTGGCTATTGTTAAAATACTCCAGTTAACGTGCGAGTGACGGCAAGGTATTGTTTTAAGACCTGTTAAAATGTCTTTGTCAAACTACCACATATCATACGCTTGATTAATTATTGGTGTTTTACGCCGCTTTCAACAGTTTCTGATATATCACGGCGTTTCCTGGGTAAGTTACCAGTACTACTGGTCAAATTATCCTGAGACCAGAAAGTCAATCGTAATGCTAACTCCGCAACCCGAGCACCAAAGAGGGAAGCCATTACTATCGTTTTTAAAGTATTTGGTGTAACCTGGCCGGGAATCGAACCCGCGACCTTCCACACCCTAGGCGGACGTTAGATACTACCCGACCACTGAGGCGGTTAGCCAATTTGTCATACGCATGTGAATTTAAAAAGGTCCTCGTTCAGCAGAATATATTTTAATGGGTCTTACATTATATTGTATGTGCGTGTTGGGATAAGAAAGGTAGAGGTGGAGAATAATTGCGTGGTAGGATGCCTTTCATTTTCATTATAATCAGACATAAACTTCGCTCGCTAAAAAATTAATACATGTTGACAGGTCGGCTTAGTTTGACCTTTGCGGTGTCGTTAAATCGTTACTGACAGCGAAGTATTTTGGTCTGATTTGAATGAATTTGAATGCATTTTCATCGTGTTAAAATGTGAGCCAGTTTTTCACATGAACTACTTGTACTCTAAACTGAGCGTCTCCTGTTTTACCTTCCGATCCCAAATCTCGTGCAAGGCCATTTGAACAGACTTGGTATTGATTGCAGTGCTGCTTTAATGCTATTTTGCCAAGTATATCAACTGCGTTGCAATCACCGAGAAACTTCTTGGTACCGTTTTCAGCATGGCAAGACCTGGACATACTATACAATTGTGCTATTGAGAAATAAAATTTAAAAAAAGGTATTCAAATAAATCCCGACCGGCGCCACGTCAATTCGCGAAAATAACCTTTCAAAACTACCTAGAAATATCCAAAATATTAGTGAGGGACTGGGAAGCTCAGTAGGTAGAGCGTCCTCTATTGGCAATGCAAAAACAGAAACGTGCCATTTGCCCAAGTATTTCAACTGTGTCGATTTGATTGCCATCTTATCCGAATATTTCCAACCTGCTGTTCAACTGAATAATTGTTCGACATTAGAGTACGTAAGTTATTCAGTCTCGCATAGTGCCAGCATTAATCAATTTATACGAGTGGTGAAAGGTTGAGTTGGAATGTATTTGAAATATGCGTCTGTGAATAAAGTTTGCATATATTTCACTTGATTTGCGTCATATAGACGGCCCTGGTTCGGCTATTACCAGGGGCGTAGCTCCATTTAGGCACTGTAGGCACGTGCCTACACATTTTTTCTCAAAATGCCCCAAAATGCAGCTGCGGCGATAGACATCTGCGTAATGTATCGACCAGATCAGCCTGCGCTGTCCGCGCAGACTGATCCGGCCGATACATTCCGTCTTAGGGGGATATATGTATAGAGTAGTGATTCCTGAAACAGAAAATCTGATCCGAGTCCACAATGTTGATTTTCTCACGAGACGGCCTACACATTGATTATTGCAAAGCTATGCCCCTGATTACAGCGACTTGCTTAGGTCCATATCATTTCCGACATCGCCTTATCTGATAAATTTATATCTTAAAGCTGAGTGTTAATGTAAGCATTATGATCCTAATTGTTGATTATTAAAAAACTTCCAACTGTTAGGTTTCGTATGACGTGTTCGGACTAGCTGAATTACAAGCAATTATAGATAGATATTGTTACAAGATGTAGAAGGTCCAA
Source organism: Serripes groenlandicus (assembly GCA_031761405.1). Classification (NCBI taxonomy): domain Eukaryota; kingdom Metazoa; phylum Mollusca; class Bivalvia; order Cardiida; family Cardiidae; genus Serripes; species Serripes groenlandicus. The sequence goes on along the minus strand of JASEVX010001223.1, from coordinate 9,042 downwards.
TTTGGAATAATGTTATCGCTTCTGTTCAAGTCGATTTAGGTAGTAAAAAATGTCAATTTCTAACTTCTTTTTTTTTTCACATGCGTCTTTTTAAATATCATTTGGAAAAAAGTGATGCTCAATCAAACACGTGCATTATGTACATCGCTGTAGACCCACGATGCTTCGCCTATTAACCATTTTCCATATGCCGGCACATTTAAACGCATCTACAACATACGATAATATAAAGCATTGTTACAAATGAAAAAAATACTCAAGGTGAGCAATTTCTCCTTTAGTGTCAATGTTATCAACACTTATGACTATTCATTAATTAAACCTTTAATTGTATCTAGATTTCCATATTTTGCCTTGTTGTTTTCAGGCTAAATTGGTATATATTTTTTTAAATCTTCATCCCTTTCCCACATACAAAATATATACAACAGATGAAATTAAAAACATCTGTGGAAACGTATGGAAAATCTGTTAATACGAAAGTAGAATTTTTGAGCTGAGTTAAAAACTCTTTTTAAAAATTGAAAAATTGCTCCTTGTGAAAAGAAGTATTCGCCAAAGTGTTTCTGTGTGTTGGAAGGCCTTTAAGGGTTAAACGACGAAGATGTGTAGAGGTTAAAAGGTGCTGGTTGTAAGATTGCATGTGGTGAAACTGTTCACAACTACTGAAGCTTATTATTGGTATGTATTGATAAGTATTTAAGAAAACGTTCTGGGACAGGTCAACAAAAAACGCACTTCTTGGATTTCAAACTTGTGACGGTTTGGATAGACATACACGAAGCGATAAGGGTATGTGTATGACTTTGTGAATAGCGTATATCCAATATCATATTGATCAGTATGCATGGATGATCGAGCTGATCTATGTCTGCGCAGATCGTTAACTGCGTCTGTTCAATTTTGTGCTGACTTGTTGAGTTGCTGAAATGGTTATTATCTGTTTATTAAATATGATAATCTCTTTATTCATGAGAATATGAAAATGATAAGGATGTTTTATACCTCATGGGCTAAGATTACAGATACGCATACAGATTATAACTACATTCACGTTAACTTTTGATAAACCAGAGAAGTGAACTTCAGTAAAAAAAAATCATGTATATATGTTTATTCATTGCCCACTTGCAGATGTATTATCACGCACCTGCAGCAAAATACTATTGACAGCATTGTGACAAAGGGAGAAATTGCTCATGATCATCAATTTCTCCTTTTGTCACAATGTGTTCAACTCTATTCAATAAATATACTCTCACTTATGTAGAATTTTCACATTTCTGTCTAGATGTTTTCAAGGTCGTCTGCTGCAGATGATAAGTTGTAAGTGGGAGAGGGTTATATAAGCTGCGTCTGACGATTCGAGGTATTATTGTATCTGTACACGGCGAGGACTTGGGAAGGCCTATGAATACGCGCAGTCTCACAAAAGTTCGGCCGAGTTGTACCGTGTAGTAATGGCTCTCGATCCTTGGCGCGCAGAGTTGTTGGGTAAGCATTTTGACTGTATCATTGTTGTCAATATAAATGGACAAGTAGCACTTAACCTACAGAGAACGCCGTAATTGACGTGAACACTTGTTAAACGTGGCGTTAACCCTTTCCCACATATAGCACACTTTGATAATGTCTTCTAAAAAATATAGAAAATCTCTATAAGTGTAGGTATAATTACTGAAAAATAATTGAAAATATTGTGTCAAAAAGGATAAATTGCTCGTTTTGATAAATTTCTCCTTTCATCACAATGTTTTCAAAAGTTGTCTGCTGATGCGGCAAACTGCGTCTATAGGTGGTTAAACACCACACAAACTACTATACCGTATAGTGTATGTATTACTGAATTAAAAGTACTATGTTTATAGAATTAGCCTGGCCTGGCGATTTGAGATATTTGTGTATCTGCATAAGGTGAAGACGTGGGAGAGCCAGTGCATACATGTAGTTTCACAAGTTGAAGAGTATAGTCAATGTTCTTTGTTATATAGTTATATGTTTAAGTATATATAGCTGTTTTATGTTTAAGTATATATAGCTGTTGTATGTTTAAGTATATATAGCTGTTGTATGTTTAAGTATATGTAGCTGTTGTATGTCTAAGTATATATAGCTGTTGTATGTTTAAGTATATATAGCTGCTGTATGTTTAAGTATATATAGCTGTTTTCTTTTTTGTCAACTACCATTATTTATGATATAGTTACATTCTTTATTCTATATGTATGCATTCTTTACTTTAACCCTTTCCCTCATATAGACGCTTTCTGACGCCTCTGCAGCAGACGGCTTTCTGAAAATATAGTGACAAAAGAAGAAATTGCTCAAAATGAGCAATTTCTCCCTTTGCCACAATGTTTTTCACTTTAAGATATAGGTTATCCATGCAATTATAGAGATTTGTCTATTTTTTGACAAAATATGTTAGAAGTTATCTGCTGCAGAATTGTCGTATGAGGGAAAGGGTAAAACATGTAGTTGCATCGTTATAATATAGTTGCATTCCTGACTTAATATTTGCATTCTTTATTAGACATAACCATCGACCCACGAGTCCTTACTGGGACGTCCCCCTTGACGCAGAGTTGATGCGGTGTTGTAGGTTTACAATCTTATAGGAATCCGCCGTGGTCGAGTGGTTAGCGCTGGGGATTAGAAACCGGGTGTCCCGGGTTCGATCTCCAGTCGCGGCACAACGGTCATGTCTGGAGTGCCCTTGGGCAAGGCACATTTTCTAGCCTAGTACTGGTTTGTTTACCCAGGAATCATGAATAAGTTAACTGTCGCCGTGGTATACCTGAAATATTGTTCAAATCGGCGTAAAATCTTATAGTATGGGTCTTAGACTGTGTGTGTCAGGTCTTGGTCTATATCTGGCGTTTCTTGATACTTTATAATGTTACAGACCGCCTCGGGTGCGGGAGGTCGCTAGTTTGATTCCACGCCGTGTCGTACCAAAATGCTTTAAAGATGGTTGTAATGGCTGCCCTTCTTGGCGCTCAGGCTTGCGGGGACTGACTGGCTGGTGTCAGTATTGATGGACCAGAAGTACTGGTAACTTACCCAGGAAACGCTGGGTTATAACTGAAACATTGTTGAAAGCGACGTAAAACAGCATACAATCAATCAATTTAGAACATGTCATTAAATATGGATGGTGGTGGAATATTTACCCTTTCCCACATACAAAATTGCTTTAGACGACTTTGAAAACATCAACGCAAAACTATGGAAAATATCTATAAATAACAGTATTATTATTAACTAGAGTAGACATCATTGTAGCGAAAGGGGGAAATTGCTTATTATTCTACAATGTTATCAAAAGTCGTCTGTTGCGGATATATCAAATTACATATGCAAGTTTGGAAAGGGTTTATAACGTTGAAGTTCGACGTCATATCTTGTTCCTCAGATGTTTTCAAAGCGCACTACCCTGATGATGTGAAAAATATGCCCAATGTTTATGCAATGGCGTTTGTTTCGTATGACATCGTCCTGCTATTATAATAAACATTAATTCGATGACCCGTTCTTCGATAGATCATTAAATCGACATGAGCCGTCCCGCGAAAAAAAACCATTATGGCCTCTGCGTAATGTATCGACCCAGATCAGCCTGCGCTGTCCGCGCAGACTGATCCGGGCCGGCACATTCCGTCTCAGGGGGATAGAAGTATAGAGTAATAATTCCTGAAACAGAAAATCCACAGAAGGCGAACAGTTTCTGACCGAATTAGCCTACACGGCATGCTTAAGCTGATCCGGGACGATACTTTACGCAGAATCTACACTGTTGGTTTTTCTCGCGGGACGGCTCACATTAACAATGTTGGTCATGAATATTAATGAGTTGTATTGTTATTGTTAGACGAATTTGATATATAACTGTAAACAAAAATCTCAGGTTATAACCCTTTCAGTTTTGTGAATGAAAACATCATCCTGCATATTTTAAAACACGAATATATAAATCTGGAATCGATATGAGGTACTCGTTTATACGAACATGATATACACACGTTACTCTTTCAGCACTGATTGCAATATTGACATTTTGCAAACAATACAGATTCATGTGTGTCTGCTTGTAACGAGCTGCCTCACCTTTTATCAGCATTTTAGTTATCAAATATGTTCCAACACTCTTATAGAGGGCTTGTTGTAAAACGGTTGTAACTATATATAATTGGTTTTTTTTTTTACCAAGGTTAATAACCTCGCCATAAAGTCTTTATAAGCGTTAACTCATATTTCTTGGTAAACAGTGGAAATTAAGGTGCCATTGCCCAGGGTGAGTGTATTAAATTTAATACACTCACCCTGCATTGTCCGATCAAAGTTTGAACATGGAATAACTTAGTTTCGGAAAATTGGCGCTTAAAGAGTAAGCTGTTTTTTCCTCGGCTGTGATTGAAATTTCTTTCACAGATACAGACTTTTCTGACGTATCTGCAACAGACGGCTTTTGAAAACATTGTGGCAAAAGGTGAAACTTTATAGTGATTGTCCATGATTTTGTCAAATGTTTTCAAAGTCGTCTGCTACAGATGCGTCATATGTGGGAAATGGCGGCGTTAAATATTGGAATTTGTAAACAACACCATAATATGGCCTATTTGTACTGAATGAAGTGTTTTACCCTTTCTCTGATACGGACGAAATAAGATGCTGCAATAGCAGACTGTTTTCTAGAAACATTGTTAAAAAGGTCAAAACTTTACTAAAACGAGCAACTATTCCTTTTCCCATACCTTTTTTTATCTTTCGTTTGAAAATCTTAATTCATTTTACCCCATGTTTAAAAATCTCATACTATGCTATTGTTGAATCAGACGATACTTATTTTAACAATCATTTAAGGTAAAAAGTTGAATAATGTTAAATGTCATTATGACAAATTACAATGGCACTTAACTATTGAGAGATATGAAAGGCTATCAGAGATTGTGTGTGCCGATTCAACCTTTAGCGCTATAAGTATTTGTGTATATTTGCTTCTCACTATCTTGACCCGTTTATTCTTTCTTTCTCACACTACCCCCCCCCCCCCCCCCCCCCCCCCCCCCCCCCCCCCCCCCAATATTTGAATAGTTCCTCGTCATATCCCGACGAAAACATTGTGGCCCGAGGAGGAGATATTGCTCAATTAGTTCAAAGGTTGTAGGCTGCAGGGGCATCAGAAAGCGTCTGTATGTGAGAAAATTATTAAATGATCAGCTAGATTAGTACATAAGTAGCGAGCAACGCAAATCTAAATCAGATAAGACATATGTGCAACTAACGTTTTCTACATTTGTTCGCCAATGTTGCTTAAAGTTGTGTATTGCACAATAATGGTTCATTCATAATTATCAACCATTAACGCTGTAATAGTTAACAAACGCGAAAGCGGTGATTTCCTTTTCTCTGTCGGCCAATGGTCGTATTTCTGACATGTCAAGCTTGGTCATTTTAAACAACGGGTTAAAATGTCAAAATTATATTTCTTCCGCTTGATAGCAATTAAACAAGCGAAGTCTTGTTATATACAAGTGAGCTAGAAATGCGCTTATGGATTAACTATTCCCAGCACACATAAGATCTGCAGCAGACCAAAATACAAAAAGTAATTTTTTTAATGACACCATTTAGGCTAAAGGTGAACTTGCTCATTAGTATGAGTAATTTTCTCGTTTTTCTACACATTTTTTAAAAGTCGTCTGCTTTTAATGCGTCAAACTGCGTCTGCGATTGAGAAAAGGCAAACCCAAATATAAGCCAGAGTCAAACCATTTAATGAGTTGGACAACCTCCGAGTATGAAAATCTGGTTTTTGTCTTCACTGCTTGCGAACTAAATTCATACAATAACTCGAGAACTTATTACCACACAATGTATTTGAGCCGTCCCGCGAGAAACCAACATTGTGGACTCGGATCAGCATAAGTATGCAGTGCAGGCTTACCTGGATAGTCATTTTTCGCCTCCTGTGTATTTTCTGTTTCAGGAATCATTACTCTATAGCTCTATCCCCCTGAGACGGAATATGTCGGCCCGGATCAGTCTGCGTGGACTGCGCAGGCTGACCTGGGTCGATACATTACGCAGAGGCAGTAATGTTGGTTTTTATCGCGGGACGGCTCATTTGTGAAAAACCGTATCGCCCCTTACCTTTTCCCACAAACAACAAATCTGCAGCAGACGACTTTGAAAATATCTTTGCAAAAACATGAGAAATCTCCGTAGATAAAAGTACAATAATTGAACATCGTGGCAATAGATACGTTTGCTCATTATGTGCAATTTCTCTTTTTGTGTTTTCAAAAGTCGTTTGCTGCATACTAATATGAGACTACAGCGTGAACTGAGATCAGCCTTATTATCGTGAAAGTCTGATCAGCATGTTCATAGTCAACTTTACCCTTTCCCCCTTTTAAAAACATTGTGGCAAGTTGAGAACTTGCTCCTAATGAGAAAATTCTCCCTTTGCCACATTTTATCAACCCTATTCAATTAATTCGCATTCATTTACATATTCATTTTCAGATGAATGTTCACGCCTCTGCAGCAGATCGACAAGATGATGAGCAATGTTTCCTTTTTTTCAGATTGTTTTCATCTCTATCCAATAACAATACTTTCAAATACCATATTTTTGCCTAGATATACAATCTCATTAAAATCATCTCCTATTAACGCTACGCATAGGCTTACATTTAGTCAGATCGTGTACTTTAGTCAGATTACTTATATTTAGTCAGATCGTGTACTTTAGTCAGATTGCTTATATTTAGTCAGATCGTGTACTTTAGTCAGATTGCCTGGATATATCTTCAAAGATGTCTGCTGCTGATTTGTTGTATTTCGGAAAAGGTTAATTAATGACAATTACGATCGTGTTATTTATATGTTCGTCTTTAGGTTATTAACGTTAGTCATGCAGTTATGGGATACGTATGTCTGAAGGACTAATATTGGTCTGCGCTGGTCGTGCATTCCGTAACTGTCGGTTTCTCCACTCCTGTACTCCATTTCTCGCATTTATTGTTTTCAAAATCGTATGGGTTTCGGAATTCTTTTGTGAAACTCTATACTGTACAGCCCAGTTAACTTGTCCTTTTCTTCTTTGTTTATGTAGGTTTCGTATATTTACAAATATGTCTCACCTTTAAATTTCAAAACCCTTTAAACTTTTCAAAATATTAAATTGTGAGATTAATATTTTATTTTATCTAGAAAAATTACCAATACTTCGGATAATATTTGGTTCTGATTCCATATAAATTTCAAGAAAGCAAAGTGGAAAAAACTTACAATGCTCGCAATAGGCCTACTATTTGAAAAACGTTTTAAAAATTGACGATTGTTTTAACTCCCCTCATTACGGCAGAGGGTGAAGGTTTGAAAGCAAGTCATGGATCATTGGAGAGTAAGCATTCGATCGTTTGTAGATATATACGACCCGAAAAGAGCTTTTAAAGTACGGGAATCATTTTAGTAATGTTGTAAAACGGACATATTCTCACCCTAACGTGAACAATAAAGTAAGAATAGAATTGATTATAGCTATGATTTCTTTTCGATGCCCGACGAGTGAACTTTAAAAGTGTTTGATTTTAAAAGGAAGATGACGGGTTATACAATTCTACGTTAGGGATTTAAAAAGTGTTTGAAGACACGATACAAGCTGTATAAAATTAAAACAGTATTTTGTGTGGATTTTAAGGAACGTTTCAATTTTTCGAAGACCTGGGATTGACTCACATTCCGTAAATGCTGTAAGTGTTGGAATTATGCGCAACAGTATATTTGTTTTGTTATAGTGTCTCATGTGTTGATGTATTAACTATTCCAGCGTCAATGGCAATATTAAGTTTTTTGCAAACAATTTAGATTCCGGTCATCCGAAATCAGCATTGTTTGTAATTAAGTTATCAAACTATGATATTCAAAAACTCTTTTTTATATGGAAAATGGAGTAGCCCGATTTTAAACATAGAAGAGTCTACTTGAGTAAATTCGACGCTGAAAGAGTTAAAAAAAAATCCACGTTATCACGATTCATTTGCCTGATGAAGAAGGTATTTTTCGTCTCTAGTTCTTCTTGTCTGACAGTGTTGCAAAAGTCATCTCCGGCGATACTATCCGTATATATTGAACTGTCGAGTGATAAGTAAAAAACAAATTCTCTGATATATATAGTTCTATGTAAACTAACTCCTAAATTAGGATACCAAGACCTGATTGCTTAATTCAAGATCAATTTGCGCAATTACGATACAATTGTATATTGATATAGTCGGTTTATGTCCATACCCGAGTGTTCCGAGATGCTTGAACTGTTAGACTGCGAACTGTGAAGATCTTGGTCAGACCGTGCATTGGCGCAGCCTGGTATGAGTCTGTGCATGGAAAAGGGTACACGTTTGCTTTGGTGAACAGAATAGATCTAGATCAGTCTGTGCATTCCTGAAACAGAAAATCCACAGGAGGCGAAAAGTGTATACCCGGGTACGCCTGTGTGGCATGCTTAGGCTGATCCGGGTCGATACTTTACGCAGAGTCCACAATGTTGATTTTCTCACGAGACGGCCTACACATTGATTATTTCCAAGCTACGCCCCTAGTCTGTGTGTTCACATAACCGTTTATCAGAGGTTTTCTATGATGCTTGACCAGCTAGATGGCGAACATGTAAGGATCAGATCAGACTTCTCGTTGGTGCAGACTGATATTGATCTTTACTGGTCGCCTAATTCCAAAAGGTCTGTGTTCGTGTGGCACGACCCAAATATAATATGACTAGAATCTGCAATAGCTATTTATTCTTCTATTTACTTATTTAGATTATAAAATGTCTTCTGGAAAACAGTAAATGGAAAGGAAAAAAACGATGTGTAATTCAAGATCTCCCTTTTGCAACAGTGAATTTCTTAAAGTCTTGCGTTTGAGTTGTACGAAAATATGATTATGTCAGGGTAGAGATTTAAGGATCTCATTAATAACACATTACTGTCAAAGTCTGACAGATAATCTAAACCCTGTATTAGAAAAGGTACG
>JASEVX010001222.1:0-19714 GCA_031761405.1 Serripes groenlandicus | reverse complement strand
TCGTCTGCTGCAGAATTTTCGTATGAGGGAAAAGAAAAGCCGCTCAGGTATTAGTTTACTTTTGTGAACAGTATATATCCGCACAGTCTGATCAAGATCTGCACTATTCACATACATGTATATTTAGTATGAGTTTGTTTCAAGATTCTGACATTCTGTGTAGATTCAGCTAAGACTGAGAAGATGGTCATGGTAATCTTAACCTTCATTGTTCAGAAATGCCCAAACGTGAAGCTTTTCCCGCAGACGTGTTCATATTTGATCCCCTTTTCCCACATACAATAAATCTGCAGCAGATAACTTTTGAAAACATCTAGGCAAAAACTCGGTAAATTTCTTTAAACACAGTAATAATTACTGGAAAAAAAATGAAACATTGTGGCAATAGGAGAAAATGCTCGTTTTGAGTCTAACATCGAATGTTCTATTTATTGATATATTGACGAAGGTCCCCCTTTCCCCCCCCCCCCCCCCCCCCCCCCCCCCCCCCCCAAAAAAACCATATAAAAAAATAAAATAAAAAGACAGATTGAAAAAACAAAAACGCATAAGAGTTGTCTTAAGGATGACGGCAAATAGCTTTATATAAGATAAATAGAGTATAATATGTTGCACCGCGATACCGCGTTTGATACTGTACTCAGCGAGGCGTGCACGATATCAAATCCGATATCGCTACTGCAACATCATTTTCATTTAATGCTATACATTGCACCATTTTAACCCTTTCCCTCATACGACAATTCTGCAGCAGACGACTTTGAACGTATTTTGTTAAAACATAGAAAAATCTCCAAAATTGAATGGATAACCTATGTCTAAAAGTGGAAAACATTGTTGCAAAAGGAGAAATTGCACGTTTTGTGCAATTTCTTCTTTTGTCACTGTGCTTTCAAAAAGCCGTTTGCTGCAGAGGCGTCCGAAAGCGCGTTTATATGAGGGAAAGGGTTAAAACAGAATAAAGAAAACCTTTACAAAATTCTATATTATAAATAACGAAATGACTTAATTTACATATAAAATACAATTTATGATTGACGTGTGAATCACGTCTAATTACCTCATTTTGAATGACGTGAATTCATATTTCAATGACATACCATTACCATATTTGGTATATTATTTGACCTATCCAAATACTGATTTTTAACATGTCGTGTTTGAACTGCGCATGACCATCTACAGGTATTTGCGCCGGAAAATGTGCAGCCTAATAGAGTTTATCTCACTGATGTAGCAATATCTAACATAAAATGTTTTATCTCAATGATATTTCAATATTTAATATAAAATGTGTTATCTCACTAGTGTTACATCTAATATAAATTTGTGTTATCTCACTGATGTAACCATATCTAATATAAAATATTTTATCTCACTGAAGTAACGATATTTAATATAAAATATGTTATCTCACTGATGTAACAATATATAGTATAAAATGTTTTATCGCATTGATGTTACAATATCTAATATAAAATATTTTATCTCACTGAAGTAACGATATCTAATATAAAATATTTTATCTCACTGATGTAACAATATATAGTATAAAATGTTTTATCGCATTGATGTTAAAATATCTAATATAAACTATGTTATCTCATTGATGTAATACTATCTAATATAAAATGTGATATCTCACTGATGTTACAATATTTAATATAAAATACTTTTATCTCACTGATGTAACAATATCTAATATAATATGTTTAATCTCACTAATGTAACAATATATAATATGAAATGTTTTATCTCACTGATGTAACAATATTTAATATAAAATGTTTTATCTCACTAATGTAACAATATCTTATATAAAATATTTTATATTACTGGTGGTAAAATATTTAATACAAAATGTTTTATCTCACTGATATAAAATGTTTTATCTCACTGATGTAACATTATCTAATAAAAAATGTTTTATCTCACTGATGCAACAATATCTAATATAAAATGTTTTAAATCAATGATGAAACAATATCTAATATAACATGTTTAATCTCACTGATGTAACACTATATAATATGAAATGTTTTATCTCACTGATGTAACACTATATCATATAAAATGTTTTATCTCACTAATGAAACAATATCTAATATAAAATATTTTATTTTACTGGTGGTAAAATATCTAATATAAAATGTTCTATCTCACTGATATAAAATGTTTTATCTAACTGATGTAACATTATCTAATAAAAAATGTTTTATCTCACTGATGCAACAATATCTAATATAAAATGTTTTAAATCAATGATAAAACAATATCTAATGTAACATGTTTTATCTCACTGATGTAACAATATCTAACATAAAATGTTTTATCTCACTGCTGTAAAATATAGTATAAACTGTTTTATCTCACTAATGTTACAATATCTAATATAAAATACTTTTATCTCCCTGATGTTACAATATCTATTATAAATACTGTCACTGATGTAACAATATATAATATAACATGTTTAATCTCACTGATGTAACAATATATAATATAACATGTTTTATCTCACTGATGTAACACTATATCATATAAAATGTTTTATCTCACTGATGTAACACTATCTAATATAAAATGTGTTATCTCACTGATGTTACAATATCTAATATAATTTAGTTAATCTCATTGATGTAACAAAATCTAATATGAAATGTTTTATCTCACTGAAAAAGCAATATATAATATAAAATATTTATCTCACTGATGTAATAATATCTAATATATAATCTTCACTGGTGGTATAATATCTAATATAAAAGGTTTTATGTCACTGATGTTACAATATCTAATATAAAATATTTTAATTTCACTGTTACAATATTTTATATAAAATGTGTTATCTCACTGATGCAACAATATATTATATAAAATATTTAATCGCACTGATGTAATATCTAGTATAAAATGTGTTATCTCACTGATGTTACAATATCTAATATAAAAATGGTTTATCTCACTGATGTAACAATATATAATATAAAATGTTTTATCTCACTGATGTAACAATATCTAGTATAACATGTGTTTTTTCTCATTGATGTTGCAATATCTAATATAAAATGTGTTTTCTCACTGATGTAACAGTATCAAATATAAAATGTTTTACCTCACTGATGTTACAATATCTAATATAACATGTGTTTTCTCACTGATGTAACAATATCAAATATAACATGTTTTATCTCACTGATGTAACACTATCTAAACACTTTGGATTAAACTAAAGCAAAGATCAAGTCTTTAGAATCTACTCAGATCCAGGAACTTGTTTATTTCATTACGAGCAGGCTGCTTTGAAAACTCACGAGGACAATAATATGGATCTAGAAATCATCTGGAAACAAAGCAGTAGAAAGTTAAAGTGTTGAAAAAATTACGGGGAAAGGAGGAACTGAGATCTTTCGAGTAATTACTTTTTTACTTTTTACTATATATCACTATATTATATTGAGGATTTTTATACGAGCCCGGGAATGTGGAACAATTTATAAGAGCCGTAGTCCGCCATCGTTTTGTTGAAGCAGAGGTATAACTAATGACGAAAGAAAAGGCAACAACCCCAAAACCAAACAAAACTACAACCGAAATGATGTGCCAACGTGTGTTTCGCGCCCCAAATTCTTCTTCTGATGCTAAGGGAAATGGATGCATGTATGCATCTAGGTTTTACGCCGTTTTCAACATGATATCAGTTATAACACCAATTCGGGTACCCTGGGTGAACAAACCAGAACTGTGGGCTAGGAAGGGAAATGGAACAAGACCATTTAGCGATAAAGTCGAAGCCTCTTATCCCCCTTGTGTCACTCGTAGCTTTTTAAGTATATTACATATAGAGTAAAATTGTCTGTGTGTGTGTGTTTTTTTTTTTTTTTTTTTAGCTCTATCGATCTTTTATCCATAGAGTGTTGGGCTATATTTGACTCTTGTTTTAAATAAACTCATTCACCGTTCTTAACCCTTTCCTACATACAACAAATCTGCAGCAAACGATTTACACACAATATATAGGTAAAACGTGAACAATCCCCATAATTTAGAATTTAGTTATTTGATAGAGTTGAAAACATTGTGACAAAATGAGAAATTGCACATGATGAGCAATTTCACCTTTTGCTACAATGTTTTCAAAAGTTGTCTGCTGCAGAGGCGTCAGAAAGCGTCTTTATGTGGGACATTTATTAGACATATTGAGCACACAAAGCTACACCACTAGCGCATGTTTTTTTGTTCCTTTTCGCTAATTGCAGTCGTGCACATCAACGGTGAATATTCCTGGTTAGAAGTTATCGCTTCACCTTCAAACTTTTAGGTCGAGCTCCGGCAGCTCAGTCGATAGAGACGCGTGTTGTCAATCCAGGGGTTGTGAGTTCGAACCCTAGCTCGGCCAACATTCTTTCCGACGTTTGACAAAAGTCACTGTGACTTGCGTCAGTCATCTTTCACTAATGGGCTAACAGTCCATGTGGAAAAGCAGCCAGTTGCTTGGAGGGTATGTTATGTGGGATGCTGGTGTGAGAAAACCAGGAAACATATGAGTAGGTGATCTGACTAAATTGACTGATTATTTTTCTTAAACGGCGTTAAACCCCATTACAATATTTCGGCAAATGAATGCAAATAAATGGTATAGGAAGCTGAAACTAGAAAATCAGATACGTATCTCTCTCTGTGACTTCTCACCGCATTGAAACAGTTCAGGAGAAGTGCTGCTACACACTTTCAAAGGAAACTACTTTAAGCTATAAAGATCAGAAATGATTCCGTGTGGTGTGAGACCATAGGCTATACATATCTAGAATTGATTCAGTGTTGTGTAACAAGGCATGTGAAGTTGGCACGAAGTTTGATATTCGGTAATCGATATTCAATATCGATATGAATTTTGAGCTGAAACGAATATAGATCCAGTACCAAATTCATGAATTCCGTTACGCATTAAAATATACGTTACCTTCATAGCAAGACGAATATCGATATTAATATAGATCTAAATGTCGAGCCAGGTCGATATTCGGGAAAATGGTGCTGTCGTCTTTTTGATTATGTAGAAGGGCGAATACCGATTTGAAGATCGATTTGAATATTGATTTGAATATCGATTTGAATATGATTTGAATATCGATTTGAATAGAGAGCCAGGTCGATATTCGGGAAAATGCTGATTTCGTTTTTCTGATCATGTAGAAGGGCGTATACCGATTTGAATATCGATTTAAATATAGAGCCAGGTCGATATTCGAGGAAAAGGTGCAATTATATTTTTGATCATATAGAAGGGCGAATACCGATTTGAATATCGATTTAAATATAGAGCCAGATCGATATTCGAGGAAAAGGTGCCATTCTATTTTTGATCATGTAGAAGGGCAAATACCGATTTGAATATCGATTCAAATATAGAGCCAGGTCGATATTCGGGGACAATGGTGTCATTGTATTTTAGATCATGTAGAAGGGCAAATACCGATTTGAATATCGAGTTGAATATGGAGCCATGTCGATATTCGGGAAAATGTGTCATTGTCATTCTGAACGCGTCGATTCGTGAATACCGATCTGAATATCGATCTGAATATCGATCTGAATATAGAGCCAGGTCGATTTTCGGGGAAAATGTGTCATTGCCTATCTGACCATGTAGAAGTGCGAATACCGATTTGAATATCGATCTGAATGAATATCGATCTGAATATAGAGCCAGGTCGATATTCGGGGGAAATGTGGCATTGTCTATCTGACCATGTAGAAGGGCGAAAACCGATTTGAATATTGATCTGAATATAAAGCCATGTCGATAATAGGGGTAATGGTGTCATTGTCATTCTGATCACGTCAAAGCATCAATACTGATTTGAATATCGATATTCGTGGGAAAGGTGCCATTGTCTACCTGACCAGGTAAAAGGGTGAATACCGATTTTAATATGGAGCCAGGTTGGTTTGTTCCCGGAACGTCGACTCGTTCCGCTTAACACCTTTCACTAATCCGGAATTAGTGGGTACCTAAAAGGGTATAGAACTATACATACCATACATCTATTCAATTTGATTTTAAGGATGCACGCATTAAATGCATTTTAATAAAGAATAACTATATATAACATTATTAATTAAGTTCAAAATGTAAATTTATCTGAAGGATAGACGGTAACTGATCAGAATAATTACAATTTAAATGCATGTTACAATTAAGTTGTTTTCTTTTAATCGTTAAGGTATTGTTGTCTAGTCGTAAGTTCAAACTGTCAAGGTCTCTGTGGAACTAATTAATTTAAAACTGTGCCTTTTGATCTTTTTTCTTTAAAACAAAAATAAACTGTTCTGTTACTTAATTGATGTTAATTTAGTTCAAACCGTGCTTGCGTATAAATTAAAATTTAAATGATGAAACAATCCAACACTTAATTAGTCATATTCAATCATGGCAAACGCATAGCTGAACTTTTGTTCTAGAAGTCTATCATGCTCCAAACTGGTGCTATCGGTAGGGTGCATATGCACAACGCATTACTATCGCGTTTACCAGTGGCGTTCATATGGTTTCGAAAAAAAAAACGCGTTTTTCCAATTCCACATTTTTGCAGATGACACAAAATTTACCTGTATTTTTGAGGGGGTTTCTGAAGCTCCTTTAGACAGTTTCTTTGCCTGAGAGGTTTGGTTTTTGTATAAATTTATAGAGTATGATATAAAATGAAAGCAAAATAGCAAATATAAGGACAATTAGTCAATTATTTTCAAAGAAATTTCAAATTTCCTTTACCTACCAAACCTGTGTTTTGCGACTTGAGCCCGGCAAGTTTTCTCCGTTCACGCATCATACAGGTCACCAAAACAATAAAAACACATAACATTTCTAGGTTTTACTGTGTCACATGTTTAAAGAAATGAAAAAACTTCATGTTTATGCCTGTTTTAGGCCATTTACCAATTAAAGAAAAGTTTAAATAGCTTGAAAAACATCATTTTGTATGGAAAAATGTCAAAGTGGCTATAACCTAATGGCTAAATACCCCCCATGAGCCTAAATTCCACTCCAGACAACAAGTTTCATCATTTGTCATGCCATTTGAATGTATCCCATCCCGGAAAGTACCCTAGAATGCGTCAATATTTGCAACTGACACAAAATTGACTTTTAATATTTTCCACCCAAAAGCTCTTTAGATTACAATACACCAACAAAATTGCGTATTTCTTTCCATGTAAATCGACCAGTTTCAGTCCTCAATTGTCACACTTTCTAAGCGTTTCCTATGTCTAACACCTATACCATTGAAAGGAGTTACATCTAAGCTTTAAAACAATCCAAAGAAAATGGGGGGGGGGGGGGGGGGCATGCATTATACAAGAAAGAACTCCTCTCTACTTTCACTTTCAAACAAGGTCAAAATACTAAAAGTGATCAAATCAATAATTTCCAGTACATCCTATACACATTTACAATGATTTTAAACTCAATGTCATATATTCAATGCATTCTGGTGATGGTATACTCTCATTTCTATGCAAACAAAGGTGTTTTTTTTTAGGGACTACTGTGGTGTAGATCAGCCTGGCCCGCGGATGTATTTTGCGTAATATGACCTTTAAGAAAAAACAAACAAACAATGTTCTTAGGAATATGTTTTTTCTATTTATTTTACAAAGTAAGGGTTAATAGCTGATCAATATGGACACCAAAACAAGTACTTGTTTTATTGACTTAAACGATGAAAAAAACATACAAGAGGTAACAGTGATGATACTTGTTTTGGTGTCCATATTGATCAGTCATTAACCCTTTCAAACACACGTCTGCAGCAAATGACTTCGAAAACATATTGGGAGAAAAAAATACATATATGCACTTCGTAATTGAAAGTTTAATAATTAATTATAATTGAAAATATCTTTTCGCAAAATGGGAAATAGCTTATCATGAGCAATATCTCTTTTTGTCACAATGTTTTCAAAAGTTGTCTGCTGTAGAACATTCATCTGTGCTAGGAAAAAGAGTTAACATATCATAATTAATATAATCATTGTAATTCAATAATAATTTGAACATGTAGGTTCAACACCATTGTGCACTATTTATATAGACATGCATGTTAACATTCAATAATCATATGAGTTAAACACCATTTTTAAGTTTTTCAGTTATATTACGGTTTTCAGAACACATAACCATGTGTTTCCTGGTTTTCTCAAACCACAACATTCTTCTCCCCAAGCAAATTACAACATTAGATGAAAGACATATGATGCTAGATTTTGTTCAGTCATCAGAAATAATCATGGGACGAGCCAAGTTCAAACTCATAACCCCTGGATCGATTGATTGTTTGGTGTTTTATGCCGATTTCAACAATTGTTCAGTTATATCACGGGCGTATCCTGGGTAAGTTTACAAGTACTACTGGTCCATTTATCCTGACACCAGCCAGCCAGTCGAAATGTTAACCCCGCAATCCTAAGAGCCCAAGGAGGGCAGCCATTTCTACCATTTTAAAAGTATTTGGTATAAATCGGGCTGGGGATCAAACCCGCGATGTCCCACACCCAAGGCGAACGCTCTATCACTAAGATAAATGACGCTAGTCAAGATGATTATTACCAATCATCGGAAAAAAAATCGATGGACGAGCCGAGTTCTTACTCATGACCCCTGGATTACAAACATTGCTATAATGAAACATGTGAACAATGGTTGTAAATGTAGATACGGAAGTAAAGATTCTACGAGCCGTATCACGAGACTACCAACATTATAAACTCTGCGTAATGTGTCGACCCAGATCAGCCTGCGCTGTCCGCGCAGGCTAATCCGGACCGACATATTCCGTCTCAGCGGGATAGAGGTATGGAGTAATGTTACCTGAAACAGAAAATCAACAGAAGGCGAAAAGTTTATGCCCGGAAAAGCCTGCGAGGAATGCTTAGGCTAATACGGGCCGACACATTCCGTCTCCTGATTCCTGCAACAGAAAAATCCACAGGAGGTGAAAAGTGTCTGTCCAGCTAAGCCTGTGCGGCATGCTTAGGCTGGATCCGGGTGAATACTTGACGCATAGTCTACAATGTTGTTTTTTCTCGCGGAAAGGCTCATATGTGCTGTCATCTCCTAGGTGTCATCCTCGGTACCCAGGCTATTTATAAAATATATGATACCCTGGGCTAATTGGCTAGCAAAACTTCGTAAAGCATGCACCACGATTTCCTCCGTAACTACACTGTACTCTTGGTATCGCATGAGGTTTGTGTCATGCGGCCAATCAAGCGGCTGCATTTCACATCATAAATGATTCATGAATACGAGATGTTTACAGCCAATTTGCCAAGGGTATCATATAGTTTATGAATAGCCTATGCACCGAGGATACTAGGTGTGGGCAGCATGGAGACGGTGGAAAAGCGTAGAAACACAACATAAACAGATACTAGAGTGTTACACGCCAAGTCTTGCTGATCTCCTAGAATGTATGGATCAAGTTTAACAAAGACCATATTTTAGAGACTTTATAGGTTTTCATAATTATAACTAATAACTGTTCTGTAGTGCCAGGTACACATACAATAAATATGCAGTAGAAAACTGTGAAAACATCGTGACAAAAGTATAAAAAAGTTCTGTAAATGAAACAAAATTGTGACAAAAGGAGCAATTGCTCGCAATGAACAAATGTTCCTTTTGTCAAAGTGTTTTCAAACGGCGCCTGCTACAGAAGCGTCAGCATGCATCTGTATAAGGGAAAGGGTTTACAGAACAAAAGGCTAGTTCATAAAAATCATCAAATTGACATTGACAATTTCTGTTGTCTGATGATAATTAGTTTGTTAGTGAATTACCTCAAATACTTTAGATCGCTATTGTATCTTTATACATAACTACATATGTAAAGTGTGCCGGGTTCTTTACGAAGTTAAGCCACCGTGGGTCACCCTTTCAGGCACTAACTGCGATGTACGCTGCTAAACTTCGAGAAATAGCCAACCTTCTTCTTCTTCCACTCTTTCAGCCCCGATATTATAAAGCTGGCTTCCACAGCAACGCTGTAGAAGAGGTATTTGTGCCAATACCTAATTTCCGCTACACATGTATGTCAACAATTCTGATAACTGTATCCTTCCGTTCCAATTGAACAGCGTACTATCTGCTACTGACTCGGATTTCTCCATCAACAGAGCTTGTCTCACAAATGGGCTAACTGTCTATGTGGAAAAGCAGCCAGTTGCTTGGAAATTATGTTGTGTGGAGTACTGGTGTGAGAAAACCAGGAAACATATGAGTAGATTAACTGGCCGCCTTGATATAACTGAATAATTGTTGAAAACGGCGTTAAACCTCAATCAATCAAACTTGTCTCAGAAACACTTGGGGCTGCATCTGCACACAACATGGCACTAACACATACTCAATATTACAGTAAAAACTTTTCAACGAAAACACATGATGTGCACTGTTAAATTTATTCTTTTTCGTAAATCACAAGAGTAAATTTATACCTCATTCATAAGACCGATTCTTGCATATTCGTATTTCGCCTGGGATAATATTACCACCCAAGACGAAACTTACCTTGACGAAGTATCACTCGAAGCCTGTAGAATAAAAACTGACTCACAAAACTAGACAACTTGTTTCGTCAAACCAGACTTCAGACTCTGAATTCTGGAAGAGCAAAACACAAATTAATATTAATCTATAAAAACAAAACATGGTCTTTCACCTCACTATACTTCATCTCTTGTACCAGAAGCATTTGGACAAATATCATCCTACAATCTTAGAAATGTCAACCAACCATTGAAGAACTTTGCAATGTAATTATTTTCGTTCATCGGAACCAGCTCTCCTTATTAACTAAGAAATGCTCCTTCTCTAAACAATCTTCAAAACGAATCTGTACTCAGATGCTGTTAGAACACCTCACTTATTTACACTGGTGAGAGGATGTACCCGATGTTACACCTAGGACTCATTGCAGTTTACTAAAAAAACACACTGTTTTCAAACAATAGTGTAGGCAGTCCTTAGTGTGCATGCGTATAATTTCAAAATACCAATCATTATATACCAATGTGTCCATTAATCGAACGATCAGGATTGATTGATACCAACCAGTCAGTCGTAATGCTAACGCCGAAACCCTGAGCGCAATGAGGGCAGCCATTACTACCATTTTAAGGTCTTTTGTATGACCCTGTCTGGGGTCGAACCCACGACCTCCCGCACCCGAGGCGGTCTAAGATATAAGACCTGCTTGATAAGGTAACACCATTGATTGGACCTAAACATGCATGACTCTTTAAGATTTTGATTAAATAATGTAGACAGTGCAAAGCTATACGATGTGAGTGATCTTCGTCTGTTTAGCTCAACTGAGCACGAAGTACTCAAGGTGAGTTATTGTGATCGCCCTATATCCGTCGTGCGTCCGTCAACATCTCCTCAATAATCAGTGGGTTAATTGGGTTGAAACTTCACAGAAAGCATCCTCTCAATGACCTCACCAGATTTCCATCAAGTTGTTGGGATCCATACATAATTGTATCCATGGCAACCAAACGAAACAACTTTAAAATTCTTCTTCTCCCGACCTGATTAACCGATTTTCAAATAGGTTTACCGAAATGTCTCATGGATGACCCTCTATCAGATTCCTCCAAGCCTTGTTGATTAGTCGTAAAACATGGCCGACAGGAGACGGGGCTTTTTTGCCTTATATGGCTATAGAGGAAACTTAACAAATCTTCTCCGACTAAATTGTACTGCCGATTTTTAAATAATTTTGTAGAAATTATCCGTGGGATTCCTTCAAGCCATGTTGATTGGTCAAAAACATGACCACCAGGGGGCGGGACTGTTTTGCCGTATATGGTTATATCGGAAACTTAAAAAAAAAATCTCCTCCGAAAGTGTCTGGCCGATTTTCAAATATTTTTTGTAGAAATGTACATCGGCTGACCCTCTATCAAATTCCTTCAAGACATGTTGATTTGTAAAAAAAAGCATGGCCACCAGGAGGCGGGGCTGTTTTGCCTTATTATGCATACAGTCAAAACTTTAAACAAATATTCTCCTCCGTCAAAAAACATGGCCACCAGGGGGCGGGGCTTATTTGCCGTATATGGTAATAGTGGAAACTTTAAACATCTTCTCCTCCGAAAGCTGTCAGGCTGATTTTTAAATAATTTTGTAGAAATGTTCCTTGGGTGCCCCTCTATCATATTCCTTCAAGCCATGTGATTGGTTGAAAATGAAAAACCATGGCCACCAGGGGGAGGGCTGTTTGGTCCAATTCACAGCTTCTTTTTCAACGGCTAATTACAGGGACACATGGGTTGGTTCCACCCGATGCATTGGAGGATATATTTTCCATACGGGTTGTGAACCATTCCTAATTTGTGCAGTGAATGAGCCACAATTGGATGGTGTACTTTGGACAAACGTTGAATACGAATCTCACCAATTGATAAATTTGTACTTATAATTAAGAAATATTGTTTTCTTATCTAAAATAAAATAAATCAGTGATTCATCAATCCGCTTGGTGAGAACGCTATTGAAACAAAGAATGCCAGTGTTGATGCTGGCATATAGTTAGTTACAACTGCTGTTAGAGATGCAAATCCTTAATCTGCAACAGTTGTAGGTGACGGCACATGGAATAACTTTGCTGCAAAGTTATATTTAAAACACAAACAAGTTATGGGACATTCAACAGCGGAATGTTATTCTTGGACAAGACTTATGGCAATATATACATTTCATACACTCTTTCCTTGGTTGCGGCCTCACATGGCGTTTGTTTGGGATCGGCATAGTATTGTGTCTTAAGCGTTTTCTGCTCGACAAGTCAAAACAATTCCAGTCATGGTGAGATAAAGGGGGCTGGCGAGCGAGTTCTTTTAACTATATATAGTGGACCGTTCTTAAGCTAACGAATAACTAAATACTTTCAGAAAGTCGAAATCAGCGTGAAGCGTGTTACATTAGAACAATTGTCTCCGACATCATCGGCTGACACTTTCCCGTGTTAAGTTTCAAATATATAGTGCTTAATAATCGAATGACAGTCTCGATCAACAACAAATGGACTGGAAAATATAAAATAAAAACAAGTTGCTATAGCAAGAGACAAAAAGGCTAGTTCAAGAAAACTGTTAAATCTTAAAGGATGCGGATTAACTGCTCAAATATACTCAAAGCAGTAAGTTGTCAAAACATAGAAGTAGGTAATGTTGTTGTTATAGTTTTTAATTGTTGAAATACTGTTGGAAACGGGATTTAACTTCAATATGAGTTAAACACCATTTTTAAGTTTTTCAGTTATATTACGGTTTTCAGAACACATAACCATGTGTTTCCTGGTTTTCTCAAACCACAACATTCTTCTCCCCAAGCAAATTACAACATTAGATGAAAGACATATGATGCTAGATTTTGTTCAGTCATCAGAAATAATCATGGGACGAGCCAAGTTCAAACTCATAACCCCTGGATCGATTGATTGTTTGGTGTTTTATGCCGATTTCAACAATTGTTCAGTTATATCACGGGCGTATCCTGGGTAAGTTTACAAGTACTACTGGTCCATTTATCCTGACACCAGCCAGCCAGTCGAAATGTTAACCCCGCAATCCTAAGAGCCCAAGGAGGGCAGCCATTTCTACCATTTTAAAAGTATTTGGTATAAATCGGGCTGGGGATCAAACCCGCGATGTCCCACACCCAAGGCGAACGCTCTATCACTAAGATAAATGACGCTAGTCAAGATGATTATTACCAATCATCGGAAAAAAAATCGATGGACGAGCCGAGTTCTTACTCATGACCCCTGGATTACAAACATTGCTATAATGAAACATGTGAACAATGGTTGTAAATGTAGATACGGAAGTAAAGATTCTACGAGCCGTATCACGAGACTACCAACATTATAAACTCTGCGTAATGTGTCGACCCAGATCAGCCTGCGCTGTCCGCGCAGGCTAATCCGGACCGACATATTCCGTCTCAGCGGGATAGAGGTATGGAGTAATGTTACCTGAAACAGAAAATCAACAGAAGGCGAAAAGTTTATGCCCGGAAAAGCCTGCGAGGAATGCTTAGGCTAATACGGGCCGACACATTCCGTCTCCTGATTCCTGCAACAGAAAAATCCACAGGAGGTGAAAAGTGTCTGTCCAGCTAAGCCTGTGCGGCATGCTTAGGCTGGATCCGGGTGAATACTTGACGCATAGTCTACAATGTTGTTTTTTCTCGCGGAAAGGCTCATATGTGCTGTCATCTCCTAGGTGTCATCCTCGGTACCCAGGCTATTTATAAAATATATGATACCCTGGGCTAATTGGCTAGCAAAACTTCGTAAAGCATGCACCACGATTTCCTCCGTAACTACACTGTACTCTTGGTATCGCATGAGGTTTGTGTCATGCGGCCAATCAAGCGGCTGCATTTCACATCATAAATGATTCATGAATACGAGATGTTTACAGCCAATTTGCCAAGGGTATCATATAGTTTATGAATAGCCTATGCACCGAGGATACTAGGTGTGGGCAGCATGGAGACGGTGGAAAAGCGTAGAAACACAACATAAACAGATACTAGAGTGTTACACGCCAAGTCTTGCTGATCTCCTAGAATGTATGGATCAAGTTTAACAAAGACCATATTTTAGAGACTTTATAGGTTTTCATAATTATAACTAATAACTGTTCTGTAGTGCCAGGTACACATACAATAAATATGCAGTAGAAAACTGTGAAAACATCGTGACAAAAGTATAAAAAAGTTCTGTAAATGAAACAAAATTGTGACAAAAGGAGCAATTGCTCGCAATGAACAAATGTTCCTTTTGTCAAAGTGTTTTCAAACGGCGCCTGCTACAGAAGCGTCAGCATGCATCTGTATAAGGGAAAGGGTTTACAGAACAAAAGGCTAGTTCATAAAAATCATCAAATTGACATTGACAATTTCTGTTGTCTGATGATAATTAGTTTGTTAGTGAATTACCTCAAATACTTTAGATCGCTATTGTATCTTTATACATAACTACATATGTAAAGTGTGCCGGGTTCTTTACAAAGTTAAGCCACCGTGGGTCACCCTTTCAGGCACTAACTGCGATGTACGCTGCTAAACTTCGAGAAATAGCCAACCTTCTTCTTCTTCCACTCTTTCAGCCCCGATAGTATAAAGCTGGCTTCCACAGCAACGCTGTAGAAGAGGTATTTGTGCTAATGCCTTTTTTCCGCTACACATGTATGTCAACAATTCTGATAACTGTATCCTTCCGTTCCAATTGAACAGCGTACTATCTGCTACTGACTCGGCTTTCTCCATCGACAGAGCTTGTCTCACAAATGGGCTAACTGTCTATGTGGAAAAGCAGCCAGTTGCTTGGAAATTATGTTGTGTGGAGTACTGGTGTGAGAAAACCAGGAAACATATGAGTAGATTAACTGGCCGCCTTGATATAACTGAATAATTGTTGAAAACGGCGTTAAACCTCAATCAATCAAACTTGTCTCAGAAACACTTGGGGCTGCATCTGCACACAACATGGCACTAACACATACTCAATATTAAAGTAAAAACTTTTCAACGAAAACACATGATGTGCACTGTTAAATTTATTCTTTTTCGTAAATCACAAGAGTAAATTTATACCTCATTCATAAGACCGATTCTTGCATATTCGTATTTCGCCTGGGATAATATTACCACCCAAGACGAAACTTACCTTGACGAAGTATCACTCG
This sequence comes from Serripes groenlandicus, assembly GCA_031761405.1. Lineage (NCBI taxonomy): Eukaryota > Metazoa > Mollusca > Bivalvia > Cardiida > Cardiidae > Serripes > Serripes groenlandicus. The sequence goes on along the minus strand of JASEVX010001222.1, from coordinate 3,949 downwards.
AAGCCTGTAGAATAAAACCTGACTCACAAAACTAGAAAACTTGTTTCGTCAAACCAGACTTCAGACTCTGAATTCTGGAAGAGCAAAACACAAATTAATATTAATCTATAAAAACAAAACATGGTCTTTCACCTCACTATACTTCATCTCTTGTACCAGAAGCATTTGGACAAATATCATCCTACACTCTTAGAAATGTCAACCAACCATTGAAGAACTTTGCAATGTAATTATTTTCGTTCATCGGAACCAGCTCTCCTTATTAACTAAGAAATGCTCCTTCTCTAAACAATCTTCAAAACGAATCTGTACTCAGATGCTGTTAGAACACCTCACTTATTTACACTGGTGAGAGGATGTACCCGATGTTACACCTAGGACTCATTGCAGTTTACTAAAAAAAAAAAAAATAGTGTAGGAAGTCCTTAGTGTGCATGCGTATAATTTCAAAATACCAATCATTATATACCAATGTGTCCATTAATCGAACGATCAGGATTGATTGATACCAACCAGTCAGTCGTAATGCTAACGCCGAAACCCTGAGCGCAATGAGGGCAGCCATTACTACCATTTTAAGGTCTTTTGTATGACCCTGTCTGGGGTCGAACCCACGACCTCCCGCACCCGAGGCGGTCTAAGATATAAGACCTGCTTGATAAGGTAACACCATAGATTGGACCTAAACATGCATGACTCTTTAAGATTTTGATTAAATAATGTAGACAGTGCAAAGCTATACGATGTGAGTGATCTTCGTCTGTTTAGCTCACCTGAGCACGAAGTACTCAAGGTGAGTTATTGTGATCGCCCTATATCCGTCGTGCGTCCGTCAACATCTCCTCAATAATCAGTGGGTTAATTGGGTTGAAACTTCACAGAAAGCATCCTCTCAAAGACCTCACCAGATTTCCTTCAACTTGTTGGGATCCATACATAATTGTATCCATGGCAACCAAACGAAACAACTTTAAAATTCTTCTTCTCCCGACCTGATTAACCGATTTTCAAATAGGTTTACCGAAATGTCTCATGGATGACCCTCTATCAGATTCCTCCAAGCCTTGTTGATTGGTCGTAAAACATGGCCGACAGGAGACGGGGCTTTTTTGCCATATATGGCTATAGAGGAAACTTAACAAATCTTCTCCGACTAAATTGTACGGCCGATTTTTAAATAATTTTGTAGAAATTATCCGTGGGATTCCTTCAAGCCATGTTGATTGGTCAAAAACATGACCACCAGGGGGCGGGACTGTTTTGCCGTATATGGTTATATCGGAAACTTAAAAAAAAAATCTCCTCCGAAAGTGTCTGGCCGGTTTTCAAATATTTTTTGTAGAAATGTACATCGGCTGACCCTCTATCAAATTCCTTCAAGACATGTTGATTTGTAAAAAAAAAGCATGGCCACCAGGAGGCGGGGCTGTTTTGCATTATTATGCATACAGTCAAAACTTTAAACAAATATTCTCCTCCGTCAAAAAACATGGCCACCAGGGGGCGGGGCTTATTTGCCGTATATGGTAATAGTGGAAACTTTAAACATCTTCTCCTCCGAAAGCTGTCAGGCTGATTTTTAAATAATTTTGTAGAAATGTTCCTTGGGTGCCCCTCTATCATATTCCTTCAAGCCATGTGATTGGTTGAAAATGAAAAACCATGGCCACCAGGGGGAGGGCTGTTTAGTCCAATTCACAGCTTCTTTTTCAACGGCTAATTACAGGGACACACGGGTTGGTTCCACCCGATGCATTGGAGGATATGTTTTCCATACGGGTTGTGAACCACTCCTAATTTGTGCAGTGAATGAGCCACAATTGGATGGTGTACTTTGGACAAACGTTGAATACGAATCTCACCAATTGATAAATTTGTACTTATAATTAAGAAATATTGTTTTCTTATCTAAAATAAAATAAATCAGTGATTCATCAATCCGCTTGGTGAGAACGCTATTGAAACAAAGAATGCCAGTGTTGATGCTGGCATATAGTTAGTTACAACTGCTGTTAGAGGTGCAAATCCTTAATCTGCAGCAGTTGTAGGTGACGGCACATGGAATAACTTTGCTGCAAAGTTATATTTAAAACACAAACAAGTTATGGGACATTCAACAGCGGAATGTTATTCTTGGACAAGACTTATGGCAATATATACATTTCATACACTCTTTCCTTGGTTGCGGCCTCACATGGCGTTTGTTTGGGATCGGCATAGTATTGTGTCTTAAGCGTTTTCTGCTCGACAAGTCAAAACAATTCCAGTCATGGTGAGATAAAGGGGGCTGGCGAGCGAGTTCTTTTAACTATCTATAGTGGACCGTTCTTAAGCTAACGAATAACTAAATACTTTCAGAAAGTCGAAATCAGCGTGAAGCGTGTTACATTAGAACAATTGTCTCCGACATCATCGGCTGACACTTTCCCGTGTTAAGTTTCAAATATATAGTGCTTAATAATCGAATGACAGTCTCGATCAACAACAGATGGACTGGAAAATATAAAATAAAAACAAGTTGCTATAGCAAGAGACAAAAAGGCTAGTTCAAGAAAACTGTTAAATCTTAAAGGATGCGGATTAACTGCTCAAATATACTCAAAGCAGTAAGTTGTCAAAACATAGAAGTAGGTAATGTTGTTGTTATATACGGGATTTAACTTCAATGAAATCAATCAATCCGGGGATCAAACAAATGATTTGTTTCTTCAAGGCAAGTTATATGCTATGAGTATTTTAAGAATAGACAAACAACACTGTATGTATTAACTGTGAAGATTTATTTTCGTTTCGATTTTAATTTATGAAGAGACATCGAACTACGTATGAATTGAAATCGAAACTTTTCTAACGTCATTAAAACCTCATGCAATGGCGTCGGGATTCTTCTCAGTAGGTCTTCAACAGAGGTTGTTGAGGTTGCGGAGGTGCAGTGTGAGGCTTTTCAGGGGCAAACGTTGCACAGGCTAAAACAAAAATAAGAACAAAGCTTGGTTAGTTCAACTATGAAATATTAAAACACGTTTTTTTAAGAACCTTAATAACAGTTTCCATATATACATACAAGAAAACCTTAGCAGTGACCGTTGAAAACATTTCGGCAAAAAGAATAGACACTTTGATTCTTATTGAAAGTATGACTATTGAAAAGATTTGGAACCTTGTGGCAAAAAGAGAAATTGCCTTTCTTTATCAATTTCTCCTTTGCCATAATGTTTTTTTATAAATAGTCTTCTGAACATGCGTCAACATACGTCTGTAAGTGGAAAAGGGCTAAACGGTCGCTCTAAAGGGGTTTATGCTCTGCAGATGTGTCGTTTCTAGAGGTTACGTATATATAAGGGGATTCGCCATCCGCCAATAATTATGACAACTTACTGTTTTGAGTACATTTGAGCAGTTAAGCGTGTAGATGAGCAACCTGCTTCACATCCGCACCTGTTTACATATAACTCATGGTAAAAAAAAGTAACAACATTTTGAAAAATAATCAATAAAATAAACATCAGAAAAAGTTATTTTCTTTGATAAGGAAAAACATACCGTTTTTGTCATGCACAGTCATGACCATCTCGGATAAAGCAAGACCCCAGTACTTTTGCAAAATGGTTTTAACCACTTTCCATGTGTATGGGGATGGCTCCATGTGTTTGGTCTTCACAACGACGTACGGGTCGGCACAGATATCGCCAATTGTTTTGGTACAGCCCCATTTTATCGCAAATGTCTTGTAGTCAGTGGCAACGATGACACTTTTACCGGAAATGACGTTACCTGTAAAAATAATTATATAAAGGGTATAGGTCCAGAAAGGAATGGTAAAAAATAGGCCAATTCCCCGAAAGGACCACATCTGTAGTTAATATATGATATAACTTATATTTTGTTTTAATTGAAAAATAGGGTGAATCACTGTATATGCAGAGCAGCCAGCGCATCCGTACAGTCG
>JASEVX010001221.1:0-19721 GCA_031761405.1 Serripes groenlandicus | reverse complement strand
CTTATCACGATCGTCCATGTACTCCAGCTAGGTCTTACAACTATCACAGAAAACACTGACAAATGGTTGTGACGAAGAAACGGCGGTTATTATAAGTATGCATTTTAATCATTATTCTTTTTCATTTCAAAATCTCCGGTCCTCGGTTTTCGTGTCATGGGGTTCAACAAGTAACCATTTCCGACCGACATATAGACGCTGCTTTCATAAATATGGCGTTTAATCGGTTGAAGTATTATACAGTTTATATGTTTTTACAATTTTGCTCTAGTGTTGTGTATTTACTACCACTCAATAATTGTCTTTTCATTCAAAGAAATTCAGGTCCAGATAAGGAAGGATATTCAGCTCCTTTTCCCACAATTTCTCTCTTATGATTAAAGCAAACCCTATGTTGTGGGTACTCAAAAGAATCGTCTCACTGTGACGATTCTTTTGAGTACCACAACATAGGGTTAGAGGTTCAAATAAGGATTTTAGAACATGCAAAACGCCCTTTATCTAGAGCTCTGGAAATTGTATGTATGTTTGACTAAATGTTTTAAAAGTTGTCTGATGCTGATGTGTTGTATTAGGGAAAGGGTTAAAAAAAAATAACTCAGTGACATAAGTTATTTATGTAAATAAGCCCTTCACATAATACATAGGCGACTTTTGATGACTTCTGTAGCAACGACGAATTAAAAACATATTTGAGATAAATGGAAAAATTTCCTCGTTTAGAGTAATTTATCCTTATTCTAAAATAATGCCAATTCCTTATTAAACATTTATGTCAAAGTATCAAGATGTGACATATTTCACATTTTGGCTTTAATGCAAACACCGTTTTACTCATGTATACTAATATAAAATAACACTTTCCAAGATCAAAGTTTCTGTAGAAGACGGCTTTGGAAATCATTGCGTCAAAAAGGTTGATTGATTGGGGTTTAATGCCGTTTTATATCACGGCGGCCAGTTCACCTACTCATGCATTTCCTGGTTTTCTCATACCAGTACTCCACACAACAATCTTCCCAAGCAACTGGCTGCTTTTCCACATAGACTTAGCCCATTGGTGGAAGACGAATGACGCATGTCGCATTGACATTTGTCAATCGTCGGAAAGAAAGATGGCCAAGCCGGGATTCGAACTCACAACCCCTGGATTGACAGCCCGCGTCGCTACCGACTTCGCTACCGGGGCTCGGCTGTGTTAAGAAGTAAACCGCGGATGATGCATGCGCTGGCCAATCTGAATCTAGACTGTCCTCGAAATGCATTAGGGTTGTTTTTAGCGGAGAGGCGCTCATGCATGTCCTCATAGTTGTGAAAAAAAGTCGTCTGCTGCAGAAGCGTCGTATGTGGTCGGAATAGTTTTAGGTAAATTTACGCTAAATACATCCGCTGACTTGCTGTTCTACTACAGTCCCTAAAAAAAAAATTTGTTTGCGTAGAAATGAGTGCCGGTATACCATCACCAGAATGTATTGAATATATGACATTGAGTTTGAAAGCATTGTGAATGTGGATAGGATGCACTGGAAATGATTGATTTGATCACTTTTAGTATTTTGACCTTGTTTGAAAGAGAAAGTAGGGAATGCTAAACACCGGTTTTGTCCGGGCCCGATTTGGTCCAAAATGACGGTTACCAGTTCTTTCTTGCATAATTCATGACCCCACATTTTCTTTGGATTGTTTTAATTAAAGCTAGGAAGTAACTCTTTTCAATGATATATGGTGTTCTACATGAGAAACGCTTAGAAAGTGTGACAATTGAATACTGAAACGTATGTAGATTTACATAGAAACAAAGAAGGAATTTTGGTTGGTGTATTGTAACCTTTATTTGGGTTTTACGACGTTTTCAACATGTTTTTAGTTATATCACGGCGACCTTTCACTTATTCATGATCCCAGTTCTGTGCTATATAGGAAATGTGCCTTGTCCAAGGGCACTCAACCATAACCTTTACGCCGCGACTGGGGATCGAACCCGGAACACGTCCGGTTCAAAAAGCCACCAACGACTCGTGCTCGGACTAGGTTGACCGATTAAAACTTTACCTTTTCCCACACACACCAAATCTACAGCAGACGACTTTGGAAACATCTAGGCAAAACCATGGGAAAATCTTCATAAATTAAGGTTTATTACTGGAAAAAAGATGAGAAATCATTGCTGCAAAAGGAAGAATTGCTCATGATGAGAGCACTTTTCTCTTTGTCACAATGTTTTCAAAAGTCATCTGCTTCAGAGGCATTATAAAGCCTCTCTGTGTGGGAAAGGGTTATAAGTTCTTTTTTTCAAAGTTTAGTCGATATCAAAAAAAAAACGTCGCCAACCCGAGTGGTAAATAATTTATGTAAATTAATGAAGTATGGCTGACACAAATCACGATGATGAATACGTTACGTTATTCGTAGAAATGTATAGAGGTCGCCACCTGACATTTACTGCTTTTAACCACGGTACCAAAAATAGGGGATTGATTGATTCCGGATCTGTATACAACACTCAATAGAATATTCAACAGTGTGGTTTCTGCGTAAAGTATTGATCCTGATCAGCCTAAGCATGCCGTGCAGTCTAACCCGGTCATACACTTTTCGCCTCCTGCGGATGTTCTGTTTCTATACCCCTATCCGCCTGAGACGGAATGTGTCGGCCCGGATCAGCCTGCGCGGACAGCGCAGGCTGATCTGGGTCGATATATTACGCAAAGTATCATGGGTTTTACGCCAATGTCAACAATTTCTCAGTCACATCACGCCGACCAGTTCACCTACCCAACATTTTTCCCAATCAACTGACTGCTTTTCCCACAATGACTGTTATCCCATTGATGGAAGACTGATGATTGACGCTTGTTGCATTGACCTTTGTCAAACGTCGAAAAGAATGTTGGGCGAGCTGAGATTCGAACTCATAACTCGTGGATTAACGGCTCGTGTATTTACCAACTGAGCTACCGGAACTCGGAGCCTCAATATATTATCATATATAATCCGAAAGCTTCAATGGATAGTTGAAGTGCAGTGCAGATCCATATTAAACTATGAGAATGAGCAAGCTGATCTTGATCTACATTCGTTGCTCACATGTATTTATGTTTGTTTATCTAGACCATCGCTCATTTGATGCTTTTCCAATATAGTACTGTATATGAACTATCCGTGCAGTGCATTTCCAGATTATACTGTACCGATATGTACCGGTCTAGTCCGGACAAATCAAGGATATAACTAAAACAAATTTCAAAATTCATTGTAGAATTTTCAAAATCCACCAAAATCTATTTGGTGGAATGTATTGTATTAGGGGAGTTCACCCCTACCCTTAAACAAAATTAAAATTTCCAATCTGACGAGAAACAACAAAGAAGTTTATCAATAAGATAAAAAATAGATTTATATATTATAAATGTATATGATAATACTATACAAAAATATTGGTTTATCCCGAAGGACCACAGGGACTTGCTCCTCTAAAAATAGATATTACCCTATATATGCATAGATATTAACGTTAATATCTATACATATATAGGGTAATATCTATTTTTAGAGTAGCAAGTCCCTGTGGGAGGACCGAGCATACGATGATTGAGGGTAACTTATTTTGTTTTAATACAAACAGTGAAATTACAGTTTGCTAGTGCTTTTCGTAGTGAAATGGTAAGAGCATTCGCCTTGTGAGCGAGAGATATATTTTTGATCGGGACATACGAACAACTTTAAAGATGGTAGCAATGACTTCCCGCCTTGGCGCTCAGCGCTCACTACACAAACATTGGGATTTAATTTGGAGTAAATTTCCTTAAATTCCGAAATTTAAGGAAATTTACTTCTTAATTAAATCCCAATATTCGTGCAGTGAGCGTTATAGGGGTTGCACTAAGAATGATGATTCCGAGTCAGAATAAATAATATCTGGTGTACCGGTTATTGACTGAGAAAACGCCGTGATATAATGAATTAATGTATAAAACGGCGTTAAACATCTTATACATTTATTTAACTCTTTCAGCGCCAAAGGCAACATTCAGATTTTTGCAAACAATACAGATTCAGGCGAGTCAGCTCGTAACGAGCTGTCTCACCTGAAATCAGTATTGTTTGCCTTTTATAGTTATCAAAATAGTCCAAAATTGTATTACATGAGAAATGGAGACGCCCGATTTTGAACATGAAACGAGTCTACTTTAAACAATTCGGCGCTGAAAGGGGTTAAGAAAAACGCCCTTCGTTGACGTGATCCGTATGATATATGATCACATGTGTAACCTTCCCAGTAGTATGTATGGCTCTTAGGCCCCAAACAGAGATGACGTAATCGGCGGCCATTTTGTTGACCTAGTTACTATTTATAGTATCTCATTTGCATATAAGGATTGACACGAGTAAGGACGCCATTTTGTAGTTATACAATGACTGCGCATGCGTGGCGGCCATTTTTTAATCATAGGTCTATATTTAGAATGACATCATAGGTCTACATTTAGAAAGCTTTAACAATGGAGCAAGTGTTTCAGTAGCACCCTTCGGGCGAGACCACCAACGATTTGTCTCTAGCCTTCTACCAATAGATTCTAGCGGGTATGTTGTTGGAACCCTCGAAAATAATGGCGGGGAAATTCGACCTAACCTTTGCTACATTGTTTCGGGAAACCTGACACGAGACATCCATACAACACGATATATCCCTTTAATATGTTGTATAGTCGAGCCGAAGCACGCAGTCAAACATGTATGGTAAAGCAATAAATGTAACGTCTTACCTCGAGAACGTCCAGAGTTCAAATGACAGATGCGCATGTCCTGACACCACGATCTATTTTTAGACGCGTTATTTCACAATCAGAAACACACCAGGTGTCCGAACAATAGACCATTGAAATGTTAATCTCCTTTAAAGGCGCCATACTGTCTGCGTCTATTTATTTAAGGCCGGAAACATGAACAATGCCCCATTGACATGTCAATATCAATCTCCTTTAAAGGCGACACAGTGTCCAGCGTCTATTGATTTAAGGACGGAAACGTGTACAATAGCCCATTGACATGTTGAAAATTAATCCCCTTTAAAGGCGACATACTGTCTGCGTCTGAACACCTGCAACGAACGCGTTAACACTTGTCTGAGAATAACCCTTTACACTGCTGTTCAAAAGATTACCCTACATGATGAAAGTTATTATCATGTTTTAATTTGCACTTGAAAAGTGTCACTGTAGTTAAACACGACTTTACCAATTTGATCAGATTTCAAATATAGAGGGAAAAGGAGCCCATTAAAAGCGTCAAATCGGTTTTTGTTAATTCGTATCACTATTTACGCTTTAACTTTTTCTCTTTATGCTACCAAATGATAGAAGACCTAAAAAGCTTTCATTTAAACCAAAGTTTGTCGCTATAATTGTTTACCGTTTTAGAGTTATGTAATATGAGAGATTTTTAAACCCCAAAAGTGAACTTGCCCCGATCCTCAAGTTTGATAAACCGTTGGAAAGATCTCGTTGAGCCCTTTTCATATATGAAAAAATTATGATCCTACGAATATTAGTTCTCTAGTTATCGCCGTTTTAAATTAAGTTTCAAAGTGGGTCAAAAGGCTTCTTAATGCGTAAATGCCGATATCTCCTTTATTTCTTGTCCGAATGTAGTCGTGTTTGGACTCGTTGAAAAGGGTTTCGTAAACTCTATCGATTGAGGAGGTCAAACCGGAAGTTTGGTCTGTCTGTAAACCGGAAGTGACGTCATTATATATTACAATGGTCATATCTTCCTTAGTTCTGAACCGATGTTTACAATTTGTATATCATTCGAAAGCTCTCATCGAGATATGAGTATATTCGAATTTGAAAGATATCCGATCAATGTTTTCATGACATTGTACTTTAAATAAGCAGCGCAAGGGGTAAATGAAAAACAAAGACATGAATACAATTTCTACAATTTTATTATATGATCAAGTATTGTAGTTCGCATAATCAAAATAACTAACACTATTTATTGAACACAGCATTCACAAATCACGATTCATTAAGGGATAAAAATGATTATCAATTCGTCTCATACTCCATCCATGACGTCTATGAATAACTGTCAACCGTTCCGTTATGTTGTAAACGTGGTTAATTTAGGGCTCCCCCCCGGCATTTTCTTTCCGATAATTTAGTCATGTAGTCCCGGTGGTCCGTGTATTCGATACCTCTTTTTCGCATTGTCAATCATGGTATGTTGTCTTTTCCTTGATACCTCTGATTTGGCTAGTTCAACAGCTTGAGCCACGGGTGTCACAAAGTTAATGGTGGGTTCTTTCATCGTCCCACCCATCTGAATTTTTTCCACGACGTATTGTCCTTTATGATTAGGTTTCAACTTCCCTTCGGCCATCCGTTGAAAATGTCGTGTCCACATTTCTACTCTATCCATCGTTGACGTAAGTGAAGTACACAGCGAGTGATAGTTTTATCTTTGGCTATTAGCTGTAACTTTCCTCCCTTTATAGCATGTCTTCACCATCACTGTCGTCGCTACCACCATAGCTAACGTCGTCGTTCTCAGACTTCACTATACCTTCTATTAAATAACGGTGTTTCTTAATGGCCGACTGTATGGCCTGTTCTAGTATCATTCCCTCGGACACGAGTTCGTGTACATCTTCCATGACACGTTGGTGAATGACTCCGTGTTCTAATTGGAATGTGTGGAGAAGCAGTTGGCTATACATACGTAAGACATGTGTTGTATCTTCCGCTACTATTTTTGAGTCTGCCTTTTTCTTGGCCTCGTCATTGGACATTCCATCTCGCTCATACTTTTCCACTTTTTTCCGCCAAGATTTTTCATTATTGTTCGAAGCTTTACGGTACATGACTTCAAACACTTTGTGTTCTTCGCTGACTTTATCTTTTTCATCTTCTTCGCTCTGGTCATAGGATATCCACCGTTTTAATGGAGGCGTTTCCGCGTGATCTTCTGAGGCAGAACGCTTATTACACCATCGTTTGACGTGATTTTGTAAAGAATGAACGTCACCAAACACGATACCGCAATCGTCGCAAACGGGCATGTCTAGACTGGTTTTAGACTCGAGGCTGGAATCACTCTCTATGTACTCTACCGGGGTAGCCCTTATAGGAATGTTTAGATTTGGTTCTCTTATAATATAGGACGGTTTAGACGGATTATTGTGAATCGGATCTTTTAAACGATTAGCTTCTGGAGTGTCTGGTTTCAAATCGACAAGAAGGTAACCGTACGGTTGTTTCGTAGCTTCTTGAAAACGACTCATTAAATAACCCGCCTTTCCAGGATACATTTGTCGCGCTAAGGTCATTACAGGTTGTTGGTCGATTGGATTTTTGAATAAGACTAAATAATGGCAATTTCTTCTCTGAGTTGGATCTTTACTAAAGTATAGATTTTGATTCAGTGCCATGATTGAGAGATTTCTATGGTGTGACCCCTCCGTAAATAGGTCCGTAATCCTCGGGTCTTTGTTGGTCGTTGACATGAGATCGTCCAAAATAATAAGATTGGTCATATTGGGGTTTAAATAAGCGTCATCCTCTAGGTTGTGAGGAATTCCCTGTATAAATTCTACCCTGGGATACACGGTTCTTTTTAAGTCGTCGTATAACGGCTGCCATCTTTTGTAGAGCCATATTATTCGTTGTGGAGCTGGTTGTATCTTGTCAGATTTAAGTATCTTGGTAACAAAGAAGGTCTTCCCGCAGGAGGTGGGTCCACTGACCATACACGTGAATGGATGTTTGAATACAAAGTTACTGTTTTGAGATGTTTTAAAACTTTTAAGGTACAACTTGTCTGTATTTTCTAATTTATTATTAATATCAGAAGAAACAGTGAAGCCCATTTCTGTAGCTCTCTGTGTTGTTGTGCTCAAAGAAAACGGTTTACTGTCCGACGAAGCGTGCCTTCGCTGCATATGACGCATTCTACTATATAGACTAGCAAATGTATCAGCACATTGAGAGCACGTTAGTGAATCCATTGTTAGTATCTTTCTTGCTGGTGTTCTTCCCTTATAATCTTCTCTCGAACTCTTAACCCGAGGTTTGGTGCACCGGTGCACCGGATAGTGGTGCACATGGAGCTTGGTGCACCGGATATTGGTGCACCGGGAGCTTGGTGCACCGGTGCACCGAATATTGGTGCACCGGATATTGGTGCACCGGGAGCTTGGTGCACCGGTGCACCGGATATTGGTGCACCGGGAGCTTGGTGCACCGGTGCACCGAATATTGGTGCACCGGGAGCTTGGTGCACCGGTGCACGAGGCCAAGAAAAAGGCAGACTCAAAAATAGTAGCGGAAGATACAACACATGTCTTACGTATGTATAGCCAACTGCTTCTCCACACATTCCAATTAGAACACGGAGTCATTCACCAACGTGTCATGGAAGATGTACACGAACTCGTGTCCGAGGGAATGATACTAGAACAGGCCATACAGTCGGCCATTAAGAAACACCGTTATTTAATAGAAGGTATAGTGAAGTCTGAGAACGACGACGTTAGCTATGGTGGTAGCGACGACAGTGATGGTGAAGACATGCTATAAAGGGAGGAAAGTTACAGCTAATAGCCAAAGATAAAACTATCACTCGCTGTGTACTTCACTTACGTCAACGATGGATAGAGTAGAAATGTGGACACGACATTTTCAACGGATGGCCGAAGGGAAGTTGAAACCTAATCATAAAGGACAATACGTCGTGGAAAAAATTCAGATGGGTGGGACGATGAAAGAACCCACCATTAACTTTGTGACACCCGTGGCTCAAGCTGTTGAACTAGCCAAATCAGAGGTATCAAGGAAAAGACAACATACCATGATTGACAATGCGAAAAAGAGGTATCGAATACACGGACCACCGGGACTACATGACTAAATTATCGGAAAGAAAATGCCGGGGGGGAGCCCTAAATTAACCACGTTTACAACATAACGGAACGGTTGACAGTTATTCATAGACGTCATGGATGGAGTATGAGACGAATTGATAATCATTTTTATCCCTTAATGAATCGTGATTTGTGAATGCTGTGTTCAATAAATAGTGTTAGTTATTTTGATTATGCGAACTACAATACTTGATCATATAATAAAATTGTAGAAATTGTATTCATGTCTTTGTTTTTCATTTACCCCTTGCGCTGCTTATTTAAAGTACAATGTCATGAAAACATTGATCGGATATCTTTCAAATTCGAATATACTCATATCTCGATGAGAGCTTTCGAATGATATACAAATTGTAAACATCGGTTCAGAACTAAGGAAGATATGACCATTGTAATATATAATGACGTCACTTCCGGTTTACAGACAGACCAAACTTCCGGTTTGACCTCCTCAATCGATAGAGTTTACGAAACCCTTTTCAACGAGTCCAAACACGACTACATTCGGACAAGAAATAAAGGAGATATCGGCATTTACGCATTAAGAAGCCTTTTGACCCACTTTGAAACTTAATTTAAAACGGCGATAACTAGAGAACTAATATTCGTAGGATCATAATTTTTTCATATATGAAAAGGGCTCAACGAGATCTTTCCAACGGTTTATCAAACTTGAGGATCGGGGCAAGTTCACTTTTGGGGTTTAAAAATCTCTCATATTACATAACTCTAAAACGGTAAACAATTATAGCGACAAACTTTGGTTTAAATGAAAGCTTTTTAGGTCTTCTATCATTTGGTAGCATAAAGAGAAAAAGTTAAAGCGTAAATAGTGATACGAATTAACAAAAACCGATTTGACGCTTTTAATGGGCTCCTTTTCCCTCTATATTTGAAATCTGATCAAATTGGTAAAGTCGTGTTTAACTACAGTGACACTTTTCAAGTGCAAATTAAAACATGATAATAACTTTCATCATGTAGGGTAATCTTTTGAACAGCAGTGTAAAGGGTTATTCTCAGACAAGTGTTAACGCGTTCGTTGCAGGTGTTCAGACGCAGACAGTATGTCGCCTTTAAAGGGGATTAATTTTCAACATGTCAATGGGCTATTGTACACGTTTCCGTCCTTAAATCAATAGACGCTGGACACTGTGTCGCCTTTAAAGGAGATTGATATTGACATGTCAATGGGGCATTGTTCATGTTTCCGGCCTTAAATAAATAGACGCAGACAGTATGGCGCCTTTAAAGGAGATTAACATTTCAATGGTCTATTGTTCGGACACCTGGTGTGTTTCTGATTGTGAAATAACGCGTCTAAAAATAGATCGTGGTGTCAGGACATGCGCATCTGTCATTTGAACTCTGGACGTTCTCGAGGTAAGACGTTACATTTATTGCTTTACCATACATGTTTGACTGCGTGCTTCGGCTCGACTATACAACATATTAAAGGGATATATCGTGTTGTATGGATGTCTCGTGTCAGGTTTCCCGAAACAATGTAGCAAAGGTTAGGTCGAATTTCCCCGCCATTATTTTCGAGGGTTCCAACAACATACCCGCTAGAATCTATTGGTAGAAGGCTAGAGACAAATCGTTGGTGGTCTCGCCCGAAGGGTGCTACTGAAACACTTGCTCCATTGTTAAAGCTTTCTAAATGTAGACCTATGATGTCATTCTAAATATAGACCTATGATTAAAAAATGGCCGCCACGCATGCGCAGTCATTGTATAACTACAAAATGGCGTCCTTACTCGTGTCAATCCTTATATGCAAATGAGATACTATAAATAGTAACTAGGTCAACAAAATGGCCGCCGATTACGTCATCTCTGTTTGGGGCCTAAGAGCCATACATACTACTCTTCCCCACTTACAACTATTCTTTAGCAGAGGAGACGCCCTTGGAAGTATTTAACCGTTTCCCTCATACGGCAATTCTGCAGCAGACGACTTTGAACGTATTTTGTAAAAAAATAGAAAATCTCTATAATAGGATTGATAACCTGTGACTAAAAGTGGAAAACGTTGTGGCAAAAGGAGAAATTGCACGTTTTGTGCAATTTCGTCTTTTGTCACTATGTTTTCAAAAAGCCGTCTGCTGCAGAGGCGTCAGAAAGCGTCTATATGAGTGGAAGTGTTAAACCAAAATAAATGGAAAATCTCTGTAAATGAATGTAGAACTGTCAAATAGAGTTGAAAGCATTTTTGGAAAAATTAGAAAAATTGCTCAATATGAGCTATATCTCCTTTCGTCACAATGTATTCAAAAGTCATATGCGTCTGTCTACAAGTTGGAAAGGGCGGTTACCACCATGTTCATTGTAATACAATATGCTCAAGAAATATTGCAGTCTAAGTTGTATTTACAGAGAAACTCGATTTCTTGGTAAATATCACCTTCCAGCTATAACTTTAAGATACAATATACAATATGTTATTCTCTAATCATGTCTCCGGTCAACTATACAACATATAATACAAATCATAAAGTATATATGCGACATGTCTAGACAACTAATTCTAATAATTTAGTCGCATACTTAGCTTACTTTTTAACTGTAATGCGATTTTCATTGCTAATTACAGGAAACCGATTTCCTAGGCTATATTGAACAAGACACCATACAAATAAGGAAATTTTTTCTAACTAGTACGGGCCGAGCTCTCTTAGGTCAGTCGTTAATGCCGTGAGCTGTCAATCAAGGGGTTGTGAGTTCATACCCCAGCTCGGCTAACAGTCTTGTCGTAGTTTGACAAAAGTCACTGTGACAAGCGTCATTCGTCTTCGAACAATGGGCTAACAGTCTGTGTGGAAAAGCAGCCAGTTGCTTGGGAAGAATGTTGTGTGTAGTACTGATGTCAGAAAGTCAGAAAAATAAATAAGTTAATCAATCTAACCAGTATGTAATAAGTTGAAACTATGCATGTGTCAATATATACATATGATCGAAGCTATGCATTATGCAACCGCTAGGCATTATTATTGATAAAGCAGGATCCATTTGGCGCCTGAGCGTACTTTGTTTGTATGTTTTAGTTATACCGCTTTCAACAATTGTTCAGTTACATCACGGCGTTTGCTTGGTAATTTACCAGTACTACTTATCCTGTTATCCTGACACCAGCGAGTCAGTCGTTATTATAACCCTGAGAGCCAAGAAATGAAGGACATTACTGTCATTTGTAAAGCATTTGGTATAACTCGGACGGGAATCGAACCCGCGATCTGCCGCATCCGAGGCGGACGCTCTACCTCTACACTACCGAGGAGGATCATGAGCATGAATGCTCATTCATGTTATTTTACACGAGCATAAAAGATTAAGTCCGCTTAACCATTTCCCACATATATAGTCGTTGTGACGCCTCTGCAGCAGACGACTTTTGAAAACATTGTAGCAAAAGGGGGAAATTGCTCATAATGAGCAATTTCCCCTTTTGCCACAATGTTTTCAACTTTTTTAGACAATTATACCTTCGATTCTAGATATGTTCTGCTGTCTTTTTGCCAATATGTTTTCAAAGTCGTCTGCTACAGAGGCGCCACAAAGCGTCAATATGTGGGTACGGACTTTATTTATTCTTTAAGTTGTCCGCATCAGATTTGTTGTAAGTGGGAAGAGGGTTAAAGAGGTATCCCCGGAATCTCACATATCTGGCGATTATTGGTATCCTTGTCCATCAAACAGGGCATCATTTAACCCCTTCCATCATACAACAAAATCTGAAGCGGACAACTTAACAAATATCTTAACAAAAATATTAAATAAAAGTTCTACTATTCAATATAGCTTAAAACATTGTGGTAAAAGAAGACAATTGCTCATCATGTTAATAAATGCATGGTCAATATGTTTCTGGGGATATAAGAATTTATTATTGTCATTATTTACTTTGTGTTTTGCTTTAATAGTACTTTAAGCCTTTTTCAACAGTATTTCAGTTAAATCAATATATGAGCCGTCCCGCGCGAAAACCAACAGTATGGCCTTTGCGTAATGTATCGACTCAGATCAGGCTGCGCAGTTCGCGCAGACTGATCCGGGCAGACACATTCCGTCTCAGGGGGATAGAGGTATAGAATAATGATTCTTGAAACAGAAAATCCACAGGAGGCGAAAGTATCTATCCGGGTAAGCCTACGCGGCTTCCTTAAGCTGATCCGGGTCGATACTTTACGCGGAGTCCACAATGTTGGTTTTCTCGCGTGACGGCTCATATTTCCTTGGTCATTTACTAGTATTACCGGTCTTTTTTAAACTGGTACCGATAAGCCATTCCTGTTTCTATCTTCGTAAACCGCTGCGTCCGTTGCTACCATTTTAAAAGTCCTTGGTCTGACACAACATGATTGAATCCGGATCTCCAGCTTTCGAGCCGGACGCTATAACCACTACACCATATAGACGGTGGTCAGTTATAACAAATACACCATATAGACGGTGGTCAGATATAACCACTACACCACATAGACGGTGGTCAGATATAACCACTACACCACATAGACGGTGGTCAGCTATAACTACTACACCACATAGACGGTGGTCAGCTATAACCATCACACCACATAGACGGTGGTCAACTATAACCACTACACCACATAGACGGTGGTCAGCTATAACCACTACACCACATAGACGGTGGTCAGCTATAACTACTACACCACATAGACGGTGGTCAGCTATAACCACTACACCACATAGACGGTGGTCAGCTATAACTACTACACCACATAGACGGTGGTCAGCTATAAAGATCACACCACATAGACGGTGGTCAGCTATAACCACTACACCATATAGACGGTGGTCAGCTATAACCACTACACCACATAGACGGTGGTCAGCTATAACTACTACACCACATAGACGGTGGTCAGCTATAAAGATCACACCACATAGACGGTGGTCAGCTATAACCACTACACCACATAGACGGTGGTCAGCTATAACCACTACACCACATAGACGGTGGTCAACTATAACCACTACACCACATAGACGGTGGTCAGCTATAACCACTACACCACATAGACGGTGGTCAGCTATAACCACTACACCACATAGACGGTGGTCAGCTATAACCACTACACCACATATACGGTGGTCAGCTATAACCACTACACCACATAGACGGTGGTCAGCTATAACCACTACACCACATAGACGGTGGTCAGCTATAACCACTACACCACATAGACGGTGGTCAGCTATAAAGATCACACCACATAGACGGTGGTCAGCTATAACCACTACACCACATAGACGGTGGTCATATGTAACCACTACACCACATAGACTGTGGTCAGCTATAACCACTACACCACATAGACGGTGGTCAGCTATAACCACTACACCACATAGACGGTGGTCAGCTATAACTACTACACCACATAGACGGTGGTCAGCTATAACCACTACACCACATAGACTGTGGTCAGCTATAACCACTACACCACATAGACTGTGGTCAGCTATAACCACTACACCACATAGACGGTGGTCAGCTATAACCACTACACCACATAGACTGTGGTCAGCTATAACCACTACACCACATAGACTGTGGTCAGCTATAACCACTACACCACATAGACGTTGGTCAGCTATAACCACTACACCACATATACGGTGGTCAGCTATAACCACTACACCACATATACGGTGGTCAGCTATAACCACTACACCACATAGACGGTGGTCAGCTATAACCACTACACCACATATACGGTTGTCATATGTAACCACTACCCCACATAGACTGTGGTCAGCTATAACCACTACACCACATAGACGGTGGTCAGCTATAACCACTACACCACATAGACGGTGGTCAGCTATAACCACTACACCACATAGACTGTGGTCAGCTATAACCACTACACCACATAGACTGTGGTCAGCTATAACCACTACACCACATAGACGGTGGTCAGCTATAACCACTACACCACATATACGGTGGTCAGCTATAACCACTACACCACATATACGGTGGTCAGCTATAACCACTACACCACATAGACGGTGGTCAGCTATAACCACTACACCGCATATACGGTGGTCATATGTAACCACTACCCCACATATACTGTGGTCAGATATAACCACTACACCACATAGACGGTGGTCAGCTATAACCACTACACCACATAGACGGTGGTCAGCTATAAAGATCACACCACATAGACGGTGGTCAGCTATAACCACTACACCACATAGACGGTGGTCATCTATAACTACTACACCACATAGACGGTGGTCAGCTATAACCATCACACCACATAGACAGTGGTCAGCTATAACCACTACACCACATAGACGGTGGTCAGCTATAACCACCACACCACATAGACGGTGGTCAGCTATAACCACTACACCACATATACGGTGGTCAGTTATAACCACTACACCACATAGACTGTGGTCAGCTATAACCACTACACCACATAGACGGTGGTCAGCTATAACCACTACACCACATAGACGGTGGTCAGCTATAACCACTTCACCACATAGACTGTGGTCAGCTATAACCACTACACCACATAGACGGTGGTCAGCTATAACCACTACACCATATAGACGGTGGTCAGCTATAACTTCTACACCACATAGACGGTGGTCAGCTATAACCACTTCACCACATAGACTGTGGTCAGCTATAACCACTACACCACATAGACGGTGGTCAGCTATAACCACCACACCACATAGACGGTGGTCAGCTATAACCACTACAACACATAGACGGTGGTCAGCTATAACCACTACACCACATATACGGTGGCCATATGTAACCACTACCCCACATAGACGTTGATCAACAGTTACATATAGGGCTGTAGTACATATATTCGGATAGTGAATTATCAAGTGAGACTATGTGAATCTACAGGCTCGCCATAGTCTTCACATTTCGAACAGAAAACGAGAAAACTGAAAAACACGGTCATCTTTCATATACATGAAGGACTGATTGCATCGATGACCTTATATTTCCAAAATTAATATGATACCATTGGTGATAATTTCATAATAGTCTATGATCACCTTTTTGCCTGACGCAGCTTTTAATGTATTGATGTAATCATTTTTTTAAGGAGACAAGATGTCAACCACATAAATTTGTTCTAATATTTTACAACCTACACGTAATGTCTGGATAACATGCTTCACTTTTCTGAACTACTTATATTATTGTTTGTCTAATAGGCTCCTTTCGCGCCCCCTTGTAAAAGCAACTGTCACGTGCTGATTACAAAACTCGGTCAGTTTGCACATATATACATTTACTGTTTACAGTAAACTGGCTTTGTTATGTAGCCACCATCAATATACACGCTGTAATCGTACTTCAGTGAAAACAGGGTCACATGTCATTTGCACACTAAAGCGATGCTTTTAACCCTTTCCCGCATACGACCATTGTGGCAAAAGGAGAAATTGCACGTTTTGTGCAATTTCTTCTTTTGTCACTATGTTTTCAAAAAGCCGTCTGCTGCAGAGGCGTCAGAAAGCGTCTATATGAGGGAAAGGGTTAAACATTAACATTGACTGATTGTGGAAACTATTGATCAGTCATATAGATATAACGTCGGCCAGTTCGCCTATCCTTTCGTGTCCACGTTTTCTCACCAGTATACAACAGTATAACAACAGACTTTCCAAGAAACTGTCTGCTCTCCATGTGTACTGCTAGCCCAGTGGTGGCATCCTCGGTACCCAGGCTATTCATAAAATATATGATACCCTGGGCAAATTGGCTAGCGAAATTTCGTAAAGCATGCGCCACGATTTCCTCCGTAACAACACTGTAATTTTAGTATCGCAAAAGGTTTGTGTCATGCGGCCAATCGAAAGGCTGCATTTTATCTGATCAATTATGCATGAGTACGAGATTTGTACATATATTTTATGAATAGCCTGGGTACCGAGGATGATTGGTGGAAGACGAATGGCTAATATCGCGTTACTTTTTGGCTTTTGGCGTCAAAACAATAAGGGAATGCAGAACATTGCATACAAAGGGTATTCTGTGGTAACTAGTTGCTGTAGCATACTGAAATATGGTTGAAACCATGTTTAATTAGTCTACCAAATATCGGTTATAATCAGAAAAAGTAGCATCGGTGCTGTAGCGATAGAACGTTGCGGTAGGTCTTGAAATTTGTAGTAATGGCGTTCTCTCCTTGGCGTTCAGGGTTGCAGGCTTATCATTACGATCGACTCGCTGGGGTCATGATAAATGGACCAATTGCAATGGTAGTTTACCAAGGACAAGCGGCGGTATAATTGTAAAAGTATTCAAAACGGCGTAAAACCGTGACCATACAAAAAGCGGTGTAAAACACCATACAAGCCGAAGGATTAATTAATATACACTGTCCTACCATTTAAGACACAATTAAACGTCAAGGTATAAAGCTGTAACCTTCAGGCTCTCTTGGAAAAAACAACTTGAACGTGATTATTATAAGAGTGGGAAATGATCTGTCAGCACATCCATGCACATCTAACGATGGAGACATGACCTGTCACATCCATGGCAATTATTGCGATGGGAAATGACCTGTCAACACATCCATGCAAATTATTACGATGGGAAATGACCTGTCAGCACATCCATGCATATTAACCCGATGGGAAATGACCACTCAGCATATCCAAGCAAGCTATCCCGGTTTGAAATGACCTCTCAGCACATCCCTTGCAAATTATCCCGATGGGAAATTACCTCTCAGTACATCCGTGAAAATGATCCCGATTGAAAATGACCTGTTAGCACATCCATGCAAACTACTCCGATTGGAAATTACCTCTCACACATTATCCCGATGGGAAATGACCACTCAGCACATCCATGCAAATTATCTCGGTTTGTAATGACCTCTCAGCACACCCGTGCAAATAATCTTAATGGGAAATCCACTCAGCACACCCATGCAAATTATCTCGGTTTGTAATGACCTCTCAGCACATCCGTGCAAATTATCCCTATTGGAAATGACGTCTCATCTCATCCATGCAAATTATCTCGAAGGGAAATGACCACTCAGCACATCCATGTACAATATTCCGATGGGAAATGACCATTCAGCACATCCATGTACATTATCCCGATGGGAAATGACCATTCAGCACATCCATGTACATTATCCCGATGGGAAATGACCACCACTCAGCACATTCATGCACATTATCAAGATGGATACTGCTTCACAGAAGCTTCTTAATAAACATATATAACTAATTATTGAACAGTATAGAGCCAGATCAGAGTGTACGGAAGCGCTAGTTCATCTGTACCTTTAAACGTTTTACAAATGCATTACAGCTGGTTTTCTCAGAGAGCCGTTCGTTTAAACCTGATCTTGCTAAATGCGATTTGAACGACAATTGCCGTTTACGCTATTTGTCTCCCTAACTTGTTCCTACGTTCAAACGCTTTTTTGGATACAGCTGTAGCCGACGGACTTTGAAAACACTGTGTCAAACGGAGAAATTGTTCATTATGATTGCTAAAAGTTCTAAGAATTGATGTAAAAATAATTCTTATCGTGAAACATGACTAGCCATACATGGAAATATATAATTTATCATGACGTGTGATAACAGAGGAATGTGTTACCTTGTTTGAAATATTCGTTTACGTCCTTTAACCCTTTCCCTCATACAACAATTCTGCAGCAGACGACTTTGAACACTTTTTGTCAAAAAAATGGAAAATCTCTATAATTGAGTGGATAACCTATGACTTAAAGTGGAAAACATTGTGTCAAAAGGAGAAATTGCTCGTTTTGAGCAATTTCTTCTTTTGTCACTTTGTTTTCAAAAAGCCGTTTGCTTCAGGGGCGTCAGAAAGCGTCTATATGAGGGAAAGGGTTAAAATGTGGTAGTTTGGCTTGGTTCACACTCAATTATATTTCGTGTGAAAATCATGTTATTTCTGACTAATACATGGTATATGATAATAGGAAAATTATGTTGCTTTATCACATAAATACCCTTATTTTCAAGTTGAGAACAAATCACGGAACAACGATATCCAACATGTGTGATAACAAAAACACGTCATACACGCGACTACTGATGACGTCATTTTGACCCTTTATCTTTATTATGTTTATTGTTAAGTTGTTAAATTTTACACATTGAAAAATGCAATAATACATTATTTTGAATAAATAACGAGGTCTTAATTGTTTAAAACATTGGGTTTTTTTCTTCTTATTCAAAAATGATGAGGACTACTTTTTTATGCGGTGAATCACAAGTTCTTATGAAGAATATGTTATTCGGTCTTTGTTTTGATGTTGTCAATATTTTTCATTAAAACACACTGTTTAGGTGATAAAAAGAATCCATCACTCGTTTTACTTTGAGAAGATTTCTTAAATTCGTCTCGAAAAAGAGAGTTATTAACCTCGCCAAGAGGCTCGGTTAATAACCGTCTTTTCTAGACTCATTTAAGAAATCTTGATCTCCAAAGAAAACTCATGATGGATCCTATATGTGTCTACTCGGGCGTAGTCACTTTTACATCTCACATCTCACTCACATCTCACTCACATCTCATCTTACAGCTCACTCAACCTTCGTTCTCGCGAGATATCAATTGACCTCGTTCCTCGTAGTGCAATTACTGCATCGCTACTGATAACAAATAATTCCCTATATATATTACGATGTGTTCTTATTAAATACCATTACTACCGGTGTTTATGTGCTTATTTACAATTCCAGGGGGCGTAGCTTGGCAATAAATTAATGTGTAGGCCGTCTCGGG
>JASEVX010001220.1:0-15000 GCA_031761405.1 Serripes groenlandicus | reverse complement strand
TGCAGGTGATCGATTAAGGATCATCTTGGCCCTCATGTTTTAACCTCGTTCATTATAAATGTATTCCTTGATTTTCTGAAAGTCTTTACTTTATTATTTTCTGTTCAAATAATAGACAACAGTAATACGAATTCCAAATATGTTTTGATAATGCAAGAAACATGACATTAACATTATTATTGTCTAGTCAATTTATAAATCCTTTTTTTATGGCCAAAGTATGCTTTTTAATTTTTGTTTATAATTATCTTGCGGTTTATTCGTAAATAGGTAGCACCTATAGATATATTATTGTTCTTTTATACTCTTATAGCTCAAATGTGTTTTCGCGTACTTTAATATTTACTTTGTCAGAAATAGCACATTGAAACATATATTATAGATGAATTTTCATAATTATCACCTTGAAATCTTACTTGAGCGTTAAACTATGTCAGAATTATTTAGCTTGATTGATAAGGTTTTTGGCTAAACATCCTAATTGAAAATTCGGTGATACAAAGAAATGTATTGTTATATATACCAAGAAGAGCCATTTTCTTACTTATCACTCATTATCAAAACAAGCAGACATATATCGCCTTCCAGACATGATTGGTCAACTTATATGACTTAATTTAAATGGTTGGTATAAAAACAGTTAAAATAAAAGAGACATGAGTGTAGATTTGGAGTTCGCATTGGAGACGACGTGGTTTTCGACTTTAATATGTATATATTGTTATTGTTATAGTTACGGTATGTTTGGGATATCCCTTCAACAATGTTAAAAAACACTAAGTTTTATGGAGTTACATAGAAACAAATAAAGTGTAAAAATGGACTGGCGTGTATATATTGTGTGTATCTCTTTGAACCCCATTCGCGTAAAACAAAGAAGCAATGTCGCAGAGGAAAAACGTTGAACCCAAAGGCGAAAAAGTAACAGCGTAACATTAGCCTACGCGGCATGCTTAGTCTGATCCGGGTCGATACATTACGCAGAGTCCACACTGTTGGTTTTCTCGCGGGACGGCTAATATTATCTATAACAATTACCTTTTAAATCACCCACCTATATATCAATGAAGAGAAAATGCACGAGTCACTTCTCACGAATTAACCATTTCCCACACACAGACGCTTCCTGACCCCTCTACAGCTAACGGCTTTAAAAAAACAACATTGTGGCAAAAGGAAAAAATGCTCATAATGAGCAATTTGTCCTTTTGCTCAATGTTTTCAACTCTTTTCAATTAGTATACTTTCATTTATGGAGAGTTTTAGCATTTTTTCCGAGATATATTCAAAGTCGTCTTCTACAAACTTGCTGTATGTGGGAAAGGGTTAACATTATCCTCGCCAAGAATGTCTTATTAGAAACGAGGCTAAGGTTTTCCATATTACGGTTAACCTATTTAGATATGAGCCGTCCCGCAAGAAAACCAACATTATGGACTCATTCTCTATACCTCTATCAGCCTGAAACATAAAATCCACATGAAGCGAAAAGTGTCTGGCCGGGTTAGCCTGTGCGGCATGCTTAGGCTGATCTGGGTCGATACATAACGCAGAGTCCGTAATGTTGGTTTTCGCGCGGGACGGCTCATATGTCTTACTTTCTCTGTCGCCTAACCGTCAATGCATGGGAGAATCTGACCATTTTGGAGATTAATGTTTCCCAACATATACATGTACACGTTTCTATATACAATTGACACGAACTACATGTAATAGTTGCTACTTCTACATGAAATATGGTTTACTTTTCTACATGAAATACGAAGGACTACTTCTACATGAAATATGGTTTACTTTTCTACATGAAATACGAAGGACTACTTCTACATGAAATATGGTTTACTTTTCTACATGAAATACGAAGGACTACTTCTACATGAAATACGAAGGATTACTGCTACATGAAATACGAAGGACTACTTCTACATGAAATACGAAGGACTACTTCTACATGAAACATGGTTTACTTTTCTACATGAAATACGAAGAACAACTTCTACATGAAATACGAAGGACTTACTTCTACATGAAATACGAAGTACTACTTCTATATAAAATAATAATTGCTACTTCTTCTATGGAATGAAGCGTTCTCATTCCACCATCAAATGAGTATTTATTGACGCCGCGTGGAAGCTCGGCGTCAGTATGGGATAGGTTTTAATTTTGTACCATGGGGTGACGTAATCGAAAAGGGAGCAACCAACAAATATTATTGCGAAGAAAAACTCTGTGATATGTTTGAAAAAACAGCCTTTATGATTTAATAAACTGTTCCCCAACACATTAGGCTAAGCTTTTTTTATGAGTTGGTTTACGGAGTTCACTAGGCTACGCTTTTTTAAATGTTTGGTTTACTGCTCTGACGACTCGATTCATCAAAGCTCAGAAAAAATATTCGGGTGATGTTTTTAGCTCACCTAAGCACGAAGTGCAAGGTGACTTTTTGTGATCACTCATCGTCCGGCGTCCTTCGTCGTCGTCGTCGTCGTCGTCGTCGTCGTCGTCGTCGTCGTCGTCGTCGTCGTCGTCGTCGTCGTCGTCGTCGTCGTCGTCGTCGTCGTCGTCGTCGTCGTCGTCTGTCCGTCTGTTAACAATTTCCTACAAATGACTTCTCCTACTAAACCAATGGACAGATTTCAAAATAACTTCACAGGAATGGTCCTTAGGGTTAGGTGGTCTTCTTTCAAAGTTGTTCAAAGAATTTAATTCCAAGTAGAACTTTGGTTGCTGCGGCATCAGAAAAGGGGAAAATTGCCAAATCTTAAAAAATCTTCTTGTCCAAAAGTACTGGCCCGATTTGAAAATGATTTTGCACAAATGTTCCTTGGGGTACCCTCTACCAAGATTTTCAAATATTTCTGATCCGTAGAAAAACATGGCCGCCAGGGGGAGGAGCTTGTTTTCCTTATATGTGCATTGTTAAAACTTTAAAAATCTTCCTGTCCAAAAGTACTGGCCTGATTTGAAAATTATTTTGCACAAATGTTCCTTGGGGCACCCTTTACCAAGTTTGTTAAAATATTTCCGATTCGTTGAAAAACATGGCCGCCAGGCGGCAGAGCTTGTTTTCCTTATATGTGCATTGTTAAAACTTTAAAAATCTTCTTGTCCAAAAGTATTAGCCTGATTTGAAAACTATTTTGCACAAATGTTCCTTGGGGCACCCTTTACCAAGATTGTTCAAATATTTCCGATCCGTTCAAAAACATGGTCGCCAGGGGCGGAGCTTGGCCTTATATGTGCATTGTAAAATCTTTAAAAATCTTCTTGTCTAAATGTACTGGCCCAATTTAAAGATAATTTGGCACAAATGTTCCTTGGGGGACCTTCTACCAAGATTGTTCAAATTAATCCGATCCATTGAAAAACTTGGCCGCCAGGGGCGGTGCTTGTTTTCCTAATATGTGCATTGTAATATCTTTAAAAATCTTCTTGTCCAAAAGCACCTGCCTGATTTAAAAATTATTTGGCACAAATTATCCTTAGGTGACCTTCTACCAAGGTTGTTGACATAAATCCGATCCGTTGAAAAACATGGCCACCAGGGAAGGTTGCTTGTTTTCCTTATATGTATAGAGTATAAAACTTTGAAAACTATTGAAGTTCTATTACATCAGGTGAGCGATATAGGGCCATTATGGCCCTCTTGTTTCCTATTTGTGTCACACTTAACTTATAACTAGAGGCATTTTTAAAACACTTAAGTTAATATCTGTTAATATTTCAGTATCTATGTTTTTTGTTTATCTAATTGATCTAGTTAGAGCAGATTTAAAATTAAGAAACTTCAGCTTGTAGGACACTTTATTGTTGCAGTCAATGTTAAGCAAACGGTAAACCAAATGGTTTGAAGACTTAACTTGTCATTTCACGACTAAACTTTACATGCTGAATGTCACATAGATCGTAGCATATAAAGTGTATAATCCCTACGTCAAAATGGACCCTTTTTGCTCTTGATAACATTTTATTATAGACTATGGTACCTAGGTGCGCAATAAAGGAACACATTGGCCTTCTTGTTTAAGATAAAGGTACATTTGGCCTATTTGTTTAAGATAAAGGTACATTTGGCCTTCTTGTTCAAAATATTTACTTACCTGTCCGTTTGCACAGGTTATTTAAATGTATTGAACTGCATCTGCTTCCCTTTAAGTCATGCTTTAAAATCATGCGCGGCGTCTTTGATGCTTAGCATCAAAATTCGTCTTGTTTTAATAAAGAGTATGACATATACCACGGCATCCACTCACACAATATAGGGCACATATGTTGCTACATTTTGTACCACATCACTTAACAACATATATGTACAAATACTGACCAGCAGACATCCTGACCAACCTGCACCTCGGCGCAAACTGATCCAGATCTTCTAGGTTTCCAATATATATGCATACATCAGGGAAACGCTTCTGACTAAAAACCGATAATGTATGCATGTAAATGATCGCAATTGCCATTTTCTTCAAAACCTCAATGTTCGTGTCATATGTATACATGAAGCACATTTAACCTTGAGTTTTTAGATAAGAGCTTTGTCACGTTCGTTTACTATTTGGTTTAAATCTAGGTTTAAAATAAAAAATTGATTAGACCAATACAAGATACGTGAAAGTTATATTTGGATTGATTTTAGTTGTGACTGGTTAACACGTGCATTTGATCTGCGTCAGGCAACAGATGTATATCCGTTTCGACTAGGAGGTAGTACGTAACTGTGATATAATCATGCTGGACAGACACGTGTAGATTATTATATCAACCCTTTCTCTCATGCAGACGCTTTCTGACACTTATGAAACAAACAATCATTGAGAACATTCTCGCAAAAGGAGACATTTCTCATATTGAGCAATTTCTGCTTTTCTCACAATGTTTTCAACTTCATTCAATAATTTGCTCTTGCATATTTTTGAATCAATGTTTTCAAAGTTATCTTCTGCAGATTTATTGTATGTTGGACAGAGTAAATTAAATATTAACGTCAGAGTTAAATGACGGTTTCGTTTACACAGATTCAACTGGTTTCTCAATTTGTATAAGTTTACAGTAAGACCACTTTACGTCAGACGCGTCCTATTTTGTCAAAGGGAAGCAACTCGGATCAGAGCGCCGGGCAGACAATTCATTAGACTGAAGTGGTCTCCCATTGGAAGAAAAGTTGAAAGTGTTTTGAATATCCTCTAACTGATTTGTAATGAAAGCATTGTTTGCTTTTAGCTATATTGACATCTTAAGAGCCATTTTCAGAAAACATGTTTTTTTCTTAAAATGTAATTCAAATTCACTTTGGATATTTGGCGTAAGTTGACCTATAACAGGTGAATGTCTTTGCATTCAGCTAAATGTTACTCCGGTCAGCTTGCATTGTTTACGAAATAACCCTACTACTATCGATTTATATAGCTGAAGAACAACAACGCAGCAACATCAACACAACTTATATACATGATAGGTAATTCTCTGAAACAATTAATGTGAATACTGTGTCAAAACATCAAACAGACAAAGAAACACGGAGCACAGAGACACAGGGCAGCTGACAATAGTAAATGTGTAACAAATACTGATTAAAAACCAACACTTTGATAGTCAAGTCTTTTACTGTTTTGAAAAAAACATACAGTTTTAGTATTTTATTCGCGCAATAAGAGGACAAATGTTTGATATTATTATCAATCACATTGGTATCAGACCAAAAACTTTACTGTTAGTGTATTGAGGTTTTCTACACCAGCGAAGTTATCCGAAAATTGAGGCATTTATGCTTCTTTGTCTATGTAAGAAATCCAAAAATGAGGAATTTTTCCTGCTTTGTCCTTGCAAAAAATACAAATATAAAACAATTTTCCTTCTTTGTCTATGTAAATATTCAAAAAAGAGGCATTTATCTTTCTTTGTCAATGCAAGAAATACAAAAATGATGCAAATTTCCTTCTTTGTCTATGTAAATAACCAAAAATAAGGCATTTTTCCTTCTTTGTCTATGTAAACATTCAAAAATGAGGCATTTTTCCTTCTTTGTCTATAAACAAAAAAAACCCGTCCATACAAATTTAGGGGGGGGGGGATATTCAAAACGGTGTATGAATTTGCACGATCCCCCACTCCTATATTGAACACTGAAAGAGGGTACATTTAACGTCAATACCGTTTTTGGACGTTAATTAAAAAGGCATTGGGTAATAATATACTGCATTATGAGTAGTATTGCAGACAGTTACTTAGACAGATAAAGTATATTCAACATTTTACTCTTTCGCTGACAAAAGCAATTAAAGGCTTTACAAACAATGTAGATTCATGTGAGATTGCTCTTGACTATCTGTCTCTCCTGAAATCTACAGTATTTGCCACTAAGACATTAACTTTTACAAAATTAAGGAATTCAATTTTCAGTTGGTCACTGTGTTCCAAACGGCCGCACGATCCTCACAACGAAAGCATTATACGATAAGTCTTCGCAATACCATAGGTCACGTGGGTTGACACTTCAAAAGACATAAGACGAATGTGGTGCAGGTCTAATAACTTCAGAAGAAACGGCAATTTGCTCTCCACTGTGGGGGTAATTATTTGGGAAATATTAGCCTTACGCAGTTGAGACAGGTTGTAGTTAAAACGTTCACTTTCATGAAGGAGCAGCTCCCTGTCATTTGATCTACCCCGTACTTCTTAGAGATATTCGAGCTCATGCATGGCTATGAAGCGATGCAGAAAGCGTCGCGATAGCTTTACAGGGACTCTGGCAATCAAGACTGGAGGAGGCTTCATTAAATACCCTATGTTTAGTGTTGTTAGTGAGAAGTTATATTTAGATGATGGTGTTCA
This sequence comes from Serripes groenlandicus, assembly GCA_031761405.1. Taxonomy (NCBI): domain Eukaryota; kingdom Metazoa; phylum Mollusca; class Bivalvia; order Cardiida; family Cardiidae; genus Serripes; species Serripes groenlandicus. The sequence continues at coordinate 8,163 of JASEVX010001220.1, read as the reverse complement.
TTTGAGTAAGCACGGCAACATTTTGTTTTTATACCAAATAGCGAAGGGTCTGAAATTTGCTTTGGTTAAAGGGTCGCTGTTGCGGGATTCTTATAGTGACATTGAGGAGGTTTTGATGTGTGGTTGGTGTGCAAACATATTTTGGGGCTTAAGTTTGTAAATATTTAGCTAAATCGGGGCTAGCCCTAATAGCCAATGTAGTTGGCAGCCCACTCAATGTCTTAAACCCACTCTGTAAGTTCTTATTTTACAGTGCTTCTGGAGACGCGCCCATCATTTCCAATTAAATAGTATTTGGTAGTAAGAAAACATTAAAGGGTCTGTATTTTAATTTTGCTCTTAATTGTTGATTTTTCCAAGTTCAGTGAATTTGGCAGGAAGAAGACTCTGAACAAATGCAAGTGTGCATGGGTACGCCCTGCTGCTTCTTGTTGACTTGAGGCCTTATCCGCGAAATAGTCATAATGGATCTTATCGGATGGAACATATTGTAGTTAATCTTACGATGATGCGTTGCCTTGCGCTAGCGTAATTCGTCGGGTATCTAAGTCAGATGACACCGGCTTCACAGATAGTTTGAAAGGGACGGTGGAAACGGAAGAAGAAAAAGACCCACCCGTCACTCCCATATTATCCTTTGGCAAGTCTCAGAATCCTCGCCTTAGATTTCTCAATTTCAGATTGGATTTAAACAAAACAGCAACACGTGGTTTGTGCTGAAAGACAGAGAACCAACCCCCAGTTAAAGCTAAAGTACCACCAGGACTTACACAATTGTGCGTTTCCATCACAATCAAAAGAACATTATAAATGAACAAGGAAGACTGTCAACTTTAGTGCTGATCCATAACAAATGTGATATCCTATGGCGTGCAGCGAACGTTTACAGTTTTGTGATATATTTGTGATTTATCTTAACATTTTCATTTAATAACTACAATGTCTGAGTTTTTTAGCTAAAATTTGTCCGACCACTGATAATTCCCAGTGTCGGAACTCTAATGGTAACATTGATGAGTTTTGTATTTGTAATAGTTGTGCACAAATCTTTCGGTGATTAAGTTTGTACATTTTTAGCTAAATCGGGGCTAGCCCTAAAAACCAATCTGGTTGGCAGTCATTGTTTTAAGGCCCCTCTATAAGTTCTTATTGTACAGTGATTCAGGAGACGCGCCCATCTTTGCCAATTAAATAGTATTTAGTTGTAAGAACAGATTAAATGGTCTGTATTTCAACTTTGCTTTTAATTGGTAATTTTTCCAAGTTCAGTGAATTTGGCAGGAAGACGAGTCTGAACAAATGCAAGTATGCATGGGTTCGCCCTGCTGTTTCTTGTTGACTTGAGGCCTTATCCGATAAACGAAGGATATCGGAAGTGTATTGTGTATTGTGATTTCATTTTCTTCGAGATATTTAACGTCATGAAAACCTCTATTCAATGTATACACTATGGTAGGTACATCTACATGTATCTTAACTATAAACCATTTACACCCCCAGCTGTGCGGGGGTTTAAAAATAGTCCAGCTGTCGTACTACAGCTGTGCCTGCCCGTTTGTCGTGGGCTGCAACCCGTGTCGCCTGATGACGGGAACCTGGTGGTTAAGTAGTTTCAGAGTAAGGCAATTTAAACTCTGTTGCTGCAACACACTGCTTTGGCCTTGAGTTAGGCTAAACGGGAGGTCAGGGGAGTCCGTCCTGATCAATCGCTAGTCATGCCTTGCCCTTGGGCATTACATTTCACCCTTCATCTTCATCGCTTACTTATCATGCATTTCTTTCAACATTTTCAAACATTTCTTCTTAACCCTATTTTCTCAGCTGCCTCCCAAAGATAGTGAAGCTTGGAATTACGTTCTACGGGAATATATTTGTCCAGTCTAGCCCTTTCATTCTGAGTATATCATTGATGTATCCCTGGCATGATCTGTGTTAGGTTTCCCCAGATCATGTCCACGTGTTGGGCTCCGAGGTGGGTGGGGATCATTTTTGATGAACAACATGTCAACTCCAAAGAAAGCTGCCAAGCGTCTCCTCTCAGAATCTGATTCTGAAACTGACTCATCTCAATCTCCTCTTCACTTTGCTCGTGCTGTTGTAATAGAGGCAGAAGATCCTTCTACCCCTGTCACAAACATATCTCCTTTTGTTATTGAGAAGCAAATCTCTAGCATATTGGGCACTCCGAAATCGGTAAAGAAATTGAAAAATAGCACAATCCTTGTTGAATGCTTTTCTAATTCTAAGCAGCAAGCTACCATCCTCCTTAAGTATAAAATGTTTCATACAACTACAGTTACGGTCTACCCTCACAAAACCTTGAACCAATGCAAAGGAGTTATCCGATGCAATGAACTTTCATACTGTGATTCGAACGATGATAGTATTACCAATCTTAAACCTCAAGGTGTTTCTCATGTCAAAAGAATCATTGTTAACAGAAATGGTCAAAAAGTAGACACAAGCACCTACATCCTGACTTTCTCTTCTCCAGTTTTGCCTAGTAGATTAAAACTCGGTTACCAATTTGTGAATGTTGATACTTATGTGCCCAACCCCCTGCGCTGCTTCAAGTGTCAGCGGTTTGGTCACCATAAGTCAACGTGTACAAATGCACCCATTTGTGCCAAGTGTGCTTTTGTGGGCACTGAACATGACTGTAACAACTGCTCTAATGTCCATTCCTGTTTTAATTGTAAATTTGCTCATCCAACATATTCCAGAGATTGCCAAGTGTGGGAAGATGAAAAAGAAATCCTTACCATTAAGTACACACAAGGCATTAGCTTCTATGAAGCCAGGAAAATTATGGAACAACGAAAGAAGGACAAACTTCAACTCAATAGCAGTTCAAGTTATGCAAATGTTGCCTCGCCTCCGCCCTCAAAGTCAAACTGCCATACCTGCGAGGTTGTCATCAAGAAACTCTTGGAGAAGTTCCCAGAGATGGCTGATGAGCTTAGGAGCTTGGTTCCCGCAGCATCACCCACTATCTCTACTCGGTCATCAACATCAGAAAATCAAAATAAAACTCCTTCTTCCATTGAAAAACCATCTTCTGCCTCTACCACAAAACCATCTACTACCTCTACAACAAAACCATCTTCTGCCCCTGTTCAACAATCTGCATCTTCAAAGAAATCAAAACCGAATTCTTCTTTAACTACCCAAGCAAAATCTACTACCTCTAATGCAACTGCATCTTCACAGAAATATTCTACCTCTACTGCAACTGCATCTTCACAGAAATCTTCTGTTGAACCTGCAAAATCATCATCAAAACCTGCTATTACTCAAAAACCTAAGTCTCAAAGCTCTTATGTGAAGCAGCCAAAGACTAAATCTTCGGTGTCTAAGTCAAATCCTGACACAATCCCTGAAATGTCAGTCCTTGTTGATGTCGATCTACCTCAAATACCTACATCCAATAGATTTGGTGGATTTGAGGGGATGTACACAGAGGAGGCACTCGAAGGAGAGTCTGAGCAAGGTCCTTGGTATGTCACAAAGGATGAGTAGAACACCAACATTGAGTCGTGGTCCACTACTATGGCTGAGACAAAAATGTTTCACCCTGCCAAGTAATCTCTTCTTAAAATGGAGTATCCAAAATGTATTTTTGTCTTATTTTTATTATTTTTAACTTGCACAATGGCTAACTCTATTATCCAGTGGAACTGTCGTGGTCTGAGATCGAATTTCGAAGAACTCTCACTTTTAATAAACTCGCACAAACCTGCAGTTCTTTGTCTTCAAGAAACTTTCCTAAAACAAGATGATGGTATTTCATTGAAATACCACTCAATTTATAATAGAATCCACACTGAGGGAGATAAAGCCCAAGGTGGAGTTTCTATTGTTATTAACAACAACGTACCGCATAAACATATACAGCTGAATACACCTCTGCAGGCTGTTGCCGTGAGGATGTCTTTACACAGCACAATTACTCTCTGTTTCATATACATTCCTCCTAGCAAGACTATTGATAACAACTCTTTGAATGACGTCATTTCCCAATTACCATTACCTTTTATTCTGGCTGGAGATTTTAATGCGCACAGTACCAGTTGGGGTTGTAATGATACCAACCGCAAGGGTCAACAGATAGAAAACTTCATCTACAATAACTCTCTGTCATCTATGAATGATCCAACTATCAAAACATACTTACACCCAGCAACAGGCACTTACTCATCTATTGATCTCTCTTTGTGCAGTCCAGCATTACTTCCAGATTTCTCTTGGAAGGTTGCTGATGATTCTAGTGGAAGCGACACTATTCCAATCTTTATCACTGAAGATAAACCTTCAGTTCTTAAACGTGAAGGAAAATGGAAGCTTTCAAAAGCTTACTGGAATACATTTCAAATGCTTTGTGAGCAGTCTATCACTTATGACAAATTTACAAACTGTGATGACCCTTCGCAACTCTTTACATCTTTACTAATAGACATAGCTAAACAGTCTATTCCTCAGACCTCGACAGACCCAAAACGATCCTGTAAACCCTGGTTTACGAATGAGTGCAAGAAAGCTATTCATGACGGACAAGAAGCTCTCAGGAACTTTAACCTGAGACCGTCGCCAGATAATCTGAATAGTTTTTGAATTTTTCGTGCCAAAGCCAGACGCACAATCAAAGCCAGTAAGCGTACTTCGACAGAATATGTCTCAAGGCTTACAAGTCACACTTCGACTAAAAAGACTTGGGATATGATTCGAAAAATTAATGGGAAAGGTACTTCATCCGTTAACCATCTTTCTCTTGATAATGAGACCATCAACACCCCTATTGACATCGCAGATACTCTAGCTGATACTTTTGCAAAAAAATCTTCTTCTGAGAATTATTCTGAGAAATTCCAGAAGTTTAAAGCCAGAGAGGAGAAGAAAAAAACTTAACTTCAAGTCCAAAAAATTTGAGCGGTATAACAAACTGTTTTCCTTAAAACAACTCAGGTCTGCCCCGAGGAAAGCTCATAATACCTCTCCTGGCCAAGACAAAATCCACTATCAATTTCTTAAGCATTTACCCTTCACTTCTCTTTCTGTTTTTTTCGATATGTTTAATGATGTATGGCAGTGTGGTGAATATCCTCCGTCTTGGCGAGAGGCTATTGTTATACCTATCCCAAAACCGGCTAAAGACACCTCTAATCCTAGCAACTATCGTCCCATTGCTTTAACTAGCTGTATCTGCACATCATTAGAATCAATGATTAATGACCGACTTGTATGGTTCCTAGAATCACACAATCTTATTGTCAATGTTCAAAGCGGTTTTCGTCGGCAACGAAGTACACTTGATCATCTTGTTCGTTTTGAATCTTTTATTAGAGAAGGCTTTATTAACAAGCAAAATGTTTTCTCTGTATTCTTTGATCTTGAAAGCGCTTATGACACAACTTGGAAATACGGTATTTTAAAGGATCTCCATGACTTTGGTCTTAGAGGCCGTCTGCCTCTATTTATTGCTGCATTTTTGGGTCAGCGCCTCTTTCGTGTTCGTGTTGGTAACACCCTATAAGGTGCTCATGAGCAGGAAATGGGTGTTCCTCAAGGTTGCATTTTATCGGTCACATTATTTAGTGTGAAAACCAATGCTATTATTAAAGCTATCAACCCATGGGTTGAATGCTCCCTTTATGTGGATGGTTTTGTTATTTGTTTTCGTTCAAGAAATATGGACATTATAGAACGTCAACTTCAACAATGCTTGAATAGACTTCAAACATGTTCTGACGAAAGTGGTTTTAAATTTTCCTAGACCAAAACCAAATGCATGCACTTCTGTAATAAACGTGGTTTCCACCTAGACCAAGATCTTCATATGAATAATGTCGCATTGAAGTTGTACCAGAGTTCAAGATTTTGGTGTAATCTTTGACCAAAAACTTTCATTCCTTCCACATATTAAAGCTTTAAAGAAAAAATGTCAGAAAGCGTTAAACCTTCTCAAAGGTGTGGCCCATTCTGAATGGGGAGCTGATAGGAAAGTACTATTACGTTTGTATCGCTCTCTTATTCGTTCTAAACTTTATTATGGCTCTATTGTTTATGGTTCTGCTCGCAAATCTTACATTCAGTTGCTTGATCCCATACATAATCAAGGTCTTCGCCTTGCCCTTGGAGCTTTTAGAACCTCTCCAGTTAACAGTCTTTATGCTGAAGCTAATGAACCTTCGCTCTCGTCTAGAAGACATAAACTTGTCCTTCAGTATGTACTGAAATTAAAATCCAACCCTTCTAACTCTACTTACAAAACACCCTTTCAGCCTCAATTCATGCCCCTTTTTCTTAAAAAAACAAATGCAAACCTCCCCTTGGTATCCGCATAGAGCCATTTCTTGAAGATCTTCATGTGGATATGGAGTCTAATGTAAAATATCAAGTTCCAATATACTCCTTGGACACTTAAAACTGCGGAATTTCGTTTTGATCTCGCTGCTCATAAAAAGTCTGAAACTAACAGACATGTATTTCAAGCCGAATTTCATGAAATTAAAGATTTTTACTTTGCCTTTAAGCCAATTTACACAGACGGCTCTAAATGCGATGACTCTGCAGCATCTGCCGCCGTATGTGGTGATACCATTTTGAAATCTCGCATTCATAATAAATCTTCTATTTTCTCTGCAGAGTTGAAGGCTATTGATCTTGCACTTGACATAGCTAAAGAATCACATCTGACCCGCTGTATTATTTTCTCTGACTCACTTTCTTCTTTACAGGCCCTTTACAATATGGAATTTGAAGATCCTCTTGTTTGCGGATTACTTCAACGAATATCATCCCTGTTGAAGTTTAGTAAATTTGTTTTATGTTGGTTGCCTAGTCATTTAGGTATTTCGGGTAACGAGAAAGCGGATGAAAATGCAAAGTCCGCGTTATCTTTACCAATTTCAGATTTTAAGGTTCCACATTCTGTTTTCAAACCTACTATTTTTAAATATATCCAATTGAGCACTCTAGTCTTGGCTCTTTACAAAGGATGATGCACCTGAATGTATACATGTACCTTGCTCTGCAAGCTATACTATTCAGCACATTTTAATTGATTGCACTGACTTTGCACCAATTCGTGCTAATTATTAGTGTTGATAGTCTTAAAACACTATTCGACACTGTCCCAATACATGCTATAATTTCTTTCTTAAAGGAGATTGCACTTTACTATAAGCTGTGATAGTCTTTATTTGTGTACACATATATATATATACTCTTATTCATTATAACATACATTTCATTCCCATTACATAGATTTTAGTCATAAAACATCCTTTATTTCTATTTCCATCATTTCCAATTATATAGTTCTATCAAACATATTCATTTTTAAATAATATTTCATGTACTAATTGATGTTAATGGCGCGCTAAATGACCTTAGCTGTCGATGCGCCATAAAACACTGTACATTCATTCATTATAAACCATTTACAGATTGTTTGACGTGTCCATGTAGGCAGTCGTTGACCACTGTATTCGTGTTTTGTGGCCTGGTACATGTATGGAAATGGGGATAAGTCTGTGGAAAAATGAAGCGAATTTGAAATAAGGTCGATCGAAAACAGTTACGTGTGACAAAAAACTGAAAGTCTTCAAATAATGCTAGCTATATAGTGTGTAATATTAAACACATTGATGGTTTTTCACTTTCAACTGTTAATTTTATTTCAAAGAAAATCTCTAAAAATAAGGCAGATATCTGCTAGGCGGATGAATTCTACTAACTGATGACCACAAAAGGTTATGTATTGAAAATGCTAAAATTGACAATAACGTTCCCAAAATGTGGCTTTTACTTATGTTGTCACTTTATGAGAACAAAGATGTTTTTTTATGTTATTTGCTTATAACCCTTTACCACATATAGACTCTTTCTGACGTCTCTGTAGCAGACGTTGTTTGAAAACATTATGACAAAACTAGAAATTGCTCAATACAGCCATTTCTCCTTTTGTCACCATGTGTTCAACCGTATTCAATTATTGTAATTTTCATATTTTTTTCTAGATGTTTTCAAAGTCGTCTGCTGCATAATTGTTGTATGTGGGAAAGGGTTAAAGGGAATGCACAGTCGTACGAATACCAATGCAATAGTAACGACGAGATGATACCACGATGGCATTGTGTTGAAACCCCCCCCCCCCCCCCCCCC